>CM019149.1:232010949-232029834 GCA_009733165.1 Naja naja | reverse complement strand
TCCTGGACTTAATGAAGCACATTGACCAACATCAGCAGATGACATGGCTCCCCAGATCAACACAGACTGTGGAAACTTCACACTGAACTTCAAGCATCTTGCAGTGTGTTCCTCTCTATTCTTCCTCCAGACTCTGGGTCCTTGGTTTCCAAATGAGATGCAAAAGTTGCTCTAATCAGAAAAGAGGACTTTGGACCACTGAGCAACAGACCAGGTCTGGTTTTCTTTAGCCCAGGTAAGATGCTCTGACTTTGTTTGTTGTTCAGGAGCGGCTTGACAAGAGGACGACATTTGAAGCCCATGTCCAGGATCCGTCTGGTGTGGTGGCTCTTGATGCACTGACTCAAGCCTCAGTCCATTCCTTGTGAAAGTCCCCAACACTTTTGAATGGCTTTTCCTGACAATCCTCTCCAGGCTGCGGTCATCCCTGCTGCTTGTGCACCTTTTTCTTCCACACTTTCCCTTCCACATAACTTTCTATTAATGTGCTTTGATACAGCACTTTGGGAACATCCAACTTCTTTTGCAATTACCTTTTGAGGCTTTCCCTCCTTGTGAAGGGTGTCAGTGATGGTTTTCTGCACAACTGTCAGGTCAGCAGTCTTTCCCATGATTGTGATTCCTACTGAACCAGACTGAGAGACCATTTAAAGGCTCAGGAACCCTTTGCAGTTGTTATGGCTTAATTAGCTGATTAGAGTGGGACACTTTGAGCCTAGAATATTGCACCTTTTCACAATATTCTAATTTTCTGAGATTGTGGATTTGGGGTTTTCATGAGCTGTAAGCCATAATCATCACAATTATGGCAAATCACGGCTTGAACTATTTTGCTTTGCATGTAATGAGTCTATCTCATATTAGTTTTACCTTTTAAGTTGCATTACTGAAATAAATGAACTTTTGCACAATATTCTAATTTTTCAAGTTTCACCTGTATAGACCAGAAGTCGCCAACCTTTTGGACCTCAGGGATCACCAAACTCATAATTAAAATCCAGGGACCACTAATATGAATTTTGACTGACAGTAGCTTGCTGACATTTTTTTAAAATTCATATTTATATCCCACCCTTCTCCTGAGACTCAGGGCAGCTTACAATTTTTTTTGGAGCACAATCCAATGCCAGCAATAGTCTTCATTCCATTGTATATGCCTGCTTATTACTAGGGCTTTTTGGTCCCCTGCTGCATTTTTACAAGGTCAGCTTATTGCCCCCAACAATCTTGGGTCCTCAATTTACCTACCCCGAGAGGATGGAAGGCTGAGTCAACCTTGAGCCTGGTGGGATTCGAGCCTGCACTAATTGCAGGCAGCTGGAACTAAGTGCTAGGTGTTTAACAGCCTGCACCACCAAGGCTCTTTTTTGATGGGAGAGAGAGAGAGAGAGATATCTGATCTAACCTCTCCTCTCTCTCTCTCTCTCTCTCTCACACACACACACACACACACACAGATGGGTAGGATTCAAATTTCTTAACAACCGGTTCTATGGGCGTAGCCTAATTTGTGGGTGTGACTTGGTGGTCTGACAGGCTGGGCATGGCTTGTAAAATATTATAAATATTTATGTAAATATTGCTTTTTATATAAAAGAGCAATTTTACCCAAAAGAAGGCAAAGCAGGCAGGCAGATTGAGTTGCTCACATAATCACAGATTCACCAGAGATCTATCTTTCTGCCATCGGCTACCTGAGTCTGCACATAAAATTTGCTTGCAAGCAAACTCATAAAATTTGCTAGCAAGCAAACTCACAAAATTAACTCACGACATACCATGTATGTAAATATTGAATTTTTTATTAAAAAAGAGCAACTTTTACCCAAAATCAGGCAAAGCAGACAGACAGATCGAGTTGCTCACAGAATCACAGATTCTCTTAAAAGCAGAGCCGGAGATCTAAAGATTACCTAGATAGCAAAATATCCAATGGTTTCCTGCTTTGTAGCTAATCTAAATCTCCCAGCACAGCAGATGGTCGGGGAATAGCAACTTAGCAGGCAGGTTTGCCAGGTAAGGAGTGAGGGGAGGATTCCCATGGCCATGTGTTCCCACACAGCCTGGATTGCTTTGCGGGGTGCTCTGGGAGTGACATTTCTCTGCGGATTACCAAAATTTTCTCACGGACCACCAGTGGGCCATGGCGACCACTGCTATAGACCCCTCAGGTAGGGAAGCCAGCTAGAACTTCATGCATTCAGAACTCTGTTCCCGCCACCCACCCACTGAGATTCAGATTATTGAAACAAAGTAAGTTCATCTCTTGCTTTTCAGTGATCCTGATTGACATTTCTGTTAACAGAAGCAAGGAAATAAGCACCCTTTCATTAGGGGTTACTGGTGGGGATTGCAAAGACAAAGCAATCTTGATGATTTCCTCAAGTTCAGATCATTTCAGGAATGGTCTTAACCGTGTTGGAAAAGCCTATCTTGAACTAAACATTTGCACATCTCTACGTTTTCCTGGATGTTTGGACAGGGCACCACCTGGGAACTCAAGGGCACAACAGAAGAAAAGTCCATAGGAAGACCGGCCACACTGAAGCAGGGGTCTCTAACCTTGGCAACTTTAAGCCTGGCAGACTTCAACTCCCAGAATTCCCCAGCCAGCAAAGAAGTCCTCCAGGCTTAAAGTTGCCAAGGTTAGAGATCCCTGCACTGAAGAAACTCTGATCACCAGGAATTAAGCTGGAGGGTATATTTACCTTTAATTTTCCCCTCATACGGATCATTATTTCAGTAGGCTTGATTAGAATCCTGGAACATAATTATGAGCCTTTCTCATTTTCTCTCCTGCAGTGACCTTGATCAGGTCGGCTGGAGAGGGAAGATTATCACCTCAGCAAACGGATAAACAGAACTGTTCCTCTTATGTTTAGACTCTGAGGTTCAGCTGTCTTGCAACCATATCATTTTCTGTTCCCAGTTTGCTTTCACTGAATGACTCTCTACTCCCAAAGCGACATTTATTCTTTGTTAAAAGGTTTTGTTTGAACAGATCCATCAGTTTTAATTTAGTGGAGCATGTTGCTACAGTGATTTCATCATTACTAATTCCTGAGAAAATTTACAAGATAGAAGTTAAAACTTAACTTGGAAATATTGCCAGTGATTCAAATAGAGAAGAGTAGTTAATCTACAAAAGCAGGTAGTTACAATGAATAAATATAAGTTAAAAGGTATTTTAGTTTCATACCGCATCAATACATTTTAAATAATTCTATAAATGAAGATGATGCAAATAGTTTAATATCATATTGGTTTATTCTAAAACAAACTGTTGTGTTCTCAGTTTGTTTGCTTGAGGTTATGTCAATAACTGCAAGTAAACTGCTTTGTATAAGAATGCAAACTTCAAGGTCATTTGCAATGTGCAATATATATAACAGAACTAATAATGTCTGTATTATTCACATTACTGAGCTAGCAATCTTTGTAGGTTGCCTCACTGGAATAAGTCAAATTACTACATTATAAAGAAAGAATGTGGTACTTCTGAAGGCTGTGACAGCATAGCCTCTAGACATTATAAATTCCAGGACACCCAAATTATTACATTCAAAGAAAAACAGTGCAGTGGGAGGAGACAATCAACAACAGTTGGAATTTTTTTTAAAAAGGTAGCAAAGCTTCAGCTTACTTCCTTTGTACTTTAAAAATAATAACAACATTGAAACTGAAAGCAAAGTAACAAAACTTTGAAGGTGATTCAGCTAGTTAACTCAGCTGCAGTCTACTTACTAGCAGGAATGGTTACAGGCACTTCTTAAAATACAATGATTTAAAAATATTAATATTAAATAATTAGGTCACTGCCTAAAACAAATCCTCATGGATATTCAATAATCTAGAAACCTTCTACATACCGGCAGAGAATAATTACACCACGATTCACATCCACCCAGGTCTTTAGAAGGTCAATTCCCACATGTTCTATCAGGATTCTTGCAAAACACCCTGTTTGGGAGAATCCAAAGCAGGCATTATACATTTGCCACCTCAGATCACTTATACATTAATACTAATCAACACATCTGCATTCACTTTAATGAGATACTGATCAGATTACACACAATTCTGGTCTGTAGCATTCAGAGCACATGTGTTTTCAATCTAATTTTCTATGCTGGTCACATATACAACATTTGAATTCAAGGAAAGGAAAACGTATCCCTTACTATGAGCAATTCTCCCTGTCCTTGGAGCCACATCACTCACGAAGTTATTTTAATTCAGGCACCCAAAATGGAAACCAGGACCTCGCTATCTTGCCCAAACATCTACCAATTAAAGGTCTATTGATTAATTTCACCTCCGATTTAGACACGCCAACATACCTTCTCTGCCAGATTGACGATCTTCTCATCTTGTTCTATTAGCCACTTAAGCACCAAATGACCGGCTGGATGTTCAGCAATGTGAAGCTTTAAAATAAAGCATGAACACGTCAAGATTTCACTGGGCTCACTTTTCATTATTATTATTATTATTATTTATTTAGACTTGTATGTCACCCTTCTCCCCAAGGACTCAGGGGCAAACATATAAAAGAGAAATATTTACAATAAAACAATATTAAACAAAAACAAGTCTAAAATTAGTAAAAACATTAAAACAATTAAAATTACAATAAAACAGTACAATAAAACAACCCACCCCCAGGTCAATCCAGGCCGCCTGCTGAAACAGCCAAGTCTTCAGGTCTCAAAGGAGCGGAGATCAGGGGCCAAACAAAGATCCGCAGGGAGCTGATTCCATAGGGCTGGCCCCACAGAAAAGGCCTAGCCCTGGGAACCGCCAGCCGACAATGCCTAACCGACGGTATTCCCAGGAGGCCCTCCTGTGGGAGCGCATCAGTGTGATGCTGGCAGGAGGCGCTCCAGTACCCTGGACCCAAGCCATTTAGGGCTTTATAAGTTGTTACTAACACCTTGAAGGAGACCCGAAGGCAACCGGCAACCAATGCAAGTCGCAGGAGGGTGTAACATGGGAGTATCGGGATACCCCATCACTGCCCGCGCGCGCATTCTGCACCAGCTGCAACCTCCGGTAATCCGCAAGGATAGCCCCATGAGAGCGTTGCAGTAGTCGATTCTGGAAGTGAGTGCATGAGTGACCGTTCAAGGGCATCTCCGTTCAGATAAGGGCGAAGCTGGCGAACCAACCGAACCTGGGCAAAAGCCCCCCATAAGCGCAGCTTTTTAAAAGGAGGGTCAAGTCAAATAGCATCTAAGAAGTGTCCCATGCACCTACTCATCGTATAATTAAGTGGCCCATTAAGTAATCGGTGGAGAAATAGCAAAAAAAAAGTCTAAATGTTAAACAACCAGAGATCTCTCGGTGGTCACTCAGATTAGAAATTTACTTCTTTTGTGGGAAAAAATCAGCTTCAGTCTCAAATACTATTTTGAATATGTTCTATTATTTTCATAGCTCCTGAAGTCACTAACTGGGCAAATTTTGTAAAATGCTTCGAATTTCACTCCAGTTAGGCCACTTCCCTGAACCCTAGCTTGTCGTCCTACTACTTACTGGCCTTCTTTCTGCATCCCTTCTACCCTGCTCTTTGTGCTGAGCACAGAGATCTCAAGGGAACCATGCAGGTTTGAACAGCTCGCCCCATTATACACAAGCTGCATTTAGGATCTTAGAGACAGCTATACTTCCATTTTAGTTCTGCTGTATACTTTCTGCCTGAATGTGTGGAAAACGATGCCCAATTGAGGAAAGTGGTATGTCTAGTCCAGGGGTGTCAAACTTGCATTGTCAAAGTGGCGTCATGTGAGGTATCACAACTTTTTCCCCCTTCGCTAAACCGGATGTGGGAGTGGTCAGCACGTGATGCATCCAGCCCGTGGGTCACAAGTTTGACAACCCTGGTCTAGTCTAACAAAAAGAAAGACTAGAGGTGACATGACGGCAGTCTTCCAGTATTTGAGGTGCTGTCACAGAGAAGAGGTTTAGACCTATTCTCAAAGCACCTGAGGGCAGGACGAGAAGTAATGGATGGAACATCTCATATATATGTATGACTCCAAAATACTACATGCTGACTAGGGGATTCTTGGAATTGAAGTCTATACAAGTCTTAAAATTGCCAAAGTTAGACATTCCTACCCTGAGGTAATCACTATTACCTCAGAGAGATGAGTGAACAATGAAAGAGAAAGTGGCTAATTTGGGGCTGCTTATTCCCATTTGTTTTGTGTCTAGCTTACCTGTCCATCTTCTCCCCCTGGAATCATCTTTCTTGCAGCAAGACCAGAGATGGCTTTCATTGCTGGCTGGACATCGCCGACAGCAGCCTTGAGGATGCCTGTTACTACAATGAATGCAGCTTTGTCCATCACCATTTCTTCAGCGTGTGCACCCAGGTGCTCTAATAACGAGGAGAAATGGCTTCCAGAAGCTCATTATGGCGAACATCTGCATCCTTTTTACTGGAGGAATAAAGACAGAATAAGAATGTTTTCTTGACAAAGAAAAGTGGGAATTGTACAAAATTCTGATGCCCAAATTAAAGCATCCAAATTCAGCAGCACAGTATTTTCATATTCTTCCCAGAACGATCTCTAACAACAGATACGCTCCAAATCACAGCCCTAGAGCAGCAGTCCCCAAGCTTTTGGGCACCAGGGACTGGTTCCGTGGAGTAAGGTTTTCCGTGGACGAGAGGAGCGTAGTTTTGCATCCTGCCTGTTTGCTGGCATGCCACTGACCGGTGCTGGTCCATGGACAGGGAGTTGGGGACCCCTGCCCTAGACATCACCTATGATCATGCACTGTATGCACTGGACCTTTGCAAAGCACTTGTTTCTACCTAAATCATTGAAGTGTTTATGAAGGAGCAAAGTGCTTATGAAGCATATTTTCATGAGAAATATCTGGAATGGAGAATTCAGCTTCAGGCCAGAGGCAAGTCTCGTTAACAGCCACACGGTTGCAATCCTCAGTTCAGGCTCCATTTCCTTGACTGTTTTTAATTTTTAAAGACCAAGACTGGTCAGCAAGAAAGAGATTGGCGTGGTTGCTGCAATTAGTGTCACTGGAAAGATCATCAAGAGACAGACAGTGCTGTGAATCTGTGGCTGCCACGCCTATGGCCTGCAGTGGCACTATTTTACACAGCTAGCAGGAGGTGTATTTTGAGGTGCCATTTAATTACCTGTGGGTTGATATCAACCAAAGCTGCCTGTTGGCAGTGAGTATATTTATGTTAGGAATGAAGGTGAGAGTTTGCTTCTCCCTGTAGTATTTTGATCTATGGCCTGAACATTCATTTATTCACACTTGCAGAGTTTTGTGGGATGTTTCAAATAAAATATCCTGTCTCAAAGAGGATCCAATAACAATTGCCTGAAAAACCCAATTTAATTCTTTTTACAGTGTTTTATTGCACAAATTAAGAGCTTGGTGGTGCAGGCTGTTAAACGCCTAGTACTTAGTTCCAGCTGCCTGCAATTAGTGCAGGCTCAAATCCCACCAAGCTCAAGGTTGACTCAGCCTTCCATCCTCTCGGGGTAGGTAAATTGAGGACCCAAGATTGTTGGGGGCAATAAGCTGACTTTGTAAAAATGCCGCTTAGTAATAAGCAGGCATATACAATGGAATGAAGGCTATTGCTGAGCGCATTGGGTTGCTCCAAAAACTAAGCTGCCCTGAGTCTCGGAGAAGGCATATAAATAATGAATTTAAAAAATTAATAGAACCCCTCCCACAAACACATGAATAATAAACAAATGATAACAAAATGCCTGGAAATGGAGAACATTAATCAAACTTTTTAAAAATTGACTAGAATGCCTCCAAGTCTTTTTCTTGCCACTTTTTCAGAAACCACATGCCTCTTCAATAAACTATTGATATCAGGGGTCTCTGTTGGTCTCTGAGTTTGTTGTTTTCTTGCAGACGTTTCATTGCCAAGGAACTACCAAGACCACACCCACCCACACTGGCAAGTCACTAGAATATAAAATGAGAGCAAACCTCAGTCCTTACTAGCACTGATGAAGTTATATTTATTTATTTATTTATTTATTAATGAGACTTGTATGCCTCCAAGACTGAGGCTCTCAACTAAAACAACAAGAACAATAAATAATTAAAAAAAATTAAACTAACAAGCCCCATTGAAATATAATTACATAAATACATAATAAAACCATAATAAAACCACCTCCCCAAAGGGTCACAGCCCGCTTGGTTAAATAACCAGGTCTTCAATTCACGGCGGAAGGCACGGAGGTCAGGGGCCAGGTGGAGTCCCAGGGGGAGTTGGTTCCAGAGGTCAGGGGCCGTGATAGAATAGGCTTCATATAGTTTGGCATTGAAACATCCACAAGAAAACAACCAAGCTCAGAGAGCGCCAAGGACTCCTCATTTCCCCGCCGCTTTGAAAGAGGCGGTGGTGAGGCCCCTCCTGAAAAGCCTGCCTTGGCCGTGTTGAACAACTCATCCGGTCTCCAACCTTCGCTTTTAGGTTGTTGAAGATGTGGTGGCTCAGCAATTGCCACTTTTCCTGGAGGAAGCGGACTACCTGGAGCCGTACCAATCGGGCTTCCGGTCTGGGTACAGCACGGAGACAGCATTGGTCACGCTGATTGATGATCTCGCTAGGGCACGGGACAGGGGCTCGTCCTCTGTCCTGGTCCTGTTAGATCTCTCAGCGGCTTCGATACCATCGACCATGGTATCCTATTGCGCGTCTCGGGGGTTGGGAGTGGGAGGCACTGTTTACAGTGGTTCTCCTCCTACTCTCGGGATGTTGCAAACAGTGTTGGCAGGGGCAGAGGTCGACTCCAAAGCACCTCACTTGTGGGGTGCCGCAGGGTCTGGTCCTCTCACCCTCCTGTTCAACATTTATATGAAGCGCTGGGCGAGATCATCCGTGGCTTTGGGGTGAGTTATCATCAGTATGCTGATGATACTCAGCTATACATTTCCACCCAGGCCACATCAGTGATGCTCTCTCCGTGATGTCCCGTTGTCTGGCAGCGGTGCGGATCTGGATGGACAGGAACATGCTTCGACTCAACCCGGCCAAGACAGAGTGGCTGTGCATACCGACATCCCGGTCCAGTTTTGAGGTACCATCTTTGCTCATGGGGGAGGAGGTGTTGCCCCCCGTGGACAGGGCACGGAATCTGGGGGTCCTCCTGGACTCACGGCTCAAATTAGAGGAGCAGGTGGGGGCCATGGCCGGGGGGCCTTTGCCCAGATCCGGCTGGTTCGCCAGTTCGCCCATTCCTGGACCGGGATGCCCTGCGAGTCACTCAGGCTCTCGTTATTTCCCGCCTCGACTACTGCAATGCTCTCTACCTGGACTGCCCTTGCGTACCACTCGGAGGCTTCAGCTGGTGCAGAATCGGCGCGGGTTGTGATGGGAGCTTCCCGATACTCCCATGTTACACCCCTCCTCGCGGCCTGCATTGGCTTCCGGTTGCCCTCGGGTGAGATTCAAGGTCTTGGTATTAACATTTAAAGTCCAACAGGGCATGGGTCCAGGTTATTTATGGGAACGGCTTCTCCCAGCATCTAATGCCAACCGCCTGTGCGCGAGCAGGGTCTCCTCGGGGTGCCGTCTGCGACACAATGGCTGGCGACCGGGAGAGGGCCTATTCTGTGGCGGCTCCACTTTGTGGAATCTTCTTCCGCTTGAGCTCCGTTTGGCTCCCGATCTTTGCTCCTTCCGCCATGATTTGAAAACTTGGCTCTTCCTACAATCTGGGTTGTGCTGACTCTCCTGGGTTGGGGTTATCTAATTGGGGTTTTAAACGTTAATTCGGCTTAAATGTTTAATATCTTTTTAATTAATTTAATTTATTCACTGTTGTATTTTAATTGTAAGCCGAGTCTTCGAGAGGGCGGCATATAAAGTCAATTAATAAATAAATAAATAAATAAATTTCAACCCTGAACTACTGATATCAACTCATCGCTGTATGTTTAGTGTCCTCACAACCATGTATAATAAACCTCTGGCTCCCCTGTTGCTTATAATATCCAAACATGGAAACTAAATGAAAGTGAGCACGCCTATCTCTTGGTTTTATCTTCTAGTGAAAGGACCTTGAGAAAAATTCATTTGTTTTTCTGCAAGTATTCTTTCACTGAGGTCTCCGACACTGGCACATTGCTGAAGGCTGACATCCATCCACAAATTTGGCAGAATCTCCTTTGGATTCAGCAGCATCACTTAGCCTTGAATAGGTAAGATTCTGTGTCCTTGGAAGATTTTTTCCAAAAAATAAAAGTGATATATGAAGGCAAGATACAGTTAACCAGATAAAAACAAATAAAATATAGGAGTATTGAAATGAATTCTGAGAAACCAATCTAGTTGGTATCATAAACAGCTGTAGGTAAAGCATAACATGCATTATTCTGCCAGTGTTGAAATAAACACCTGCTGTTCTTGTTTGTCACTCGATTCACATGGTAATAAACTATTATTTTACCAAATCCACTAAAAAACAAATGTGATCGAAATTCATAGAAAACTACCCCATATGAAATCCTGTATTTCCCACCAAACTGTTACCTTACACTTAAAAAAAATCTACCTTGCTATGCCATCTTTTAAGGTCATTTATGTACAACAAAATATAGGTCAAATTCCACTTTACACAGCGTTCTTAGAAAGCTTTATAGCCATAGTTCAATCCGCTGGGATTTGGAAGAGTGAAAAGCAGTACACGTTCAGACATAACCCAAGAGGAGAAGATGTAGAAATCTCCAGAAATTGCACCCAAGTACCTGTGAGCATTTTCATCACCCTGTTGCAGGATTTTGATTATTGCTGGGGAAAAATATGTTGGGTCCCGTGGACTCAATAAATACAGCAGGACTTTCCTTCCATATTTGTTGTTTATAACAGTGGCTAAATTACCATTCAATTCCTAAGTGTTGGGGAAAAGACAAAAAACAATCTGTTAATAACATTTTTTTTCAATTTCAGCTTGTTTTTTTGAGGGAAGGAAGCCAGTTCTTTTATCCTTATTCAAATGTTACCTATGACTAAATAAGACATTATGCTAATGCAAGGGCCTTCCTCCAAATCATGGACAAGAACTGATTAGCCATAAGTATAGATGGGAATAACATCATCACCCTTCCTTGCATTTTCTTTTGCTTATACTGCTAAGCACCTCCCCATCACCACTACCGTTTTTTTCCATTTCAAAAGCCATCTTTAGCAACCCTGCAGATATAAGCAGTATAAAGCTTTTAGATAAATATTAAAGGGCAATGTTGATTCATTTTGCTGTTCACCAGCCTGGCTCATCAGTAAGAAAAAAATGAATACATCAGAAATGTAAAGTCTATCTTAAGATGTTTTCCCTATGACATGATTTCAAAATATTACCAATTGATAATTCCACCATTTTTTCCATCCCCCTTGTGCAACCATATTGATCAATCCCACTTGCTGGAATTTTAAGTTTAAATCAGATACTCCAAACTTTATGTAGATAGTATTACCAAAAGCATTTCAATAACATGATTAAAGGAGTGACATGAAAACAGATGGCAGTTTAATTAACAGGCATGTTTAGTTGCATTTAACATGAAGGTAATGCAATCTTTTCATTGAAATTGACAGCTTTTTCCTTGTAGGTTTTTAAAAGATAAATATGCCGTGTTTCCCCGAAAATAAGACCTACCCCAAAAGTAAGACCTAGCACTATTTTCTAAACCTGCCCTAATATAAGACCTACCCCAAAAATAAGACCTAGTGTAAATCTCCAGTTCCAGGAAGACTTTTCAGGGAGCAACCGTGCACCCTCGAAACACCCCCCTCTACACACTCACACCCACTATTTGGCACCATAAATATATAAGACCTAGTGTGTTTTTGGGAGCCAAAAAATATAAGACAGTGTCTTATTTTCGGGGAAACACGGTAGTTTTGTTCATTAACTATATTGCCTACTGCTCTTTTGCAAACCCAAATTTTAGTCATCCTCTTCACTCATCAAAATCATTTAGCTTAGGAGTATGTAGGCTTATTCCATTCATTCTTTATTCATGAATGAGCAGAGAAGTCTATATACTCAAATACACCACTTGATAAGCCTTTTGTCTCTTGAGAGTGTCCATCACCAAGTGAAGATTCTTCTCTTGCTTTACTGCCATCCCATCAAAAAAAAAATAGAGAAGATATGAGGATATATAAATTCTTCAACCAAAAGAGTAGCTCTGGTTTCCTGTTCTGAACTATTTGATAGATATTTAACTCCCAACCATATACTGGACAAGACAGAATTAAACACAAACCTGAAAAAGTTTGGAGGATGATGGGTTAAGAGTTTTGCCACCCAAATGAGATAAGATATGAAACTGTCTTTCAAACTGAAGTTACTATTATAAGCACAAGCAGCAACCTGCATAGCCATTATTGCTACATACATCTTTGTTAATAAAGAAAGTCCCAAACTCCCAAAGCAGGATAAGCAAAATTAGAATCACGACATAAAGGAATGATCCTTCACTCAGCTGTAGCAAATCAGACAATAAAGCATAGGGAGGCTGAAAGGATGCGAGCTTAAATTTCAAGTTTAAGGCTATTGCTTTAGGATATAATGATAATAACCACTAAAAAGTCTTTGGGGAATACCAAACATGTTGCTAAACGTTTGAGCTCTATTATACAACGGTTTGAAGCAAAGGAAATGTGATGTTAGTCAAGTGAAGGTAATGCCTATAAGACTTCAATCATGGTTCCCTTTCTTCAGTTTACCCAGTGTAATCTTTAAATCGGCTGTACTCTAATTTCCTTAGAACCGATAGATGCCTCAAAAACCTGTCATCTCACAGCTTCTCCATCAGTGGAAACTTCAAACTCATCAATTTCACCATTGAATCAGAGCAGCATCTGTTTCAATGTTAACTTGGTAGCATCTAAGCTACTCTGTTAAAGTCAGAAAGCTAAGTAGGACCAGATTTGGTTAATATTTGGATGAGAGACCACCAATAAATGCCAAGGGTGTAAGCTAAGAAATCAACAATCACCCTGAGACAATACTTGTACTGTAGCCAAGAAAAATGCAGTTATGTCACCAGGAGCTGAACTCAATTCAATACTGTCTATTGGCTGAAAAGCTCAAATACGATAATATCTAAGTGGAGTTCAACAAACAGACTGAGAAAGGAATTTAAACATCATTTCAAACTCATACATATTCAAGACATGCATAGCAACAGGGCTATAAAAAGAAAGCTATAACATGGTGTCTCTGAGGTGATCTAAAAAACTTTCAAAATGTCAAAAGTTATTGCCACTTTGACTAAGATGGCTCTTTTAAATGAATTATTAGTCACACACCTGATCTCTTTCTCTTTCCGCTGCTATCCTACAAACAGTGTATCTGCTAAGATAACCTTTTAATTTTTACATTAATACTGTCCTAAGGTAGAAATTTTTAGCTGCAGGGGAGACAAACAACTAACTATAGAGGGCATAAGGAATGGCCTTGAAGGACAGGAGGAAGAATTGCAGCCAAAGCTACAGTCAGATAAGAGGGGCTTGAGCCTGGGCCAAGAAATCAGTTTGAGTAAATGTCTCAGACAATATGAACTTAAGGGGAAATGTCTCAGACAATATGTAATTTAAGGGAAGAAAGGGAGAAGCACGTTTAGATTTGCAAGATTCTGTTACTACAGTTATTACAATAAAAGGAGTCCTGACCTAAATGGCAGGGCTTTCACAGTCCACTCTACCTTGTTGGGCTGACAGTAATAAATAAACCATCACAGGGGTAAAAAAAATAGAACAAATTGCTAGCGATTCATCCACTGCATTCTATCACTGCAGAGAGAAGTGCACTACATTTTATTTATTTATTTATATTTGGACTTGTATGCCGCCCCCTCTCCGAAAGGACTCAGGGCAGCTCACAGCTAAAAATATAAACAATAAATACATTAAAACAAATTAAACACCACAAGCCAAAATAAAATCAATTTAACCCCTTCCCCCGAGAGCTCAGTCCAGCCCGGCCTGTTCAAACAGCCAAGTTTTCAGATCGTGGAGTAAAGAGCGGAGATCCGGAGCCAAACGGAGCCCCACGGGCAGTTGGTTCCACAAGGCGGGAGCCGCTACAGAGTAGGCCCTTCCCCAGGGCACCGCCAGCCGACACTGTCTTGCAGATGGCACCCCGAGGAGTCCCAGTCTGTGCGCTCGCACAGGGCGGTCGGCATTCGAAGTCGGCAGGAGACGCTCCCACAAATACCCCGGACCCAGGGCATGAAGGACTTTGTATGTTAATACCAACACCTTGAATCTCACCCGGAGGGCAACTGGCAACCAATGCAGCTCGCGGAGGGCATAACATGGGAGTACCGGAAACTCCCATCACAACCCAGGCCGCATTCCGCACCAGTTGAAACCTCCGGATGATATGCAAGGACAGTCCTAAATAGAGAGCGCTGCAGTAGTCGAGTCAGGACATGACAAGTGCATGAGTGACCATGCAAAGGGCATCTCGGTCCAGATACGGGCATAGCTGGCGTACAATAGCACTGAAAAACATGACTTAGGACTGTTTCTCAGTTATGACCTTTCTAGCATCCCCATGATCATGTGATCAAAATTCAGATGCTTGGCAACTGGTTCATATGTATGATGGTTGCAGTGCCCCGGGGTCACATGATCCTCTTTTGAGACCTTCTGACAAGCAAAGTACATGGAGAAGCCAGATTCACTCAACTAACTTACCGACTGCAGTAATTCACTTAACAACTGTGGCAAGAAAGGTGGTAAAATGGAGCAAAATTCACTTAACAAATGTCTCGCTAACAACAGAAATTTTGGATTCAATTGTGGTGGTAAGTTCAGGACTACCTGCAGTGTATCATCTCTGTATAAAACCAGTGGAATTTCTGACACCACTTATGTTATTCTGCTAGGTGAATGATTAAAAATGAAGATTGGAAATCGTATTTACTTACAGATAGAATCAATTGTTTCACAAGTTTAGTATCATCAATGCAGTCAAATGCTGCCAGCAAAACCAAATGTGAAAATTCACCCTGAAACAGGAGCCAAAAATGACAAGTATAAGACACAAGCCAAAACAATTCTTAAACACTAGCTTCTAATTATCCAAAGTGATTATTCATCTTATTTCTGATTTTAACACTTTTTTTGCTAAAACATTTAAACAAGATTCTCTTTCATAGCCAAAAGCAACAATCCAACCCACCAAAGTATTAAACCTCTCAAATGTCTAAATTCCAATGCACACTTATTTAAAATTAGATAATGAACTCTGTGAGACTTATTCCTCAGTAAATTTGCTAATGCTTACCTTTCTGGATTCTATTTTTTTTTAAATATTCATATATATCATAACTGAACAAATTCTATAGATTTCTTGGCACAGAATTTCTTTCAACTTTATCAACATTCCTGAAAACTCTTCTTTAAACATGTGTATTAATGATATTTACATATATGTAACACAATTACACACATAATTGTCACTATTAATTTCTTCTGAATTCATATTGGGGTAAAGCAGTATTCCAGAAATGAGATCATGAGATTGAAACCCTAAACTTACAATGAAGGAAACGCTATTGAATAAAAATAGTTTACTTCTAAGTAAGCTTGCATTAGGATTGCACTGTATGTGATTACAATAGGACACATTAAAAATACTCACTGTAGCTATTTTTTCAACATACGTCTTCATTGTTTTTACAATCACTTTTCTGTCCTAAATAGTGTGAAATGGAAGAATAGTGAGAAGCCTCACACTTTAAAATACATGCAATATAACATGCTATGAAATCAGGCTGCTGACTTTAAAAAAAAACTTATCATAATTAAGCAAATGCAATATTTAGGGATCCACATCTGGATTAGAGATAGAAAGGCATCCACAAGAGCAGTTGGAAACCATTTTTGTACTGTAAGGTAAGCAACTAATCTCTGCTTCTTTCAACCCTCAAATTGCTATATGAAGTGCATAATGCTTCATGTTCATTCCACATTCTACTCTCTATGTCAGTCTGTATATCAGTTATGTAAGCATAGGTTAAGACTGTAAGGAAGTAAATTACTTTTTTCCTTCAAATGCTCAGAACTGTTCAATTAGCGAATAGCATGAGCATTTTTCTTTCTTAATTTCTGCTTGTATTTTTTCCTACTTTTTCTTAATGTTATACATTTAATGGTTTTCTTTGTTTGCATATTAAAGAAATACTAAACCAGTGTTTCCCAACCTTAACAACTCTAAGAAGACATCTGCTCAACTTTCAGAATTCCCCAGCTAGCCATGGCTGGCTAGGAAATTCTGGGAGTTGAAGTCCACCAGTCTTAAAAGTCGTCAAAGTTGGGAAACCCTGCATTAAACAAAATATATAATTATATACATATCTATTGTGAATCAATCTATACCTTCGGATTAGTTGAAGTTGGTAGTAGAATGTATCCAACCCCTAAATTAACCACTCAATTAATCCTTTTTGATGCTTCTCAAAAACGAATCCCAATGAAATGCATGGATGTTTCTCTATCTGAAACAGTTGTCAAAATACACTGTGTTTTTGATTGGTGCAACTGAGACAACCAGTTCACACCAATCCATAGAGCAAGACTTTCTACACAAAAAGCTCCTTCACGCGCAATACCTTGGGAGTCCACACAAGCAATGCATGGCTACTCTCTGCCATCATGTGTGCCAAGTAAATGACAGCTTCTCTAATTGCTTCAATCATTTCCTAGAGACAGAGAACATTGTTTTAGGAAACAGTTTTAATTGTCTCCAGCAAATAAAACTTATTTAATCTTCAATGCTTTCTCTCACAACAACACTGTTTAGGTATTAAGCAATCTGTATTAATCCTCTACACCTCTTAAATAATAGCCCTGTTCCTAACCTCGAATCAAGGTCTGCTTTCTAAAAGAAAAGTTTAATTTGGTGTGGAATCTGTTAACTCCTAATTTAAAAACTGTTTCAGGCTTCTAGGATCTGCATCACATTTTAGCACATTACTAAGTTGTATTAACAAAAACATGCATGAAGAAAGAATTTCACTTATTTGCAAATATGACAAGGAAAAACCCTTCATGCAATTTAATGTAAGATGACAGGCTTACATTTCAATTATAAGCAACTAGCTGTGCCAGAAAGTAGAACAAGATATACATCCTATTGAAAAAAGTGCAAAGGAACAGTCTGAGGACCAGTGAGGCTGCAGATCTGACTCAGCAAGCAAAGTTGCAGAGAGTCAAACTAGAATATCCTTGGCTGGACTGGATTATTTCATCGTTGCTGCTATTATTGGAAAGCCCAAACAGAACAAATAGCACTAAGTACCTGGTATAACTTTTTTTTAAGTACCTGGTATAACATTTAACTCTATTTAACATGAAGACAGATTAAAAACATAAGTAATTAATATAATGAAGTAAACATAGTTTAATGAATACTTACAGATCTCTGTCTAGGGACAGCATAAGTAAAAAAGTCCAAAAAAACTTTATGTACCAATGAATGCTTTATTACATCTCTGTAAGGGGAAAGAAAGAAAAAAAAAAGAACTCTGTATTTCCTTGATGTGAAATATTTGGAATAACACAAAGAATGGCATTTGCCACATATTTTCATTTCTTGGCTGGATCAAGACAGTAGTTTCAGAGGACAAAGCTTCAGTGGGATCTAACCAAGCTGGAAGCTGAAATTGTCTATCCATTTTATGAGGGGGGGGGGAGGGAGGAAAGAAAGCACAGTAGGTGTAAGATTTGGGGTTTCTAGGGATGAGAGAAAATCCCATAAAGCCAACAGGTTATCATTAGATCTCTACACCATAATGAAAATATCCTCCTGTTATAAGTAGAGAGATCACCATTTCAAAGGGATTTAAGGAAAATCAGAATTTTCCTTAAAACAGACTTTCAAGACAAGCATCCAAGCAGCCTGGCATTTGTGCTTACTTTTGAGCCATTGGGGTAAGGATCTGTTTCATCTCATCCATAATGGCCTCGCTTTTCAGGCTGAATCTCTAGCACTTGGCCCAAGGTTGATTGATCTGCTGTCTGAAACAAGATAGAAAAATGTATAAAACCGAACGATAAGAAAACACAAGGTTTTAACACACTTATTCAAAATTCTCAATTGCTAGTCAGCTATGACTTAATCTGGCACTTGACTTTGTTGGATCAATTCAAAGACTCTAGGATTGAGAAGGTAACTAGGGACTACTACAGACATAACACCTGGAATAAACGTAGTACAAGGGTTCTTGAAACTGAACTCCTGGAAAAGCTTGTATTTAGTAATGGAGTGCCCAACCTAACTGCAAATTGGATAGCACAGAAACAAAATCACTCTGAACTGATTCTCTGAAACAAACTTGAGGATCCTATATGATATGTAATCATAGCCTACTTGATCCAATAAATTTTATACAACAATAAGTCTATGAGCCTGAAAGATATCTACAAAAAACACTTGCTGCAAAAAAAATAACATGGTTGTCCCTCAAGAAATTATTAAAGTTATCAAATATTGAAAAATATTGTTCTTGAAGAATATGATAAATGTAATGGCACATATGTAATACCTTCAACAATACCTCATTAATTGTTAATAGCCCTTTATAGAATATATCTATCAAAATTTCCAAACTTCCTGTTAATGTACTTTCAGTATTGACTATTTAAAAATATTTACCAATCTTACTTAAACTTAAGAATTCTGATAAAACAGATTGTTATGTAATGGAATTTAACAGTTCAAGTTAAAACAAAGTTTGAAGTACAACACTTCAATTATAAGTTTCTATCTTTTTTTAATTAAAATTATATATGAATGTTAGCCATCTGCTCACTTGTAAATAAATTTATAAACCTATGCTCTACAAAATACTTTTTCT
>CM019149.1:231962321-232009949 GCA_009733165.1 Naja naja | reverse complement strand
TATACATTGGACAAACCAACAGGAGAATAAATGCATGCATATCGCGAACACAAGAACGCAGTCAGAAAAGAAGAAAACTTCTCTCCTTTTCCAGCACCTTAAAGCCACAGGACATGAAATTGATTTTGAGGATCCAAACTTATCTCCAATACTGAACATTTCAACAAGAGAATAATTAGGGAAGCCATCAAAATAGAGAAACACCCCATAACATGAATAAACGGGATGATTTCCACCAGACATCTGGAAACTAGCCCTAATCAACAAACGAGTCCCAGCCACGAAAAAACCAACACCGACCCAAAATAACACATGATGCCACCACCAATCTCCTTCACCAGACTCAAACCCAAGCCCATGCCACAGATGAAAGGCAACCACCATCCAGAAACCAGACCATGGCTGCAACACCAGCTGCTACACCTCCGACCCCAAACTAAGCAAACTGACACACGCTATAAACACATAGCCAGACCTCAAACTTGAGCCAAACCAAGGCCCAGAATGTCACATCACAGCCTTCCACCCAGGATACTACATCACAGAACTCAGGAGATTACAACACAAAACATCAGGAGGTTGCAACACAGACAACGACCCAGGAGACTACAGCACCACACCCAGGATGTCACAACAATAGAACTCAGAAGGTCATCACACAGCCCATTACCCAGGTTGTTACAACACAAAAGGCTGAGAGACACACAGCCAGCACCTCAGCCACACAGGGTCTCAGGAAAAGCCATCCAATCTGCATACATCAACTCCATCAACCAATCAAGAAGTAACAACACAGCCAACTCTGGAGTTTAAAAGGGAAAAACAGCCACGATCACGCACTTCTCCCAGAAGAACAAAGCTGAAGACACCAGCCTGAAGATGACGGATGAGATTTCGTTGAAACGTTGCCAAGGTATTCTCAATCTTACACGGGACAAGACCCGAATACACCAAGACCTACATACCTTTACCCGTGAAAATCTACGAAAAAAAATGTATATATATGTGTATATATATGTATATATATGTTTATATGCAGTTGGAAACACCTGCCCTGGCCATACCTACCTTCAAATGAATTGTTTTAACCTCCTGTGGAAGAACTAGCATTGAGCAAATTTTATTCTCATTTTAGGACACTTTAAATAAAAATCATTTAAAAGGAGTATTGGCAATCTTGAAATGGATGTTTTGGCTTGGCCAAATCTCTTTGGAAAAATAGACATTGGATTTATTAAAAACAAAGTATTGCAGCCAATGTTAGACTTAGAACGTCTAGTATCAATATTTATTAACAGGAACTGCAAAGAAAAAAAATCAATAGCATAGTGCAGAGAGAGAACATTAAACCATGCATAGCCAATGTAGAACACTCCTCACCCGCTGACCTCCTAGCCACCCTTGAGTTTATCTTTCAGCTATTTTAAAATTTAAAAATAAATCCAAACCTGACACTCGTCAAAACAACGCACCTCCCTTTAGTATCCATTTTGTTTAGAAGAATGCCATTGGGCCCTATATGGAACTCAAAAATACTCATTGAACACAAGATCGCTGGAGGCTGCAGAACAGCACTTATTTAGGGAACTGTTTCCAGATGTACACACACACACACACTTGTAGCAGGTTGTATTTGGGGCAGGGGAACAAAAATAGAGTCCACTTACCACTACTTTAGAGTACACAGGTGTCTTGTGATTGGCCACTCTCACCATTGTTTTTAGGAACAGAGGAGCCCTTTGCACATTTGTTTTGGGAGAGCACCTTCAACATACAGGTGAAACTCAAAAAATTAGAATATCATGCAAAAGTTCATTTATTTCAGTAATGCAACTTAAAAGGGTGAAACAAATATATGAGATAGACTCACTACATGTAAAGCAAAATAGTTCAAGGCGTGATTTGCCATAATTGTGATGATTATGGCTTACAGCTCATGAAAACCTCAAATCCACAATCTCAGAAAATTAGAATATTGTGAAAAGGTGCAATATTCTAGGCTCAAAGTGTCCCACTCTAATTAGCTAATTAAGCCATAACACCTGCAAAGGGTTCCTGAGCCTTTAAATGGTCTCTCAGTCTGGTTCAGTAGGAATCACAATCATGGGAAAGACTGCTGACCTGACAGCTGTGCAGGAAACCATCATTGATACCCTCCATAAGGATGGAAAGCCTCAAAAGGTAATTGCAAAAGAAGTTGGATGTTCCCAAAGTGCTGTATCAAAGCACATTAATAGAAAGTTATGTGGAAGGGGAAAGTGTGGAAGAAAAAGGTGCACAAGCAGCAGGGATGACCGCAGCCTGGAGAGGATTGTCAGGAAAAGGCCAGTCAAAAGTGTTGGGGACTTTCACAAGGAGTGGACTGAGGCTGGAGTCAGTGCATCAAGAGCCACCACACCAGACGGATCCTGGACATGGGCTTCAAATGTCGTCCTCTTGTCAAGCCGCTCCTGAACAACAAACAAAGTCAGAAGCATCTTACATGGGCTAAAGAAAACCAGACCCGGTCTGTTGCTCAGTGGTCCAAAGTCCTCTTTTCTGATTAGAGCAACTTTTGCATCTCATTTGGAAACCAAGGACCCAGAGTCTGGAGGAAGAATAGAGAGGAACACACTGCAAGATGCTTGAAGTTCAGTGTGAAGTTTCCACAGTCTGTGTTGATCTGGGGAGCCATGTCATCTGCTGATGTTGGTCCAATGTGCTTCATTAAGTCCAGGGTCAACGCAGCCGTCTACCAGGAGATTTTGGAGCACTTCATGCTTCCTTCCGCAGATGAGCTTTATGGGGATGCTGACTTCATTTTCCAGCAGGACTTGGCACCTGCCCACACTGCCAAAAGCACCAAAACCTGGTTCAATGACCGTGGGATTACTGTGCTTGATTGGCCAGCAAACTCGCGTGACCTGAACCCCATACAGAATCTATGGGGCATTGCCAAGAGAAAGATGAGAGACATGAGACCGAACAATGCAGAAGAGCTGAAGGCTGCTATTGAAGCATCCTGGTCTTCCATAACACCTCAGCAGTGCCACAGGCTGATAGCTTCCATGCCACGCCACATTGAGGCAGTAATTGCTGCGAAAGGGGCCCAAACCAAGTACTGAGTACATATGCATGCTTATTCTTTTCAGAGGTCCGATATTGTTCTATGTACAATCCTTGCTTTATTTATTGCATGTAATATTCTAATTTTCTGAGATTGTGGATTTGGGGTTTTCGTGAGCTGTAAGCAATAATCATCACAATTATGACAAATCACAGCTTGAGCTATCTTGCTTTGCATGTAATGAGTCTATCTTATATATTAGTTTCACCTTTTAAGTTGCATTACTGAAATAAATGAACTTTTGCATGATATTCTAATTTTTTGAGTTTCACCTGTACTCTTAAAATGCTAGAATTCCACTAAATTCAGAAAAGATTGTTTACCATCATGTTAAAATAATTTCCTGAAAAATTACTCTATCCCAGTTGGGTTTTTTTAGGAAAACCAAAAGAAGGCATGGAAACAATCTTTAAATGTTAGCTGCTGGAAGCAACAATAGAAGAATAATAGAATAACAAAATTGAATTGGAAGGGACCTTGGAGGTCTTCTAGTCCAACTCCCTGCTCAAGCAGGAGATTCTATGCCATTTCAGATAAATGGTTGCCCAATCTCTTCTCAAAAACTTCCAGTGTTGGAGCATTCACAACTTCTGGAGGCAAGTCGTTCCACTGATTAATTGTTCTGTCGGGAAATTTCTCCTCAGTTCTTGTCCTGCCTTTGGGTATTTTGGAGAATAGGCTGACCCTCTCTTCTCTATAGCAGTCCCTGAAATATTAGAACACTGCTCTCATTTGTCATTATCTTATATCAAGGGTCTTCAAACTTGGCAAGTTTAAGGCTTGTGGACTTCAACTCCCAGAATTCCTGATCTAACATGAATGGAGGAAGAATTCTGGGAGTTGCAGTCCACAAGTCTTTCAGCTGTCAAGTTTGAAGACCTCTGTCTTATATGATGTGTGGTGATTCTTATATCCCTGTGATGGTTCCCACTAAATGGGTTTGATCTTACACTCTTCTCTATTCCGAAATACAACATTGGAGTTAAAGCAGGAAAAGACCATCACTATGAACACTGGATACCTGCAAGAATTCCATATGTAGTTGTACCAGAACTGAAATGCAAAACATGCTTGTTATATGCCAGGGGTGTCAAACTCATGGCCTGCGGGCTGGATATGTCACATGCTGGCCCCACCCCTGCCTGGTTTAGCGAAGGGAGGGAAAGTCACAATACGTCATGTGACACTGCCGTGACAATGCGAGCTTGATACCCGTTATATGCCAAAGATTATGAGAAATGCTTTGTCTTTTTAAAAGACAGCTCATTTTGCCAGGTGTGTAACTATTCCAGCCCAGTTGTTGTTTTGTAGCAATGTCTCTTCCCACTATCATTTTGTTTTACTTCTACCATGGAGATATAAGATAGCAACAAAGATTTGCTGAAAATGAAGTCATTTTCTACTGACCTTTGCACACTATAAGCCAATATTAAGCCAACATGTATTTCATGTTCCAAGAGACAATCCTAGTAGGAGAACTTTAGGCGATCATCCTAAGCACTTGCAGGTGCTCTGGATGCAAATGATTGTGTCCCTCCCAATTAACCTAGTTGTTGTTAAGTTTGTATGAAGAGACAGACGCGGAGTGCTTCAAGCTCTTTGTTTATTAGTGACTACAGCTCAGAACGAACCCACTTTGGCTGGGCTGCGGCTGCTACTTATAGCCAGCAGCCGCAGTTGCCAGCCAATCAGAGTGCAGGGTTTTCCCACACTTTTTAAACCAATCATTTCTTACATTTTACAAGAACAGTTCAAACTAAACCAATGACTTTAAACCTGCATACATAACAGTTGTGATCAATCTTTAATCTTTATCCAGGCCAATAAAGCTTAAGACTATGGTTTAGTCGGCATTGCGTTACCCAGGCAGACAGTTGGTTTATTTGTCCTAGCTCTTTTGGCTGTGTAACCTTTAGGACAAGATTAGCTAGCATATTTGCTTATTTACAACTCAAAAATCTGTTGTGTCAATGCAATTGGCCAAACATCACTGGCACTGGTGTGTATTCTCTCTCTCTCTCTCCCCCTCTCTGTCTGTGTCTTCAACATAGATCTTTCTACTCAATTTAGAATGGCAATTTATAAATTATCTTAAAAGGGGAAGATGAAATTCATTTGCTGTTGCTCTGCTTATCATGACTGTGTCAGGAACAGGTAATTTTTTTAGACGGGGAGAGGCTGAAAGTATCAGGTGAGCTTGCTCCTAAAATGGTTGCCAAGAGATGGTTGGAAGGTCCCAAAATGGTTGTCATAGCAGCCATGGCAAGTCCTAAAATCCCAATTCAGCAGAGAATGCTCTCTATTCTCTGAGTGCACTGCTTGGAGATCCAAAAACATTCCTGGAACTTAATATATGAGAAAGTCATGTTTTGCTTTGTCGTATTTTATTCTTGAGATTGCTGTTAGTTACTCCATTGGACTATTTAGAAAATGAGTCAGAAAATAGTATTTGACTTAGATAACAAAATGGAACTTGTATGGGAACAGCATATAAATGTAATCATGTAAAGCAGGGGTGTCAAACTCAATTTCATTGAGGGCCGCATCAGAGTTGTGATTGACCTTGGGGGCCAGGGTGGGTGTGGCCAGCTTGATGTCACTCATGTCAGGGGCGCCTGTCATGGCCCGAGTGCTCTGTCAGTAAAAACAGGCTTTCGAGCTCCATTTCCGGCTGCAATGGCCTCCTGCATCCCTCTGCCAGTGAAAATGGAGCTCGGGAGGGCCTCACGCGGCCTGCCTGAGCTCCATTTTTGCTGGCAGAGGCACTGTGGGCCGGTCCCTCGCTGTTTCCAGGGTGGCCCTGCAGGCCACATCTAAGCACCCCGTGGGCCGCATCTGGCCCATGGGCCTTGAGTATGACATCCCTGATATAAAAGTTCTTCCATTATACAGAATAGATTTTCTTGAGATATGCAAGACAGTTGCGTCCTCAATTAGTTAATTCGCAGAACAAGATTTAAACAGGGCTCTAACAGATCTCAGCCTCTGCTAATTAAGGAGCAATTAATTAAGATGTAATTAAATCCTAACCAGCAAAAACTGAGGAAGCTTGTATTGGGTACAGAATTGTGCTACCAAGCCTGTGGGAATTTTGGCAAAGACCTGGCAATACTGAGCGTATCTGAAGTCAGCAATGACAATGGGATTTTCAAAGAGAACCAGCACATGAAACTGCATTGCGTTAAGTCAATTATAACAACCTAAATTAGGTTACTTTCACACACAAAAATAGCATTTCAAGTTATCACACTGGTTTTGGAGGACCCCTTTGCTAAGCATGACCTTATTCCATCAGAAAACAGCAAACCCAGTAAAACCAGTGACTGTGATAGGAGGAACTGCCTATTTCTGATGTCCCACCAGACCTGTTCCAAGGACCTTCTGCGAAACAAGGCCATCTAGTGGTCACCTAAGAGACATGCCGCATCTGATGTGGGGCCTGCCCTTTGAAACTCTCCTTCTGAAGTTTTCTGGGGCTCCCGGACTCTGATGTTAGCGGAGTTCCTTGTGTGTTTGTCTTGTGCTTTGAGATGGTTGATGAGGACACGTGTAAATTTTTAATTATGTGTTGCTTTGTGGCTTTTACATTATTTTATGTACTGGCTTGGTTGGCTGCCTGGAGATATCTGATAAACCTGGTAACTGTATACAAGTAGTCCTCAACCTGTGATCAAAAATGAGCCCAGAATTTATATTGCTAAGTGAGTTTTGCCCCATTTTATGACTTTTCTCACCAAATTTATTAAGTGAATCACCGCAATTCTTAAATTAGTAACCTGGTTGCTAAGTGCATTTGGCTTCCCCATTGATTTTGCTTGTCAAAAGGTCGCAAAAGGGGATCACATTTCCACGGGACACTGCAACCGTCATAAATGTGAGTCAGTTGTCAAGTTTCTGAATGTAAATCACATGACCATGGGGATTCTACAACAGTCATAAGTGTGAAAAATGGTCATAAGTCACTTTTTTCAGTGCCGTTACTTCGAACGGTCATGTGATGGGAGTATCCCGATACTCCCATGTTACACCCCTCCTGCGTGAGCTGCATTGGTTGCCGGTTGCCCTCCGGGTGATTTAAGGTGCTGGTATTGACCTATAAAGCCCTACATGGTTTAGGGCTGGGGTATTTGTGGGGACGCCTCCTGCCGGCAACATCTGCCCATTGCCCTGTGCGCTCCCACAGACAGGGCCTCCTTGGGGTGCCGTCAGCTAGACAGTGTCAGCTGGCACCCCCAGGGTAGGGCCTCTCTGTGGGAGCGCCACCCTGTTGAATTAGTTACCTTTGGAGCTTCAGTTGGCCCCTGACCTGTTCCTTCTGCCGCAACCTGAAGATGTGGTTGTTCCAACAGGCTGGCCTGGACTGAGGGGTGGGTTTTTATCTGGAGTTTCATTGGATTTTAGATATTGTTTGGATTCTTAATATTTTTTTAGTAATTTTAAATTTTGTATTTTGTGTTTTTAGTGTTGTGAGCCGCCCTGAGTCCTTCGGGAGGTAGGGCGGCATATAAATCCAAATAAATAAATAAAATAAATAAATGAACTGTTGTAAGTCTAGGACTACCTGTAATTTGTTTAAATAATTAAAATAGGCAAATAGGTAATCGGTAAATGCAACAGCCTAGGTAATATTTATTCTCTTCACAAGAAGGTTGCTTGTAGGAGTCTGCAGCTACTCTCACTGCGTTTTTTAAACCAATAGTGGCAAACCACAACTTTTGTGAGGCTGGGCAGGGAGTGCATTGCACAACAGAGGGTGATCAATTGCAAAACCCTAGGCCAAGCTTTCCTTAATCCAACACAGTTGCGTTTCATCTCCACTGTTGTGCATAGCATGCGTATCTTCAGGTGGCAAGCGGGGTTGGCTGGACCAGCGCCAGCGATAGCACTGATTGATGGCAGACCAATGTATTTGCTGCTGGTGTTTACTTTGCAAGATGCACCATTGTTTGACTTTAACTTTGAAAAATGGGAGCACGTGTTGTATTCCTTGGTATTGCCTAAGCTAGCTCCCCCTCCCCTGCAGTAGCTGAGCTACATCTTTTCAAAACTGAAGAGCTACTTTTCTTCTCTGCTTGTCTTTTTTTTCAATTCTACTATTATTAAGATACACTGTTTGTTAAATGAAGGTGAAAAAGCAAATCATCCACGGCATCAGAGACCAAAGGAGCAGAGGTGGTATTCAGCAGGTTCTGAGCAGTTCTGGAGAACCGGTAGCAGAAATTTTGAGTCGTTTGGAGAACTGGCAAATGCCCCCTCTGACTGGCCCCGCCCTCATCTATTCTCTGCCTCCCGAGTCCCAGCTGATCAGCTGGGTCTTCTTTGGTTGCCCTGCACAGGAGAACGGAGCTGGAAAGCAGGTTAGTGGGTGGGGAGGGAATGGGATTTTGCAGTAATCTTCCCCTGGAGTGGGATGGAAATGGGGATTTTACAGTATCCTTCCCCTGCCATGCCCACCAAGCCACGCCACACCACACCCAAGCCACGCCCACAGAACCGTTAGTAACATTTTTTGAATCCCACCACTGCAAAGGATTTCTCCTTTGCAGTGGTGGGATTCAAAAAAATTTACTACCGGAACAAGAATCATCTAGATCGGGGTCCCCAAACCCTGCTCCATGGACCGACACTGGTCTGCAGCAAAGCAGAAATTGGTCCTTGCAAACAAGCGAAGCCCCATCTGTGGGATGTAGGCAGCACATGAAACCATGCCTCCTCCGGTACGTGGAAAAAAAACTCTCTCCACAGAACCGATCCCTGGTGCCCAAAAGGTTGGGAGGTGCCGATCTAGATTGTATATGTAGCTATGCATTTATTAAGATTTATCTGGCTTGGGGCTCCAATGAGGGAACAGCACAGTGGAGGTGGGTTGGGCTGAGAGTGACTTCATTCAGCTGGCTTTCAGGCCTGAAGTGGGACTAGAATTCCCCGTCTCCTGGTTTCTAGCCTAGCGCTTTAACCACTACTGTCTTTTGTACATGTTCTTCCACCCACCCTGATCAATAACCCCAGTGAAATAGGTTAGGCTGAGAGGGGATGCCTGGTTCCAAATCACCCAGGAAGCCTCCAGGACTGAGGGAGGACGAATACCTGGTCTCCTTGCGCCTCACTTCATACCTTAGCCATGATACCACATTGCCTCCATATAAACAGTGGGAGGTTAGGCACAGAAAGGTGATTTGAATAGCCAAATTCAAGAGGCAAACATTGGAAAAGGTATAGGAATTTATTGACAAATTGTGTAATTGTTTTAAAGTTAACCCAACACTGTCCAAAACCTATTCCTTTTCCATTTCTTTGAAAAAGGTGTCTGGTTGTCATAGAGCAGGGGTGTCCAACTCCATTTCATTGAGGCTGCATCAGAGTTGTGTTTGACCTCGAAGGGCCAGGGTGGGTGTGGCCATGGTGGGAGTGGCCAGCTTGATGTCACTCATGCCTGTGGTGGCTTGAGCACTCTGCCAGCGAAAATGGGGCCCCAAGCTCCGTTTCTGGCTGTGATGGCCTCCTGCAACCCCCTGCCAGGAAAAATGGAGCTTGGGAGGGCCTCATGTGGCCCGCCTGAGCTCCACTTTTGTGGCAGAGGTACTGCAGGCCAGTCCCTCGCTGTTTCCAGGGTGGCCCTGCAGGCCAGATCTAAGCCCCCTGCAGGCCAGATCTGGCCCACGAGCCTTGAGTTTGACACCCCTCTCATAGAGGAACTGAATAATGATTAAATTAGGATAATAATTTCTCCAGCAATGCCTTTGCTGCTGCTGTACAGTCTTTAGTCCTTTTTAGCTTTGGAATAACGCTCTTTAGTCCATCTTTGACTTGTGTTGCCACTTCTTGATCAGAGCTCTGAAGAAGGCTGTAATAGGAAGAAAAAGAATACTTAAGATATGTTTTAAACAGTACCCTTTCAAAATCAGTAATTATTACTAACTGAATTAATACATGACAGACAGATCAGCATATGACCGAACAGTTCTATTTGTTAAGGAAAAATTGGAGACACCACTTCTTAGAAAATAGGTAATAGTAATTCAGTTTAAATGTTTGAATTGTCAGAACAAAACAAAACAGAATCTTTGTGTATTCGAATGTATTTTCAGTTAAGTTATATTTCTTCAATAGAACTGTATTTACCCTGGGATTTTATTCATTAGGAATATTTTCATAGAGCTTCAACCATTTTGTCTACTTGGAGTAAGCAATCTCAAAGAAAACCAGTTGTCAGGTCAACTCTTAAAAGTGATCATCCGCATCTTGAATTACACCCAGAGACAAAGCAACAACTAGTACAGTTCCTGCGATAATGATACTACATGACAGTGTCAGTTTGTTCCAGTTAACATGCAGGCCACTGGTTGCTGTTTCTGGATGTTCTTCAAGGGTAACACCACATACAGCATGGTAGTCCACTTGTGATGTGCGAAGCACACCTTCTAACTCTAGGAACTTGTGCACCAGCTGAAACTGAGCTAAAACCAGGAGTCTCCCTTAAGCACTTAAGACTTGTGGACTTCAACTCCCAGAGTTCCTCAGCCAGCTCTGGGAGTTGAAGTCCACAAGTCTTAAAAGTTGCCAAGGTTGGAGACCCCTGAGCTAAAGGCCCTCCTAGACACAGCTTCCAGCTGCTGTTTGAGCAGGAGATGAGGGTTCAGGGGTACCCCAAATAGCAAATAGTTGGTAACACAAACCATCTAGAACTAAGATTAATACTATTCTAGATTCAGTCAGCTCCAGAACCCACAGCAAGTCAGCCTTGCTAGGACTGAATCTCAGCCTATTTCACCCAATTTAGACTCTCCTTCCGCGTCTCCTGGCAGGGATATATAACTGGCACAATCATTGATATTTATGTGCCTGAATAAGGCAGATGAAGTAAATATGAAACAGGATTTGGGAAAGGAATGAACTGAAGCATCCCATACCAGAGTATCTAGGGCAGGGCTGTCAAATTTCCAGCCCGCGGGCTGGATGTGTCATGCACTGGCCATGCCCATGTCCGGTTTAGCATAGGGGGAAAAAGTCCTGATACATCATGTGATGCTGTTGTGACAATTTGAGTTTGATACCTCTGGTCTAAGGGCTCAGCCACTCCTTCCTCATATACTCTGACTGGAACTGCCTACTCAAGGAATTGAACTATCACAAAATGGTTTCCAAACCAAGTGTCAACTATTGGCCAATAGTCCAGAAAGATACCATGGTTATAGATATCAAAAGTCATTGAAAAATTGATCAGAATTATGTGCTTCCCACATCTAAGCATTATCATAGATCAACAATGTGAGTAACCAATGCTACTTCCATCTCATGCTCAAATATAAACGCTGATTCTAATTTTTGCTTTTTAAAACACATCTGAAAAGAGTCAAGGGAGAATTGGATCTGGGTTGTATGTGTACAAATTCACAAGGGCATCAGATTAATAATAGGATGCCTGGAAAAAACTTTCATTGTTTTTCCAGGGAAACTAAGGGAGCTTGTTTGTCAGATTTTTTTATATCAATGGTGAAGATATCAATGGTGGCCTGCAAAAATCTTCTGCAATTTTTATCATAACATTCCATTTAAATTGTCACATCTAACCTTGTGGGTTTTTTTAAACCAAAAAAGTATGATTCTGCCAAACGAACAGAAGGAAAGAATTAACATAGCTTGAATTGGAGGGGGCGGGGGAATCTGTTTTTCAACAGGATCCAAAATAGTTCTGTCTTATCTAAGAGCAAGCACTCTGACCTAGTATTACATATTTGAAGAGATTACTTAAATTACATAATATGCATACGGAAGACCTCAATGAGCCTTCTAGGATGTTTTGTCTTTATAGGCTTGTTACTATTTTAGGGAAGGACAAGCATCGGTGTAAGCAGCCACCAAGATTAGCAAAACATTGGAGCAGAAATTTAAGCCGATTATCCACGTTCCCTTCTCAAATTCTCATACAATGCTAGAGCAAGATATAAATATTCTGCATCTGCTTCTGACTCCACATTAGATATCGGATGAGTTGTTGCATCCAATATAGAGATCTGCAGTGGTTCTGAAGACTAAAGATTCAGTAGTACATCTTGCAAAGGAGTTATTTCTTTTCTGGCAGTCACACAATTGTTGCTGCACAGACTCAAAACAATTCAGGAGGTTGGAACAAATGGTGCTCAAGTTTGATCTGAAGCATCTTTGTCTGAACTCTGGACCCATCTAATTACATTCACGGCCAATTGAGTTAACTGGCCGTAGCACTTTTAACTCTCTCTAGCTCATCCATGAATTTGGATTAGTTTTCCAATGAGATGTCAAAAATAGAACTACTTCAGATACGGTAGCAGCAGATCAACTGAGTTCTATTAAAATAATGGAAGAAAACTCAAACTCAGTACTAGCAGTATCAACCAGTTAAATTAATAGTTGTAAAACCACCCTTGGGAGATAAGACTTCTTTTAAAAAGCAACAATTCTCCATTTCTAGAATTCAAGCAGAAACAATCAGGATCTCTGTGCTAAACCAGATTTCTCAACATCTTTTGCACCCAGATAGAAAACTTGACCACATGTAGTGAAGCAATTCTCCATAAATCTTTATTTAGCAGCTGCCTGTGTTAGATCACGTATGTTTTTTTCCCTCCAAGGAATTAAGCATTCTTGTCAAATGTACCGGTTCTGTTCTAAGGTACAATTAAAAATCCCCACAGTTCTATTTCAGAAAAGCAGTGGCTGAACAGTGGACATTCACAATGACAAACCTGTCAAAGGGAAGTTTGATTTAAACCTGGTTTTTGCAATGATCCACATGAATAGCAACTTTTTTTCTGATCTGTATCAAAAACACTAGAATTTTTTTTAAAAAAAGAATGGGATAATGAAGAAGAAAACCTATTATTTTCCACAGATGTGTGTGCAGTGCTGATTGAGCTTGGCTAGGAGAAGCAATATGTTTTTTGGGGGGAGGCGGGGGCTATACCATCAGACTTGACAGGCACTTTGGGTGACCCTACAGGTGAAGCTTGAAAAATTAGAATATCATGCAAAAGTTCATTTATTTCAGTAATGCAACTTTAAAGATGAAACTAATATATGAGATAGACTCATTACATGCAAAGCAAGATAGCTCAAGCTGTGATTTGTCATAATTGTGATGATTATTGCTTACAGCTCACGAAAACCCCAAATCCACAATCTCAGAAAATTAGAATATTACATGCAATCAATAAAGCAAGGATTGTACATAGAACAATATCGGACCTCTGAAAAGAATAAGCATGCATATGTACTCAGTACTTGGTTTGGGCCCCTTTCGCAGCAATTACTGCCTCAATGTGGCGTGGCATGGAAGCTATCAGCCTGTGGCACTGCTGAGGTGTTATGGAAGACCAGGATGCTTCAATAGCAGCCTTCAGCTCTTCTGCATTGTTCGGTCTCATGTCTCTCATCTTTCTCTTGGCAATGCCCCATAGATTCTGTATGGGGTTCAGGTCACGCGAGTTTGCTGGCCAATCAAGCACAGTAATCCCACGGTCATTGAACCAGGTTTTGGTGCTTTTGGCAGTGTGGGCAGGTGCCAAGTCCTGCTGGAAAATGAAGTCAGCATCCCCATAAAGCTCATCTGCGGAAGGAAGCATGAAGTGCTCCAAAATCTCCTGGTAGACGGCTGCGTTGACCCTGGACTTAATGAAGCACATTGGACCAACATCAGCAGATGACATGGCTCCCCAGATCAACACAGACTGTGGAAACTTCACACTGAACTTCAAGCATCTTGCAGTGTGTTCCTCTCTATTCTTCCTCCAGACTCTGGGTCCTTGGTTTCCAAATGAGATGCAAAAGTTGCTCTAATCAGAAAAGAGGACTTTGGACCACTGAGCAACAGACCGGGTCTGGTTTTCTTTAGCCCATGTAAGATGCTTCTGACTTTGTTTGTTGTTCAGGAGCGGCTTGACAAGAGGACGACATTTGAAGCCCATGTCCAGGATCCGTCTGGTGTGGTGGCTCTTGATGCACTGACTCAAGCCTCAGTCCATTCCTTGTGAAAGTCCCCAACACTTTTGAATGGCCTTTTCCTGACAATCCTCTCCAGGCTGCGGTCATCCCTGCTGCTTGTGCACCTTTTTCTTCCACACTTTCCCCTTCCACATAACTTTCTATTAATGTGCTTTGATACAGCACTTTGGGAACATCCAACTTCTTTTGCAATTACCTTTTGAGGCTTTCCCTCCTTGTGAAGGGTGTCAGTGATGGTTTTCTGCACAACTGTCAGGTCAGCAGTCTTTCCCATGATTGTGATTCCTACTGAACCAGACTGAGAGACCATTTAAAGGCTCAGGAACCCTTTGCAGTTGTTATGGCTTAATTAGCTGATTAGAGTGGGACACTTTGAGCCTAGAATATTGCACCTTTTCACAATATTCTAATTTTCTGAGATTGTGGATTTGGGGTTTTCATGAGCTGTAAGCCATAATCATCACAATTATGGCAAATCACGGCTTGAACTATTTTGCTTTGCATGTAATGAGTCTATCTCATATTAGTTTTACCTTTTAAGTTGCATTACTGAAATAAATGAACTTTTGCACAATATTCTAATTTTTCAAGTTTCACCTGTATAGACCAGAGGTCGCCAACCTTTTGGACCTCAGGGATCACCAAACTCATAATTAAAATCCCAGGGACCACTAATATGAATTTTGACTGACAGTAGCTTGCTGACATTTTTTTAAAATTCATATTTATATCCCACCCTTCTCCTGAGACTCAGGGCAGCTTACAATTTTTTTTGGAGCACAATCCAATGCGCTCAGCAATAGTCTTCATTCCATTGTATATGCCTGCTTATTACTAGGGCTTTTTTGGTCCCCCCAAGCGGCATTTTTACAAGGTCAGCTTATTGCCCCCAACAATCTTGGGTCCTCAATTTACCTACCCCGAGAGGATGGAAGGCTGAGTCAACCTTGAGCCTGGTGGGATTCGAGCCTGCACTAATTGCAGGCAGCTGGAACTAAGTGCTAGGTGTTTAACAGCCTGCACCACCAAGGCTCTTTTTTGATGGGAGAGAGAGAGAGAGAGAGAGAGATCTGATCTAACCTCTCTCCCTCTCTCTCTCTCTCTCTCACACACACACACACACACACACAGATGGGTAGGATTCAAATTTCTTAACAACCGGTTCTATGGGCGTAGCCTAATTTGTGGGTGTGACTTGGTGGTCTGACAGGCTGGGCATGGCTTGTACGTAAATATTATAAATATTTATGTAAATATTGCTTTTTTATATAAAAAAGAGCAATTTTTACCCAAAAGAAGGCAAAGCAGGCAGGCAGATTGAGTTGCTCACATAATCACAGATTCACTCAGAGATCTATCTTTCTGCCATCGGCTACCTGAGTCTGCCACATAAAATTTGCTTGCAAGCAAACTCATAAAATTTGCTAGCAAGCAAACTCACAAAATTAACTCACGACATACCATGTATGTAAATATTGAATTTTTTATTAAAAAAGAGCAACTTTTACCCAAAATCAGGCAAAGCAGACAGACAGATCGAGTTGCTCACAGAATCACAGATTCTCTTAAAAGCAGAGCCGGAGATCTAAAGATTACCTAGATAGCAAAATATCCAATGGTTTCCTGCTTTGTAGCTAATCTAAATCTCCCAGCACAGCAGATGGTCGGGGGGGAAATAGCAACTTAGCAGGCAGGTTTGCCAGGTAAGGAGTGAGTGGGGAGGATTCCCGCGGGCCATGTGTTCCCACACAGCCTGGATTGCTTTGCGGGGTGCTCTGGGAGTGACATTTCTCTGCGGATTACCAAAATTTTCTCACGGACCACCAGTGGGCCATGGCGACCACTGCTATAGACCCCTCAGGTAGGGAAGCCAGCTAGAACTTCATGCATTCAGAACTCTGTTCCCGCCACCCACCCACTGAGATTCAGATTATTGAAACAAAGTAAGTTCATCTCTTGCTTTTCAGTGATCCTGATTGACATTTCTGTTAACAGAAGCAAGGAAATAAGCACCCTTTCATTAGGGGTTACTGGTGTGGGGATTGCAAAGACAAAGCAATCTTGATGATTTCCTCAAGTTCAGATCATTTCAGGAATGGTCTTAACCGTGTTGGAAAAGCCTATCTTGAACTAAACATTTGCACATCTCTACGTTTTCCCTGGATGTTTGGACAGGGCACCACCTGGGAACTCGAGGGCACAACAGAAGAAAAGTCCATAGGAAGACCGGGCCACACTGAAGCAGGGGTCTCTAACCTTGGCAACTTTAAGCCTGGCAGACTTCAACTCCCAGAATTCCCCAGCCAGCAAAGAAGTCCTCCAGGCTTAAAGTTGCCAAGGTTAGAGATCCCTGCACTGAAGAAACTCCTGATCACCAGGAATTAAGCTGGAGGGTATATTTACCTTTAATTTTCCCCTCATACGGATCATTATTTCAGTAGGCTTGATTAGAATCCTGGAACATAATTATGAGCCTTTCTCATTTTCTCTCCTGCAGTGACCTTGATCAGGTCGGCTGGAGAGGGAAGATTATCACCTCAGCAAACGGATAAACAGAACTGTTCCTCTTATGTTTAGACTCTGAGGTTCAGCTGTCTTGCAACCATATCATTTTCTGTTCCCAGTTTGCTTTCACTGAATGACTCTCTACTCCCAAAGCGACATTTATTCTTTGTTAAAAGGTTTTGTTTGAACAGATCCATCAGTTTTAATTTAGTGGAGCATGTTGCTACAGTGATTTCATCATTACTAATTCCTGAGAAAATTTACAAGATAGAAGTTAAAACTTAACTTGGAAATATTGCCAGTGATTCAAATAGAGAAGAGTAGTTAATCTACAAAAGCAGGTAGTTACAATGAATAAATATAAGTTAAAAGGTATTTTAGTTTCATACCGCATCAATACATTTTAAATAATTCTATAAATGAAGATGATGCAAATAGTTTAATATCATATTGGTTTATTCTAAAACAAACTGTTGTGTTCTCAGTTTGTTTGCTTGAGGTTATGTCAATAACTGCAAGTAAACTGCTTTGTATAAGAACACAAACTTCAAGGTCATTTGCAATGTGCAATATATATAACAGAACTAATAATGTCTGTATTATTCACATTACTGAGCTAGCAATCTTTGTAAGTTGCCTCACTGGAATAAGTCAAATTACTACATTATAAAGAAAGAATGTGGTACTTCTGAAGGCTGTGACAGCATAGCCTCTAGACATTATAAATTCCAGGACACCCAAATTATTACATTCAAAGAAAAACAGTCCAATGGGAGGAGACAATCAACAACAGTTGGAATTTTTTTTTAAAAAGGTAGCAAAGCTTCAGCTTACTTCCTTTGTACTTTAAAAATAATAACAACATTGAAACTGAAAGCAAAGTAACAAAACTTTGAAGGTGATTCAGCTAGTTAACTCAGCTGCAGTCTACTTACTAGCAGGAATGGTTACAGGCACTTCTTAAAATACAATGATTTAAAAATATTAATATTAAATAATTAGGTCACTGCCTAAAACAAATCCTCATGGATATTCAATAATCTAGAAACCTTCTACATACCGGCAGAGAATAATTACACCACGATTCACATCCACCCAGGTCTTTAGAAGGTCAATTCCCACATGTTCTATCAGGATTCTTGCAAAACACCCTGTTTGGGAGAATCCAAAGCAGGCATTATACATTTGCCACCTCAGATCACTTATACATTAATACTAATCAACACATCTGCATTCACTTTAATGAGATACTGATCAGATTACACACAATTCTGGTCTGTAGCATTCAGAGCACATGTGTTTTCAATCTAATTTTCTATGCTGGTCACATATACAACATTTGAATTCAAGGAAAAGGAAAACGTATCCCTTACTATGAGCAATTCTCCCTGTCCTTGGAGCCACATCACTCACCGAAGTTATTTTAATTCAGGCACCCAAAATGGAAACCAGGACCTCGCTATCTTGCCCAAACATCTACCAATTAAAGGTCTATTGATTAATTTCACCTCCGATTTAGACACGTCAACATACCTTCTCTGCCAGATTGACGCATCTTCTCATCTTGTTCTATTAGCCACTTAAGCACCAAATGACCGGCTGGATGTTCAGCAATGTGAAGCTTTAAAATAAAGCATGAACACGTCAAGATTTCACTGGGCTCACTTTTCATTATTATTTATTATTATTATTATTTATTTAGACTTGTATGCCGCCCTTCTCCCCAAGGACTCAGGGCGGCAAACATATAAAAAGAGAAATATTTACAATAAAACAATATTAAACAAAAACAAGTCTAAAATTAGTAAAAACATTAAAAACAATTAAAATTACAATAAAAACAGTACAATAAAACAACCCACCCCCAGGTCAATCCAGGCCGGCCTGCTGAAACAGCCAAGTCTTCAGGTCTCGGCCGAGAAGGAGATCAGGGGCCAAACAAAGATCCGCAGGGAGCTGATTCCATAGGGCGGGCGCTCCCACAGAAAAGGCCCTAGCCCTGGGAACCGCCAGCCGACAATGCCTAACCGACGGTATTCCCAGGAGGCCCCTCCTGTGGGAGCGCACAGGCGATCGGAGTGTGATGCTGGCAGGAGGCGTTCCATAAGTACCCTGGACCCAAGCCATTTAGGGCTTTATAAGTTGTTACTAACACCTTGAAGGAGACCCGGAAGGCAACCGGCAACCAATGCAAGTCGCGCAGGAGGGTGTAACATGGGAGTATCGGGATACCCCATCACTGCCCTCGCGACTGCATTCTGCACCAGCTGCAACCTCCGAGTAATCCGCAAGGATAGCCCCATGTAGAGAGCGTTGCAGTAGTCGATTCTGGAAGTGACGAGTGCATGAGTGACCGTTCGAAGGGCATCTCCGTTCAGATAAGGGCGAAGCTGGCGAACCAACCGAACCTGGGCAAAAGCCCCCCATAAGCGCAGCTTTTTAAAAGGAGGGTCAAGTCAAATAGCATCTAAGAAGTGTCCCATGCACCTACTCATCGTATAATTAAGTGGCCCATTAAGTAATCGGTGGAGAAATAGCAAAAAAAAAGTCTAAATGTTAAACAACCAGAGATCTCGGTGGTCACTCAGATTAGAAATTTACTTCTTTTGTGGGAAAAAATCAGCTTCAGTCTCAAATACTATTTTGAATATGTTCTATTATTTTCATAGCTCCTGAAGTCACTAACTGGGCAAATTTTGTAAAATGCTTCGAATTTCACTCCAGTTAGGCCACTTCCCTGAACCCTAGCTTGTCGTCCTACTACTTACTGGCCTTCTTTCTGCATCCCTTCTACACTGCTCTTTGTGCTGAGCACAGAGATCTCAAGGGAACCATGCAGGTTTGAACAGCTCGCCCCATTATACACAAGCTGCATTTAGGATCTTAGAGACAGCTATACTTCCATTTTAGTTCTGCTGTATACTTTCTGCCTGAATGTGTGGAAAACGATGCCCAATTGAGGAAAGTGGTATGTCTAGTCCGGGGTGTCAAACTTGCATTGTCAAAGTGGCGTCATGTGAGGTATCACAACTTTTTCCCCCTTCGCTAAACCGGATGTGGGAGTGGTCAGCACGTGACGCATCCAGCCCGTGGGTCACAAGTTTGACAACCCTGGTCTAGTCTAACAAAAGAAAGACTAGAGGTGACATGACGGCAGTCTTCCAGTATTTGAGGTGCTGTCACAGAGAAGAGGTTTAGACCTATTCTCAAAGCACCTGAGGGCAGGACGAGAATTAATGGATGGAACATCTCATATATATGTATGACTCCAAAATACTACATGCTGACTAGGGGATTCTTGGAATTGAAGTCTATACAAGTCTTAAAATTGCCAAAGTTAGACATTCCTACCCTGAGGTAATCACTATTACCTCAGAGAGATGAGTGAACAATGAAAGAGAAAGTGGCTAATTTGGGGCTGCTTATTCCCATTTGTTTTGTGTCTAGCTTACCTGTCCATCTTCTCCCCCTGGAATCATCTTTCTTGCAGCAAGACCAGAGATGGCTTTCATTGCTGGCTGGACATCGCCGACAGCAGCCTTGAGGATGCCTGTCACTACAATGAATGCAGCTTTGTCCATCACCATTTCTTCAGCGTGTGCACCCAGGTGCTCTAATAACGGAGGGGAAATGGCTTCCAGAAGCTCATTATGGCGAACATCTGCATCCTTTTTACTGGAGGAATAAAGACAGAATAAGAATGTTTTCTTGACAAAGAAAAGTGGGAATTGTACAAAATTCTGATGCCCAAATTAAAGCATCCAAATTCAGCAGCACAGTATTTTCATATTCTTCCCAGAACGATCTCTAACAACAGATACGCTCCAAATCACAGCCCTAGAGCAGCAGTCCCCAAGCTTTTGGGCACCAGGGACTGGTTCCGTGGAGTAAGGTTTTCCGTGGACCGGAGGGAGCGTAGTTTTGCATCCTGCCTGTTTGCTGGCATGCCACTGACGGTGCCTGTCCATGGACAGGGAGTTGGGGACCCCTGCCCTAGACATCATCTATGATCATGCACTGTATGCACTGGACCTTTTCAAAGCACTTGTTTCTACCTAAATCATTGAAGTGTTTATGAAGGAGCAAAGTGCTTATGAAGCATATTTTCATGAGAAATATCTGGAATGGAGAATTCAGCTTCAGGCCAGAGGCAAGTCTCGTTAACAGCCACACGGTTGCAATCCTCAGTTCAGGCTCCATTTCCTTGACTGTTTTTAATTTTTAAAGACCAAGACTGGTCAGCAAGAAAGAGATTGGCGTGGTTGCTGCAATTAGTGTCACTGGAAAGATCATCAAGAGACAGACAGTGCTGTGACTCTCGTGGCTGCCACGCCTATGGCCTGCGAGTGGCACTATTTTTACACAGTTAGCAGGAGGTGTATTTTGAGGTGCCATTTAATTACCTGTGGGTTGATATCAACCAAAGCTGCCTGTTGGCAGTAAATATATTTATGTTAGGAATGAAGGTGAGAGTTTGCTTCTCCCTGTAGTATTTTGATCTATGGCCTGAACATTCATTTATTCACACTTGCAGAGTTTTGTGGGATGTTTCAAATAAAATATCCTGTCTCAAAGAGGATCCAATAACAATTGCCTGAAAAACCCAATTTAATTCTTTTAACAGTGTTTTATTGCACAAATTAAGAGCTTTGGTGGTGCAGGCTGTTAAACGCCTAGTACTTAGTTCCAGCTGCCTGCAATTAGTGCAGGCTCGAATCCCACCAGGCTCAAGGTTGACTCAGCCTTCCTTCCTCTCGGGGTAGGTAAATTGAGGACCCAAGATTGTTGGGGGCAATAAGCTGACTTTGTAAAAATGCCGCTTAGTAATAAGCAGGCATATACAATGGAATGAAGGCTATTGCTGAGCGCATTGGGTTGTGCTCCAAAAATTGTAAGCTATCCTGAGTCTCCGGAGAAGGGCGGCATATAAATATGAATTTAAAAAAATTAATAGAACCCCTCCCATAAACACATGAATAATAAACAAATGATAACAAAATACCTGGAAGTGGAGAACATTAATCAAACTTTTTAAAAAATTGACTAGAATGCCTCCAAGTCTTTTTTCTTGCCACTTTTTCAGAAACCACATGCCTCTTCAATAAACTATTGATATCAGGGGTCTCTGTTGGTCTCTGAGTTTGGTTGTTTTCTTGCAGACGTTTCATTGCCAAGGAACTACCAAGACCACACCAACCCACACTGACTGGGCAAGTCACTAGAATATAAAATGAGAGCAAACCTCAGTCCTTACTAGCACTGATGAAGTTATATTTATTTATTTATTTATTTATTTATTAATGAGACTTGTATGCCGCCCCATCTCCGAAGACTCGGGGCGGCTCACAACTAAAACAAGAATAAATAATTAAAAAAGAATTAAACTAACAAGCCCCATTGAAATATAATTACATAAATACATAATAAAAACCATAATAAAAACCACCTCCCCCAAAGGGTCACAGCCCGGCTTGGTTAAATAACCAGGTCTTCACTTCACGGCGGAAGGCGCGGAGGTCAGGGGCCAGGCGGAGTCCCAGGGGGAGTTGGTTCCAGAGGTCAGGGGCCGCGATAGAATAGGCTCGTATATAGTTTGGCATTGAAACATCCACAAGAAAACAACCAAGCTCAGAGAGCGCCAAGGACTCCTCATTTCAACCCTGAACTACTGATATCAAATCATCGCCGTATGTTTAGTGTCCTCACAACCATGTATAATAAACCTCTGGCTCCCCTGTTGCTTATAATATCCAAACATGGAAACTAAATGAAAGTGAGCACGCCTATCTCTTGGTTTTATCTTCTAGCGAAAGGACCTTGAGAAAAATTCATTTGTTTTTCTGCAAGTATTCTTTCACTGAGGTCTCCGACACTGGCACATTGCTGAAGGCTGACATCCATCCACAAATTTGGCAGAATCTCCTTTGGATTCAGCATCACTTAGCCTTGAATAGGTAACATTCTGTGTCCTTGGAAGATTTTTCCAAAAATAAAAGTGATATATGAAGGCAAGATATAGTTAACCAGATAAAAACAGATAAAATATAGGAGTATTGAAATGAATTCTGAAAAACTAATCTAGTTGGTATCATAAACAGCTGTAGGTAAAGCATAACATGCATTATTCTGCCAGTGTTGAAATAAACACCTGCTGTTCTTGTTTGTCACTCGATTCACATGGTAATAAACTATTATTTTACCAAATCCACTAAAAAACAAATGTGATCGAAATTCATAGAAAATTACCCCATATGAAATCCAGTATTTCCCACCAAAATGTTACCTTACACTTTAAAAAAAAATCTACCTTGCTATGCCATCTTTTAAGGTCATTTATGTACAACAAAATATAGGTCAAATTCCACTTTACACAGCGTTCTTAGAAAGCTTTATAGCCATAATTCAATCCACTGGGATTTGGAAGAGTGAAAAGCAGTACACGTTCAGACATAACCCAAGAGGAGAAGATGTAGAAATCTCCAGAAATTGCACCCAAGTACCTGTGAGCATTTTCATCACCCTGTTGCAGGATTTTGATTATTGCCGGGGAAAAATATGTTGGGTCCCGTGGACTCAATAAATACAGCAGGACTTTCCTTCCATATTTGTTGTTTATAACAGTGGCTAAATTGCCATTCAATTCCTAAGGGAAAAGACAAAAAACAATCTGTTAATAACATTTTTTTTTCAATTTCAGCTTGTTTTTTGGGGGGAAGGAAGCCAGTTCTTTTATCCTTATTCAAATGTTACCTATGACTAAATAAGACATTATGCTAATGCAAAAAGGGCCTTCCTCCAAATCATGGATAAGAACTGATTAGCCATAAGTATAGATGGGAATAACATCATCACCCTTCCTTGCATTTTCTTTTGCTTATACTGCTAAGCACCTCCCCATCACCACTACTGTTTTTTTCCATTTCAAAAGCCATCTTTAGCAACCCTGCAGATATAAGCAGTATAAACCTTTTAGATAAATATTAAAGGGCAATGTTGATTCATTTTGCTGTTCACCAGCCTGGCTCATCAGTAAGAAAAAAATGAATACATCAGAAATGTAAAGTCTACCTTAAGATGTTTTCCCTATGACATGATTTCAAAATATTACCAATTGATAATGAATTTTTTCCATCCCCTTTGTGCAACCATATTGATCAATCCCACTTGCTGGAATTTTAAGTTTAAATCAGATACTCCAAACTTTATGTAGATAGTATTACCAAAAGCATTTCAATAACATGATTAAAGGAGTGACATGAAAACAGATGGCAGTTTAATTAACAGGCATGTTTAGTTGCATTTAACATGAAGGTAATGCAATCTTTTCATGGAAATTGACAGCTTTTTCCTTGTAGGTTTTAAAAGATAAATATGCCGTGTTTCCCGAAAATAAGACCTACCCCAAAGTAAGACCTAGCACTATTTTCTAAACCTGCCCTAATATAAGACCTACCCCAAAAATAAGACCTAGTGTAAATCTCCAGTTCCAGGAAGACTTTTCAGGGAGCAACTGCACCCTCGAACACCCCCTACACTCACACCCACTATTTGGCACCATAATATAAGACCTACCCCAAAAATAAGACCTAGTGTGTTTTTGGGAGCCAAAAAAAAAATAAGACAGTGTCTTATTTTCGGGAAACACGGTAGTTTTGTTCATTAACTATATTGCCTACTGCTCTTTTGCAAACCCAAATTTTAGTCATCCTCTTCACTCATCAAAATCATTTAGCTTAGGAGTATGTAGGCATTCCATTCATTCTTTATTCATGAATGAGCAGAGAAGTCTATATACTCAAATACACCACTTGATAAGCCTTTTGTCTCTTGAGAGTGTCCATCACCAAGTGAAGATTCTTCTCTGCTTTACTGCCATCCCATCAAAAAAATGAAGATATGAGGATATATAAATTCTTCAACCAAAAGAGTAGCTCTGGTTTCCTGTTCTGAACTATTTGATAGATATTTAACTCCCAACCATATACTGGACAAGACAGAATTAAACACAAACCTGAAAAAGTTTGGAGGATGATGGGTTAAGAGTTTTGCCACCCAAATGAATATATGAAACTGCCTTTCAAACTGAAGTTATACCATGAAAATAAGCACTGTCTTATATTTTTTGCCCAACACTTCTTTACTAAAGTAGTCTTTATGGTAAAAATGTGTGTGTATTGCTCCCTAACCACTTACACTAGCTATATTACAGGAGGTACTTGAGCTGAATACTGCATAGGCCTTATAAACTTCTATTATAAGCACAAGCAGCAACCTGCATAGCCATTATTGCTACATACATCTTTGTTAATAAAGAAAGTCCCAAACTCCCAAAGCAGGATAAGCAAAATTAGAATCACGACATAAAGGAATGATCCTTCACTCAGCTGTAGCAAATCAGACAATAAAGCATAGGGAGGCTGAAAGGATGTGAGCTTAAATTTCAAGTTTAAGGCTATTGCTTTAGGATATAATGATAATAACCACTAAAAAGTCTTTGGGGAATACCAAACATGTTGCTAAACGTTTTGAGTTCTATTATACAACGGTTTGAAGCAAAGGAAATGTGATGTTAGTCAAGTGAAGGTAATGCCTATAAGACTTCAATCATGATTCTCTTTCTTCAGTTTACCCAGTGTAATCTTTAAATTGGCTGTACTCTAATTTCCTTAGAACCGATAGATGCCTCAAAAACCTGTCATCTCACAGATAGATGCCTCAAAAACCTGTCATCTCACAGCTTCTCCATCAGTGGAAACTTCAAACTCATCAATTTCACCATTGAATCAGAGCAGCATCTGTTTCAATTGTAACTTGGTAGCATCTAAGCTACTCTGTTAAAGTCAGAAAGCTAAGTAGGACCAGATTTGGTTAATATTTGGATGAGAGACCACCAATAAATGCCAAGGGTGTAAGCTAAGAAATCAACAATCACCCTGAGACAATACTTGTACTGTAGCCAAGAAAAATGCAGTTATGTCACCAGGAGCTGAACTCAATTCAATACTGTCTATTGGCTGAAAAGCTCAAATACGATAATATCTAAGTGGAGTTCAACAAACAGACTGAGAAAGGAATTTAAACATCATTTCAAACTCACACATATTCAAGACATGCATAGCAACAGGGCTATAAAAAGAAAGCTATAACATGGTGTCTCTGAGGTGATCTAAAAAACTTTAAAAATGTCAAAAGTTATTGCCACTTTGACTAAGATGGCTCTTTTAAATGAATTATTAGTCACACACCTGATCTCTTTCTCACTCCGCTGCTATCCTACAAACAGTATATCTGCTAAGATAACCTTTTAATTTTTACATTAATACTGTGCTAAGGTAGAAATTTTTAGCTGCAGGGGAGACAAACAACTAACTATAGAGGGCATAAGGAATGACCTTGAAGGACAGGAGGAAGAATTGCAGCCAAAGCTACAGTCAGATAAGAGGGGCTTGAGCCTGGGCCAAGAAATCAGTTTGAGTAAATGTCTCAGACAGTATGAACTTAAGGGGAAATGTCTCAGACAATATGTAATTTAAGGGGAGAAAGGGAGAAGCACGTTTAGATTTGCAAGATTCTGTTACTACAGTTATTACAATAAAAGGAGTCCTGACCTAAATGGCAGGGCTTTCACAGTCCACTCTACCTTGTTGGGCTGACAGTAATAAACCATCACGGGGTGAAAAAAATAGAACAAATTGCTAGCGATTCATCCACTGCATTCTATCACTGCAGGGAGAAGTCCACTACATTTTATTTATTTATTTATATTTGGACTTGTATGCCGCCCCCTCTCCGAAAGGACTCAGGGCGGCTCACAGCTAAAAATATAAACAATAAATACATTAAAAACAAATTAAACACCACAAGCCAAAATAAAATCAATTTAACCCCTCCCCCCGAGAGGTCAATCCAGCCCGGCCTGTTCAAACAGCCAAGTTTTCAGATCGTGGCGTAAAGAGCGGAGATCCGCAGCCAAACGGAGCCCCACGGGCAGTTGGTTCCACAAGGCGGGAGCCACTATAGAGTAGGCCCTTCCCTGGGGCACCACCAGCCGACACTGTCTTGCGGATGGCACCCCGAGGAGTCCCAGTCTGTGCACTCGCACAGGGTGGTCGGCATTCAAAGTCAGCAGGAGACGCTCCCGCAAATACCCCGGACCCAGGGCATGAAGGACTTTGTATGTTAATACCAACACCTTGAATCTCACCCGGAGGGCAACTGGCAACCAATGCAGCTCGCGCAGGAGGGGCATAACATGGGAGTACCAGGAAACTCCCATCACAACCTGCGCAGCCGCATTCCGCACCAGTTGAAACCTCCGGATGATATGCAAGGACAGTCCTAAATAGAGAGCGCTGCAGTAGTCGAGTCAGGACGTGACAAGTGCATGAGTGACCGTGCGAAGGGCATCTCGGTCCAGATACGGGCATAGCTGGCGTACCAGCCAAACCTGAAAGGATCCTTGCATGAAAGCTCCATGAAGGCAAAAGAGGAATATGGCAGACATGCTTAGGATTCCCTTCTCTCAGCACAGTTCCTTTTTGGTCATTTGGTCACTTAAGATGCTAGTTTTATCTTGGTCCTGCATCTGGGAGAAGAAAAGTGGACAATGTTCTACGGCAGGGGTGTGTCTAATCTTGGCAATTTTAAGACTTGTGGATTTTAATTCCCAGAATTCCCTAGCCAGCCTTGTTGCCTGGAGAATTCTAGTAGCTGAAGTCCACAATTCTTAAAGTTGTCAAACTTGGACAGCCTGGTCTATGAAGCGAAAATCCTAAGCATTTATCTCATAGTCTTGGTTTGCCTTCAGTCATCTTTTTATCTCAAGATACATAGGAAAGCATTATTCAGCCCCAATGTTTTAATCTAATGCACAATCCTTCACTGGTACACCGATTTACAGTTTAAAAATTGCTACCACAAAAGAAAGAGTAATGGAAAAATGGGAAAAAAAGTATTTCTTCACCTAAGCGGCCAAGAAACCAACCGCTCCAACTATAACTTGGATAATTCGTTTTTCATTTTAAACAACAAAATGGATACAGGTAGTCCTTGACTTACAACAGTCCGTGTAGTGTCCATTCAAAGTTACAACAGCACTGAAAAACATGACTTAGGACTGTTTCTCAGTTATGACCTTTCTAGCATCCCCATAATCATGTGATCAAAATTCAGATGCTTGGCAACTGGTTCATATGTATGATGGTTGCAGTGCCCCGGGGTCACATGATCCTCTTTTGCGACCTTCTGACAAGCAAAGTACATGGAGAAGCCAGATTCACTCAACTAACTTACCGACTGCAGTAATTCACTTAACAACTGTGGCAAGAAAGGTGGTAAAATGGAGCAAAATTCACTTAACAAATGTCTCGCTAACAACAGAAATTTTGGATTCAATTGTGGTGGTAAGTTCAGGACTACCTGCAGTGTATCATCTCTGTATAAAACCAGTGGAATTTCTGACACCACTTATGTTATTCTGCTAGGTGAATGATTAAAAATGAAGATTGGAAATCGTATTTACTTACAGATAGAATCAATTGTTTCACAAGTTTAGTATCATCAATGCAGTCAAATGCTGCCAGCAAAACCAAATGTGAAAATTCACCCTGAAACAGGAGCCAAAAATGACAAGTATAAGACACAAGCCAAAACAATTCTTAAACACTAGCTTCTAATTATCCAAAGTGATTATTCATCTTATTTCTGATTTTAACACTTTTTTGCTAAAACATTTAAACAAGATTCTCTTTCATAGCCAAAAGCAACAATCCAACCCACCAAAGTATTAAACCTCTCAAATGTCTAAATTCCAATGCACACTTATTTAAAATTAGATAATGAACTCTGTGAGACTTATTCCTCAGTAAATTTGCTAATGCTTACCTTTCTGGATTCTATTTTTTTAAATATTCATATATATCATAACTGAACAAATTCTATAGATTTCTTGGCACAGAATTTCTTTCAACTTTATCAACATTCCTGAAAACTCTTCTTTAAACATGTGTATTAATGATATTTACATATATGTAACACAATTACACACATAATTGTCACTATTAATTTCTTCTGAATTCATATTGGGGTAAAGCAGTATTCCAGAAATGAGATCATGAGATTGAAACCCTAAACTTACAATGAAGGAAACGCTATTGAATAAAAATAGTTTACTTCTAAGTAAGCTTGCATTAGGATTGCACTGTATGTGATTACAATAGGACACATTAAAAATACTCACTGTAGCTATTTTTCAACATACGTCTTCATTGTTTTTACAATCACTTTTCTGTCCTAAATAGTGTGAAATGGAAGAATAGTGAGAAGCCTCACACTTTAAAATACATGCAATATAACATGCTATGAAATCAGGCTGCTGACTTTAAAAAAACTTATCATAATTAAGCAAATGCAATATTTAGGATCCACATCTGGATTAGAGATAGAAAGGCATCCACAAGAGCAGTTGGAAACCATTTTTGTACTGTAAGGTAAGCAACTAATCTCTGCTTCTTTCAACCCTCAAATTGCTATATGAAGTGCATAATGCTTCATGTTCATTCCACATTCTACTCTCTATGTCAGTCTGTATATCAGTTATGTAAGCATAGGTTAAGACTGTAAGGAAGTAAATTACTTTTTCCTTCAAATGCTCAGAACTGTTCAATTAGCGAATAGCATGAGCATTTTCTTTCTTAATTTCTGCTTGTATTTTTCCTACTTTTTCTTAATGTTATACATTTAATGGTTTTCTTTGTTTGCATATTAAAGAAATACTAAACCAGTGTTTCCCAACCTTAACAACTCTAAGACATCTGGGCTTCAACTTTCAGAATTCCCCAGCTAGCCATGGCTGGCTAGGAAATTCTGGGAGTTGAAGTCCACCAGTCTTAAAAGTCGTCAAAGTTGGGAAACCCTGCATTAAACAAAATACATAATTATATACATATCTATTGTGAATCAATCTATACCTTCGGATTAGTTGAAGTTGGTAGTAGAATGTATCCAACCCCTAAATTAACCACTCAACTAATTCTTTTGGTGCTTCTCAAAACGAATCCCAATGAAATGCATGGATGTTTCTCTATCTGAAACAGTTGTCAAAATACACTGTGTTTTTGATTGGTGCAACTGAGACAACCAGTTCACACCAATCCATAGAGCAAGACTTTCTACACAAAAAGCTCCTTCACGCGCAATACCTTGGGAGTCCCATGCCACAAGCAATGCATGGCTACTCTGGCGCCATCATGGGTGTGTGCCAAGTAAATGACAGCTTCTCTAATTGCTTCAATCATTTCCTAGAGACAGAGAACATTGTTTTAGGAAACAGTTTTAATTGTCTCCAGCAAATAAAACTTATTTAATCTTCAATGCTTTCTCTCACAACAACACTGTTTAGGTATTAAGCAATCTGTATTAATCCCTCTACACCTCTTAAATAATAGCCCTGTTCCTAACCTCGAATCAAGGTCTGCTTTCTAAAAGAAAAGTTTAATTTGGTGTGGAATCTGTTAACTCCTAATTTAAAAACTGTTTCAGGCTTCTAGGATCTGCATCACATTTTAGCACATTACTAAGTTGTATTAACAAAAACATGCATGAAGAAAGAATTTCACTTATTTGCAAATATGACAAGGAAAAAACCCTTCATGCAATTTAATGTAAGATGACAGGCTTACATTTCAATTATAAGCAACTAGCTGTGCCAGAAAGTAGAACAAGATATACATCCTATTGAAAAAAGTGCAAAGGAACAGTCTGAGGACCAGTGAGGCTGCCAGATCTGACTCAGCAAGCAAAGTTGCAGAGAGTCAAACTAGAATATCCTTGGCTGGACTGGATTATTTCATCGTTGCTGCTATTATTGGAAAGCCCAAACAGAACAAATAGCACTAAGTACCTGGTATAACTTTTTTTTAAGTACCTGGTATAACATTTAACTCTATTTAACATGAAGACAGATTAAAAACATAAGTAATTAATATAATGAAGTAAACATAGTTTAATGAATACTTACAGATCTCTGTCTAGGGACAGCATAAGTAAAAAAGTCCAAAAAAACTTTATGTACCAATGAATGCTTTATTACAGCTTCTCTGTAAGGGGGAAAGAAAGACAATAAAAAAAGAACTCTGTATTTCCCTGATGTGAAATATTTGCAATAACACAAAGAATGGCATTTGCCACATATTTTCATTTGCGGCTGGATCAAGACAGTAGTTTCAGAGGACAAAGCTTCAGTGGGATCTAACCAAGCTGGAAGCAGAAATTGTCTATCCATTTTATGAGGGTGGGGGCAGGGAGGAAGAGAAAGGCACAGTAGGTGTAAGAATTTGGGGTTTCTAGGGATGAGAGAAAATCCCATAAAGCCAACAGGTTATCATTAGATCTCTACACCATAATGAAAATATCCTCCTGTTATAAGTAGAGAGATCACCATTTCAAAGGGATTTAAGGGAAAATCAGAATTTTCCTTAAAACAGACTTTCAAGACAAGCATCCAAGCAGCCTGGCATTTGTGCTTACTTTTGAGCCATTGGGGTAAGGATCTGTTTCATCTCATCCATAATGGCTTCTCGTTTTTCAGGCTGAATCTCTAGCACTTGGCCCAAGGTTGATTGATCTGCTGTCTGAAACAAGATAGGAAAATGTATAAAACCGAACGATAAGAAAACACAAGGTTTTAACACACTTATTCAAAATTCTCAATTGCTAGTCAGCTATGACTTAATCTGGCACTTCGACTTTGTTGGATCAATTCAAAGACTCTAGGATTGAGAAGGTAACTAGGGACTACTACAGACATAAGACCTGGAATAAACGTGAGTACAAGGGTTCTTGAAACTGAACTCCTGGAAAAGCTTGTATTTAGTAATGGAGTGCCCAACCTAACTGCAAATTGGATAGCACAGAAACAAAATCACTCTGAACTGATTCTCTGAAACAAACTTGAGGATCCTATATGATATGTAATCATAGCCTACTTGATCCAATAAATTTTATACAACAATAAGTCTATGAGCCTGAAAGATATCTACAAAAAACACTTGCTGCAAAAAAAATAACATGGTTGTCCCTCAAGAAATTATTAAAGTTATCAAATATTGAAAAATATTGTTCTTGAAGAATATGATAAATGTAATGGCACATATGTAATACCTTCAACAATACCTCATTAATTGTTAATAGCCCTTTATAGAATATATCTATCAAAATTTCCAAACTTCCTGTTAATGTACTTTCTGTTTAGTATTGACTATTTAAAAAATATTTACCAATCTTACTTAAACTTAAGAATTCTGATAAAACAGATTGTTATGTAATGGAATTTAACAGTTCAAGTTAAAACAAAGTTTGAAGTACAACACTTCAATTATAAGTTTCTATCTTTTTTAATTAAAATTATATATGAATGTTAGCCATCTGCTCACTTGTAACAATTTATAACCCATGCTCTACAAAATACTTTTTCTGCCAATACAGGTTAGGTTCCAAAATTTTATACCAAGGAGATACACAAAAACTTTCAAGCTGTTGAAACCAACTTTCAGAACAAACATGTTAAATTCCACATTTCAGAAATGGTCATCCTTCGTTGCATTTGTTCCGATAAATACTGAATGCATTTATTTTAATGAAGTTCAAGGTTAATTAAATACTAAAAGGCTTTAAATGCATATTAAATGATACCCATTTTCTTTGCTGCAAAAAAATTAACATGGTTGTCCCTCAAATAATTATGAAAGTTATAAAATATTGAAGAATATTGTTCTTGAAGAATATGATAAACATAATGGCACATATGTAATATTTTCAACAATACTGCAAAATAAGTTCCATAATTCAGAGATGTGGAATCTTTACTGCCCAAATCTTTTTTGGTTTCTTGAGTTCCTAAAAGTTGATCTTGACTCCTGGTAATTGCAAGGAGTTTTCATGGAAACTTTTCCAAGACTGGCTCCACACTGCCAAAGCCTAAAGGAAAGGGACTAGCCCAAAGTCATCTACATGTAGTCCTTGACTTATAACAGTTGATTTAGTGACTGTTCAAAATTACAACAGCACTGAAAAAAAGGTACTTATAACCATTTTTCACACTTATGACCATTGCAGCATTCCCCACGGTCACACGATTTACACTGGATGCTTGGCAACTGACTCACATTTATGACGGCTGCAATGTCCCGGCATCATGTGATCACCTTTTGAGCAAAGTCAATGGGGAAACTAGATTCACTTAACAACCGTGTTACTAATTTAACAACTACAGTGATTCACTTAACAAACGGGGCAAGAAAAATCGTAAAATGGGGCACTTAACAAATGTCTCAGCAATGTAAACTTTGAACCCAATTGTCACTGTAAGTTGAGGACTACCTGTATTTGCCTTTGTGCTAAAGGCAGGACTAGAACTCAAGGTCTCCCAGTGTCTAACCTAGTGCCTGTGACTAATCTACCAAAATGCCAATTGCAATGCAACAATATTTGAAAGATCACAGGTTTTTTCATCCTTGCACTTTATATTTCTCTGGTTAAAAAAAAAAAGGCAAAAATCCTGCAGCCTCAAGGCTATTCCACCCAAGGAAAAATTAAGGTTCATGAGAGAAGCTAATGGCACATATGCCCCAAAGAAGCAATGTAGAATAAGGTATATAGGGATTTCTTGGAGCTAATTTTTTTCTTGACTTGCCTACTCTTCCTTTGCTCTCATATCTCAAAAGTCATTTCAGCTGTCAGATAGCACAAAGAAAAGCTCAAAATATTTTTGAAAGAAAAAAAAGTGTATCAATAATCACCTTATAGACCTGGAAGGTATTACCATAAAGCTCCTCCGTCAACATGTTCCGCTGCTCGAGAATGGCTTTATCATTGTAGGCGTATTCCACCACTGCAGATGCTTCGGCGTGCCGTAACATCTTTTTAACCTCACCTTTAAAACTTTTGATTATTTCTCCAATTTGTGGCTTTGTTCTATTTCAGAAATAAATACAGTGGGCAAAGAGAAAATAGGGACAATAGAAAATCAACCAAGGATTTTTAACTCAAGAATGAGCTACTTTTTCAGTCGGGAAAAAGTCGTTATTTTTGACTTAACCCTGGTTCCTAGGGTCACAGGGAGCATACATAGTGATGATATAGTACCATCTAGAAGTGAAGCTGACATGTTTGGGTCCTTTCCTTCTGTTTTTCCCCATACATTTGGGGAGGGAATTAAAGGCCACTGTTGGGGAACCTCATCAGTTTTATGACATGTACATCAAATTTTAGGCAGGATTGGATTTGGTTTTTCACAGTAAGCTGAATTTATGAGGAAGTTATAGTTTTTATACGTCAAAGTTACTCTGCAGCATGAATCATTCATCCACAATAAAGAATGGCATTCCATTTGGAGTTATTTTCACAAAGTATCTCATATACCCTGCTGCCAATAACAGCTTCCCAACGTCCCGTGTGCTCCCATCGCCTGCTCCAGGTGCCATCGACACAACAATGTCGACTGGCGACCCCCAGGTAGGGCCTTCGGTGGGAGCACCCACCCTATGGAATCAACTTCCCCTGGAGCTCCGGACGGCTCCTGACCTCCGCTCCTTCCGCCGTGACCTAAAAACTTGGCTATTCCAACTAGCCTACCTGGACTGATGGGGACTGAGGGAGGGTGTTAAATATATTTTAAAATATTCTAATTGACAAAGGAGACCTTGGTTTTAATGTCCTTTAACATTTATGTAATTGTATTGGGACTGTTTTAATTGTAAGCAGCCCTGAGTCCCTCAGGAGATAGGGCGCATATAAGCCTAATAAATAAATAAATAAATAAATAAATAAATAAATAAATAAATAAATAAATAAATATTTAGATAAATCAAACCAGCATTTCTCAGATATTAAGCAGGCATCAGAAAACAACAACAAAAATACTTCACTAAATTATTTCTGAGCAATTGAATTTCATTAAGTGTGACAGTGATTTTCTGAAGCATGTTTATGAACATGTTGGGATCATAAAATAGTCCATTTACATTTCTATTTTGCAAAGCCCCTTTTAACACTTTCAACACCAACAACAACAGGATATAAATTTTGGAGCTACAAATGGACACATGTGAGCAGACAGCCAAAAGCAGCTTTGGAACAGCTGTGCATATCTGAAAATAGAAGTACTTTAAAAATGAAAACAAACTATTTTATAAATGTGCCCATGTGTTCCAAAGAGCCTTGGTGGTGTAGGCTATTAAACACCTAGCACTTAGTTCCAGCTGCCTGCAATTAGTGCAGGCTCGAATCCCACCAGGCTCAAGGTTGACTCAGCCTTCCATCCTCTCGGGGTAGGTAAATTGAGGACCCAAGATTGTTGGGGACAATAAGCTGACTTTGTAAAAATGCTGCTTAGTAATAAGCAGGCATATACAATGGAATGAAGGCTATTGCTGAGCGCATTGGGTTGCGCTCCAAAAATTGTAAGCCGTCCTGAGTCTCCGGAGAAGGGCGGCATATAAATATGAATTTTTTTAAAAAAATTGCTTTCCAAGGATTTGCAACCTTATTAAGCTTTGCCCAGAAATTACTGTTATAAAAGTAAAAAGGTATGACTAACTCATACAGTTGTCACAAACTTGTAAAATGAATAACTTTAATTTACAAAAGATAGCTACATATGGCTAGCTTTTTTGCCATGTTTTTAGAAGGAAAATGTAAAACAAAACGAGAATAATTTTTGTTCCCTTATTATTTTCAGATCCTTGTATCTTCAATAACAGGGTTTTTTTTCATTGTTGGGATATCTAATCTAATTAGGCACATTTTCTGAATTTTTTTTTATACTTACTATTTTGGGATTCTAACATCTTTTTGAAAAACGAAGACCCGATCAGAGTGAGACCATCTTTTCTACTCTATCAGTTATTAATCTGTTTCATCTGGTTTAAAATGAAATCTTTTCAAAAGCTTGAATAATCCTGTTTAGAAAAGCCATTCTCTTATGTAATTTTTAGAGAGTTTTTGTACAGCAAAGACATAGGAATAGTTATCCTTATATATTCCGCTCATTGTTCTATAAGAAATGTCTTTCAGAACCCATTTTTTAATTTTTCCAATTCAAACAAAACAGGAGGAAAACAAGCATTGTCGCTCTTTAATCAAATATGGGGCTATGTACGAATGAAGTATATGGATGCACTGAACACTTACCCATACATGAGAAGTTTCTTCACAATGTTTCTAGAATACTTGGACTTACTTAATTCTGTGAAGCTTTCTGTGGGACGGAAAACCATAGTGAGAAACTGACCCCATAAAGTATTTTAGAGGTCAACACAGATTCTTTGAGGAAATGTACCTTTTAATTCTTCAAATACTTCTTGCCTTTGTTTTTCATTGCCGAATTGAATATAACACTGAATGACACGTGTGGAATCATGAGCAAATGCCATCTGAGGAGACAAACATGTAGCTTTGTTATTTGGAGGATCTTGCTACTTTTTAAATATTTAGCAACAATGTAAAAAGATGATGATGATGATTGTCATCATCACAGCTGGCTGGAGTTATAAAGAAAAACAGTAACATATGGTCCAAAAACAAATTGCCAAATAGCACAAGAATGCTATGACCTTCAAAAAAGAAATAATCTGAAACATATTGCTTCAATAACTTTCACTGCTTCAAGATCTGGAATGCCAAGCAGTTCTTACAAATTGTTAGCTTTCTAATGATCTCATTGTCTGTTAGCCTCTTACACATTTTATTCTCTCCTAAGTCTCAGGAGGTATTTATAGGTAGTCCTCAACTTATGACCACAATTGAGCCCAAAAATTCTGTTGCTAAATGAGACATTTGTTAAGTGAATGTTGCCCCACTTTATGACCCTTCTTGCCATAGTTGATAAATGAAACTGGTTTCCCTACTGACGTGGCTTGCCAGAAGGTCACAAAAAGGGACCACGTGGCCCCAGGACACTGCAATCGTCATAAATGAGTCAGCTGCCAAGCAACTGAGGTTTGGTCACGTGACCATGGGGATGCTGCCACAGTTGTTTGAAAAACGGTCCTAAGTCCCTTTTTTCAGTGTTGTTGTAACCGCAAGTGGTCACTAAATGAACTGTTGTAAGTCAAGGACTACCTGTATTTATTTCAATTTATATGGCCACCTATCGTAATCGTAACTCTGGTTAGCTAACAATAGATATCTGTCTGTAGTATACTAAATTATGGCAAGTTTGTGCAAAAAAAAAAAGGAAATGAGATCATCCAAATTTCCGCCGTCTCCTATGGAGAAGTAATGCATCTTTGCATAAACTTGTTCACTATTCACACATTCGCTATTCAGCAATTTGCAAATTGCACTGCTTCTACTGTATTTCAAAATATATACATGTTTTATATTCCTTACATCTTTAATTTTTCCATGAAGTAACTTCTGAAGATCACTCAACAGCTTCTTGCGTTTTTCCTTGTCACAGTTTTTTCTATAATTGCACCCAGGAGTAAACCAATAGTTCATTATTTTTATTTTGACAGTTAAAACTGTTCCAATTATCTGTTAGCACTCTTAAACTACCAGGACAAACATATTTGCAACAGCATATGGATTAGATCAACAAGGTACATAATAATATCATCGAACAACTTATGAGTTCACCCTTTTGGGGCATCCATTATCTGCTTCTCCATTATATTTTCTTTATAAGATGCCATCCATCCATCCATCCATCCATCCATCCATCCATCCCCCCATACATTACTACTATATCATATCCAAACACCAACCAAGCCCTTAATTTTGCAGAGATGATATTTGACTGTTCAGAAAGATCACCTCTGCACAAAGACTAAAAACATTTCTGCGCTGAATAAAAACAAAAATAGACATTAGGTTATATTGACTATACAACTGTAGCAATTATGATTACCGCCGTAGAGTTTCCCAAATCTGTTTTCCTTTAATAATTATGTCATAATTGGCCTTGTCACTCAGCTGACGGCTCTGTTTTAGCTCCTTCTTTTTCTTCTTGATGTCAGCCCACTTAGGCTTTTTAGGTTGTGAGCCTAATGATAAATAAATAAATAAAACAAAATGTAGTTTTAGAGGAGGTTAATATGTAGTGAATACCATCTGTACTAATTAATACTGCACCAAATGTTTAAAAGTATGTTTTGCTGGGTTCTCATCCAAGATCTTCAACTAATTTTGGTTCATTTTGTCCTAATTGTAATTTCAGCAATGGCAGGTTTTGAAGAAATAGCTAACTTTTAATTGAGGCCTCTTGTTCTAAAACCTGAATAAACTGGTCAGCGTTGAATCAAAGTCTGAGTCTATTTTGATGTGGTCTGATTTGGAAGTGAGAGAAGTCCTTTTATAGCCTTTCAACCCAAAGACCCTTTTTAAAATTGCAAAATCATTGAAGGGAGCTGTTAGATAAGTACATTTAACTTTCAGAAACACATTCTTACCTTCTGTTTCACCTTGAACCTTGCGCTTTCTGGAAACATTCCCTGAGAGTTGCTTACTTTTCCAAGGTTTCACGCCAGTTTTATCAGGTTTTTTACCTCCTTTTTCAGTTTTCTTAGATTTAAATTTGGGTTTGATATCTTCATTTTTTCTAATGACTCTCTTTGGATGACCAGGATCTGTTTTAATATTTTAGAGAAAGATTTCCCAAAATCAACAACCTATTTGTTTATATCTATAAGTATTATATTTTATTTATTCTTAACCCAGCTTTGACAATTTAATTCCTTTTCTCCAAGTACTTTCATCAATTGAAATTAAAATATATTTTCTACATATTGTTCTTAAACATACTTAGATCATGAAAAATCTCTTTGTTTTCAAACAGAATGATCAAAAGATTGAAAAATAAACATCAGAAAAACCAGTGTACACAAGCATTTAAATTGATTTTTAACTAATAATGTGAGAACTCTAGAAAGAACAGGTCTACAACATTTAGATATTACAAATGCCAACAGCATGCTATGCTATGGAATAATTACTATGCAAATGGACAACTATTAAACCTCCAGTCAGTAGTAAAGGTAAATCACACACCCAGAAGCCCGAAACAATTATTCCTAATGGCAAATGGGGCTTGTAGCCCAGCAGGATCTGGAGGGCTAGAGATTCCCTCTCCTGTGTTGATGGGTTAGGCTTAGGCTATGGGTATACAGGAGTGAAAAAATGTGGAGTTGTTTTTTTTTTAATTCACATAGGTATTAGCCAAGTTTAAAAATGCAATTCTTATCTTAACTTTTTCCATCAAACTGTATATATTGTGATGACTCATGAAGGAAGAAATGGTGAGCTGAAGGCTGCATCACAAAAAAGTGGAGCCAACAGCTTTGGCAAAACAAAGAGTCAGCAAGTAGACTAGCTTTTCAGTAATGCCTCTCTGGACAAGGAGAAAGCTTGAAGTCACTCACAAGAGCTCCACACAGTTGTTCCTTATGAGGAGGCCACAAGTTAATGGTCTGCAGTGGGTTTAAAACGCTGGGAGACAAGGGAATAACCATCTTCGAACATGCTTCATCTCAACCCGGCCAAGACTGAGTGGCTGTGCATACCGGCATCACAGCCCAGTCACGATTATCCATCTTTAACCATAGGGGAGTGGTGTTGCCCCCTTTGGATAGGGCGTGGAATCTGGGGGTCCTCCTGGATGTATGGCTTCAATTGGAGGAGCAGGTGGGGGCCGTTGCCAGGGGGCCTTTTGCCCAGCTCGTTTGGTTCGCCAACTAGCCCTTTTCTGGACGATGCCCTGCGCACAGTTACTCGTGCCTTGTTACCTCCAGACTCGACTACTGCAACGCTCTCTATCTAGGACTGCCCTTGCATACCATCTGGAGATTACAGCTGGTGCAAAATGCGGCCGCAGGTGGTGATGGAAGTTTCCGTTCTCCCATGTTACCCCCTCCCGCTGTCTGCATTGGCTGCCGGTTGTGCTCGGGTGAGATTCAAGGTGTTAACTTTAACATACAAAGTCCTTCATGACATGGGTCCACAATATTTAAGGGGCGACTCCCGCCGACATCGTACCGCCCTGTGCGATCACATAGGCAAGGACTCCTTGGGTCCGTCGGCTGGCCAATGCCGTTGGCAGTCCCCGACGAGCCTATTCTCTGCCCCTGACCTCTTGAACCAACTCCCCTGGGACTCGCCTGGCCCCTGACCTCCAGCGCCTTCCGCCGTGAATTGAAGACCTGGTTATTTAACTAAGCGGGCTGTGACCCTTTGGGGGTTTATTATGGTTTTATTATGTATTTATGTAATTATATTTCAATGGGGCTTGTTAGTTTAATTCTTTTTTAATTATTTATTGTTCTTGTTGTTTTAGTTGTGAGCAGAGTCTTGGAGATGGAGGCGACATACAAATCTCATTAATAAATAAATAAATCTTCTAAACCATGATTGACACATTTGAAAGGATGTTAAGTTTGCATGTTTCATTTTTTAATCACTTGAAGAAATGTCTTGTTAATTGCTTTTCAGCTATTAGAAATTTTTGGACTGGCAACTTTGACAGCAGTGAGTTTTCTTCAATCCTTACTAAAAAAAAAGATTTTAACTAGAAGTTTAACATTTTTTTAATATACAGCAAAATTTTGATTTTAGAAAGTTCAGATAAATTTGAAATAAAATTTTGGATTAATTGTTAAGAATCCTTCCCATGGGAAAAGGCTTTTGCTTTGGACTTTAAAAAAAAACAATAAGATTGCAAAACTGAAGGAACAGAAAGCACAAACTCAGTTTATAATTATAGAATGAAGCAAAATATTCTAACTTTTGACATATCAAAGAACATTTTTTAACAATATTTTTAACTCATTTTTTTTAATTACATTTATATGCAGCCCTTCTCCGAAGACTCAGGCTTACAATTTTAGGATACAACCCAAGCGCTCAGCAATAGCCTTCATTCCATTGTATATGCCTGCTTATTACTAAGCGGCATTTTTACAAAGTCAGCTTATTGTCCCCAACAATCTTGGGTCCTCAATTTACCTACCCGAGAGGATGGAAGGCTGAGTCAATCTTGAGCCTGGTGGGATTCGAGCCTGCACTAATTGCAGGCAGCTGGAACTTAAGTGCTAGGCATTTAACAGCCTGCACCACCAAGGCACTATTTTAATAGTGTCAACAACGATATCAGTATTTGTGGAGACTATGTCTAAAAGAGGAACAAGTTTTATCTGAGAAGATCGAGACTGAGATGAAAGTGGATTTACAAACGACATGCTATGAGAATTACATGGAAAAACGTTATATCAGACATACAAATAAAACTGGTTGGTGTCTTAATAATTAGAAAGGATATACAAACAATAAACTGCAAAGGTGACCTGGAAAAATTTCCCAATATTGGATTTACAAAAGAGGCCTGTTATGGTTTGAGGAATCTCATGAGAAGGAAGAAAAAATGAAAAATCAACTTCTATGGCTTTATTTGAATTGATTAAAATTAAAATTGTTAGAAGTAATAGGAAAGAATGTAAAATTGGTTTATTTGATCAAGATTAAAATAAATATTATTTCTGGTAACTCTTAATGGACTTTTGTTGACACCAGAACTGAAATGACAATGCTATAAAGATTTATTTATAGATAAAAGATGGTATATGAGAAAGCGAGATCATTTGTTGCATTTTAAGAGGAGGTCGTAAGTTACTAAAATTATTTATATTTGTGATGAAGTTGGGAAGTCACTTCTTTGTATTTCTGTTACCTTCTACTTTCTTTTTATTCAATCTTTTTTCAGTTTGTATTCATTTTACTGCTGTAATTGTAAATTTTACTACATGATTAAAATATATACTGTATTTTGTTCATTTCGGTGTGCATGCATGTATTCCTATTTGTAAAAGCCTAACTGAAGTACCACTTTAAATATACCAGCTAAAATCACATTTCCTATATTTTATCATGACTTTACCTACAAGTATCTATTAAACCAATTACTTATTAGACACAACCTACCATCTATGTCAGATTTAGAAAATGTGTATCTTGTAATATATTTATCTCACCATTATTCTTTGTAAGCTTCTTTTTACCACGCCCAGTTTTTCCACCTTTACCAATAAATTTCCTTTTGGTGTCCATTAATTTAATGCTGAAAAACAGAGAAAATTATAATCACTGCTTCCAGTATCCCAATCCTCATAAATATGCAATTCAAGACTGTAGAAGCTCTAGAAATCAACTTTTTCCATTCTGAAATGTGACATATATTGTTACAAGCCCATAACTCTCAGTCAGCCCATGCTATATTGAAGAGTTATTTAAATATCTTTGAATTTTAAGACATTTAAAAGTATCAAGGGTAAAGGCAGCAACAGACAAAAAGGATGATAAATTTGACATTTCATCTTTGATTTTTCACTACTTTTTGTGAGCTTGCAAGTAGCTGTCAGTTTATTAAAGATAAAATAACCGTGGGTTAGCATAATATTTTAAGAAAACAATATAAACACTAGTCACATCACATCAATGTGGCTGGGGATCTAAAATCTAGGTATGAAAAATATAAAAAAGTAATCTAGGAAAAAATAGCACCACAGCTGCACACAAACTGCTCTATTAGTATCCATCAAAAATTCAGGACCATTACCATGGTTGGGAATATATTTTCAAATCATCATTTGGCATTTTGACTGGTATAAAACACTGACTATAATGACAGAAATATACCTGGTATTATTCTTCTTAATATTTTTATTCTCTATGTAGTAAATAACCTACAGATGCACAGGAGCAAATACCTAAAGTTGTCTTTGATTTTAGCCAGTAAGAGAAAACAACTTTGGAAAGGACCCTTAAAATTGCAAATAAGCCCTAAGGCCGTTTGATAGGAATTCCCAAGAATTATTATTTTTTTCAGTTCACCTTGTGCAAGCCTCCCAAAAGATTATTATATTGTTACTGTGGGTAGTTTCATGGTGTTCGCCTCAGATGGAGGTTTATTTATCTTATTATTAGATTTTAATCCCGCCTTTATCTATCTTCTATCTATCTATATAAGCGAAATACCACTCACGCATCATCACAAAATCTCCAGAATTGTAAAGCCAACAAACTTGAAATTTGGCACGTATGTTCCTCTTGGCTTCTAGGTGCTCACTAAGAAAGGATTTTTCAAAATGATCATCAGAGCATTAGTATTTCTATATTATTATTAACAGCTCTGATGCTAAGGAGTTCTATTCCGCACCACACGGAAAAGAAATATCTTCCAACTGCAGTTGAGCTAAGCCACACCAAGGCTCCTTGCTGTCTCCTTCTTGCTCACACAGCAAATACTGTTTCAGTTTCCCAACAGCCCACAACTCTCTCACACACTGACAGAACGCTAGCCAGATGAATACCACTGGATGCTGGTAGGCAGAGGCACATTTTTCGCTTATTTTCCTCCCCAAAACTAAGCCCGATCACATAGTTTCATAGCGAAGCACAGATACCATGCTAGTTACTTCATAAGAAACTCAAGGCGGCAAACGTTCATAATATTCCTTCCCACTCTTTTTCTCCCAAAGCAACAACCGTGTGAGGTGTAGCTGGGGCTCAGAGAGACACCCACTTGGCTTTCATTCCTGAGGCAGGACTAGAACTCGCCATCTCCTGGTTTCCAGCCTGGTGCCTTAACCACTACAACAAACTGGCTCTCTAAAATAACTTACAGACTAAGTAAGATAAGTTGCCTAAGATAAGAGCATTTCAGGGCAGGTTGGGTTAGGCTTGGATCCACTATTCTTTATGTCATAAAAGCTTTGGTTTCCATCAATACAAAATGAGTTTCTAGTCTTTTTATATGCAATCATTAAGTTCGCCTTCTATTGCTTAGGGTGAGAAACTGTTTATTAAGGTCATTGGATCACAGTATTAGGAGGATGAACAAGAACTGAAAGCCCAGCCAGGCAACCTCCACCGACCCCGCTACTGGGAGATTTTGGGAATTGTAGTTTAAACCAGGGATTTCCAACCTTGGCAACTTTAAAACTTGTGGACTTCAACTCCCAGAATTCCTCAGCCAGCAGAGCTGGCTGAGGAATTCTGGGAGTTAAAATCCCAAGTCTTAAATTGCCAAGGAGATTAATCTAAACGTACCAGGACAGTACTGAAGTCATTCCTGCCTCGGGGATAGCTACAAGAAGGGAAACAACGACCCTACAAAATGCCTTCCCATTAATTTCCACCGAAGGGGGCGGTGGGGGTAGCAGTAGATGGACTACAACGCTCATAAGCTGTAAACGACTGGTTAAGGTGAGCGCAGAACCCCTTTCAAGCTGAGGAAAGAGCCCACCGGAAGAAGAAGATATGTTTCGAAGACCCTCGCTCGGCCTCCCTAAAACAATTCAACCGTCGCCGTCTGCCTCCCGCAGGAAGACTCACCTGCTCCCGGCCCCACGTGTGCCGCTCCTTCCCAGACTTCCTCTCTTCCCCTACTTCCGGTCCAGGTTACGTCCCCGTCCATCTTGCTTGACGGCGACTGCGATTCACGACAGTGTCACAAAAACGCGACCGTAAAGCAAGGGCGGAGAAATGCCGAGCGGCTTAAAGCGGCTCTTCCGGTTCCCAATGGAACCATGCCGGCTGACAGAATACCATGGAGATTGAGTGGTAGAGTGGTTCTACCGAGTCACATCTGGCCTTATGCTTTCCCGTTGCAGGGTTCCAGTGAAAACCGAAAGCAACGACCGAGATGCTGTGTTGATTTGATTTCACTGAGGTCGAAGCAGCCGTCGCACGTTGATCCGTTCATCAATCTCCTGCTCCTCCTGAAGAAGTTGTGCAGCTTCCATAATCCTCTAGACGCAGGGTCTCCAAACTTGGCAACTTTTAAGACTTTTGGACTTCAACTCCCAGAGTTGAAGTCCACAAGCAAAAACTAGCTGAGAAATTCTGGGAGTTGAAGTCCACAAGTCTTAAGTTGCCAAGGTTGGAGACCCCTGCGTAGTCAGAGCAAATATTGAAGTCCAGCCCCATGGTGGAGGCACCGGGTTGGAAAGACTTCTGGATTACAGGAACCACCATGGTAAACCTGTCTGTGTGTGTCTGTTTTCCTTTTAGGAGTTTGGAGGGTGTCCACCTTTCCTTTAGGAGTTTGAGGTGAGAAGCTTCCCTGCCCTCTTTTCCCATGCCACCAACCCAGTGAGGAGATGTGGAACTCATAAAGGAAAAAATAGGTCCCTGCATTTTGGCATTATATTAATAACAAATTAATTGTCCATTCTTTTTAAAAACTTCCAGTGTTGGGCACCCACAAGTGTTGGTGGCAAGTCATTCCACTGATAGTTTCAACTGTGAAACCTCTTCTTTAGTTCTGGTTGCTTCTCTCCTTGATCAGTTTCCATCAGTTGCTTCTTGCCCTGCCTTCGGTGCTTTTGGAGAATAAAAACGACTCCCTCTTCTGTGGCAGCCCTCAGATATTGGAACACTGCTATCATATCACCCCAGTCCTTCTTTTCATTAAACTACAGGGTGTCAAACTGGTGGCCCTTTGGGCCACACCCTCCCCAAAGCCACAGCCCCCAGAGGAAAACACTGCAAAACATCATTGAATGGCAATTGATGCCACCGAATTTGACACCGTGAATTAGACATATCCACATCAGCAATTGTTCAATTTATGTTTTTAGCCTCCAGTTAATCATCTTTGTTGATCTTCTCTGTACTCTTTCTAGAGTTTCAATATCTTTTACATCATGGTGATCAAAACTGGATGCAATATTTCAAAATCTTACCAAGGCATTATAAAGTGGTATTAACTCTTCATGTGATCTTGATTCTATCCTCTCTGTTAATGCAGCCTAGAATGTTGGCCTTTTGGCTGTTTCATGCAGCACTGTGGCTCATATTTAAGTGATTGTCCAGTAGGACTCCAAGACTATTAAAGATCATTATCACTTGAACCCCCATCTGAAGAATGGTGAGTGGTGGTACTTGGGGTAATGCCTACCTCCGCTCTGCATTATTAAAGATCCTCAGGTGCTGTGCACTTCTCACTTTGAGACCCTTAATGAATAAATGTATAGGGAACTGTTGGATGGAAGGCTTACAGGATGTCAACTTAAAAGGCATGACACCTTTTTTTTAAGAACAGCAATGAAAAAGGTTAGTTAGGGATTTTCAAAATAGAAAATGATGTCTGTGTCAATGATTGACACAGTGTTTTTTTGTGGACCTCAGAAAATCATAAGACTGTATTTTGATGGCTTTGTTACAAGACTTTTAAAAGTTTGTTGTGGATTTCTGTATTATTGCTTTTTTGTGCTAACCCTGCCCAGGGTTGTGGGAATGTGATGGGAAGCCATCTACATTATTAAAATACATAAAATGTTCCATCCCAAAACAATATCTGCACTCCAAAAACAGGAAGGATTGCATAAATCAAATCAACGTTTTCTCTAGGCAACAAGGCTTCAATTTCAGTTTTGTCCCAACTTTTTATATAAAGTGATTATGATTGATGTGATTGTGATCCTAAACTATTATTTTTGGAAATACTAAGATTCTTCTAGCTGCCAACCCACAGAGTTGTAGAAACCATGCGTATAAATAGGGAAATTTCTTAGTTACTTTGTGTGCTTGAAAACTATGCTGTAGAAATGCTCTTTATTAATTTGAATTTTCCAATTTGAAAAATATGTTGTATTTATGAAAGTAATAAATATATTTATGGAAGTCAAGCTAAACAGTGTAGGTGGCCAAATAAATTCATGATTTAATTTGAAGTCCCATCTTCGTTTTTTATGCTATTTTATGTTGAATAAAAATCACAGGCACCACCAGATGGCACTCACATTTCAGTCAAAGCAAAGTTATGCTTATATTTGCCTGGAGAATTAGGTATAGTAGTAATATTTTGAATAACACATGCAAAGTAAGTCCTGCACACCATTAATACATGTGTTTTCTTTCAAAAATTTTACTATCTGATCAGTAGCCTCCCTCTGCTTAATTTATTTCCTGTATCTCCCACATGCTCTTCCCATTATAACATTCAGGCTAGCCTGCTGTGTGGAGGATTCCCAATGATATCTGTCAGATTTTAAGTGAATCTGTAATATCCTTTCAGGAACAATAATTTGCACCCCATCCCTGGGAGATATCCTGGATGGGAGGAACCATTTGATTGATTTTATAGCTAAGTGTGATATATTGTTTTAATGATGGTAAGCTCTTAACTGCAAAAACTGTTGCTTTAAAGTCAGGCCTACTTAAAATTAGTGAAAAGGCCAGATATGCCAATTTGGGATTTAATTTCTATTGCAATAGAGGAAGAATTTTTGTTGAACAACAATGATTTTCTGACATTGTAAAAGATCAGTAATGGAATAAACATTCTAGCTTTCATAAGGAGGACTGTCCCCAACAGTCAACATGCTAAGCAGAACAAGCAAACAACATGGCCTAATAGTAATGATGCAACCTTACGTTGTGTTAAAATGAAAATTATGCACATTAGATATGGCCTTTTAATAGAATATTCCATGCATAAGGTGAACATGGCCAACCTAAGACATTTTTCTGCCTGTGAAGGATTAGATGGCACTATTTTTCCAAGTAATTGAAGCTGCCCAAAATTGGTACAAACTCACAGTGAGGTAGTGTGCTCTATCAACCTAAGCTTGCAGGGGGAGTTAAAAGTATGCTGTGTGGCCAATGGATTGAAAGGCTTGGGAAGTTCAGAAGGAAAAGCTGGAAGGCTGTAACTGCTTCGCTGTAATGGAATAACTTGAGGCAGTGAACTCTGTCTGGTGGAGTGGACTGCAGAGTTCCATAACCTACAGAAGTACATTTGGTTTAGGATAATGCAAAATCATTGTTTTTAAGGCAACAAACATGGCTACCTCTGAAGAAACTACACAATTTTTCAGCTGAAATGTATTGTGGACTACAAACTAAATGCAGTGAAAATACCATGTTGAGGCAAGATTGACTTTATGAAAAAATGTTATAAACAGGAAGAAGGTAAGGGATGTTTCAATAGAAACTGTGTTCCTATTGAATGAGCAAAGCTTGCAGTTGAGATGACAAAGGAATCA
>CM019149.1:231942774-231961321 GCA_009733165.1 Naja naja | reverse complement strand
AAATACACCACTTGATAAGCCTTTTTGTCTTTAGTGTCCATCACCAAGTGAAGATTCTCTCTTGCTTTACTGCCATCCATCAAAAAAAAAAAAGAAGATGAGGATATATAAATTCTTCAACCAAAAGAGTAGCTCTGGTTTCCTGTTCTGAACTATTTGATAGATATTTAACTCCCAACCATATACTGGACAAGACAGAATTAAACACAAACCTGAAAAGTTTGGAGGATGATGGGTTAAGAGTTTTGCCACCCAAATGAGATAAGATAGAAACTGTCTTTCAAACTGAAGTTACTATTATAAGCACAAGCAGCAACCTGCATAGCCATTATTGCTACATACATCTTTGTTAATAAAGAAAGTCCCAAACTCCCAAAGCAGGATAGCAAAATTAGAATCACGACATAAAGGAATGATCCTTCACTCAGCTGTAGCAAATCAGACAATAAAGCATAGGAGGCTGAAAGGATGCGAGCTTAAATTTCAAGTTTAAGGCTATTGCTTAGGATATAATGATAATAACCACTAAAAAGTCTTTGGGGAATACCAAACATGTTGCTAAGCGTTTGAGCTCTATTATACAGGTTTGAAGCAAAGGAAATGTGATGTTAGTCAAGTGAAGGTAATGCCTATAAGACTTCAATCATGGTTCCTTTCTTCAGTTTACCCAGTGTAATCTTTAAATCGGCTGTACTCTAATTTCCTTAGAACGTGGATGCCTCAAAAACCTGTCACTCACAGATAGATGCCTCAAAACCTGTCTTCTCCATCAGTGGAAACTTCAAACTCATCAATTTCACCATTGAATCAGAGCAGCATCTGTTTCAATGTTAACTTAGTAGCATCTAAGCTACTCTGTTAAAGTCAGAAAGCTAAGTAGGACCAGATTTGGTTAATATTTGGATGAGAGACCACCAATAAATGCCAAGGGTGTAAGCTAAGAAATCAACAATCACCCTGAGACAATACTTGTACTGTAGCCAAGAAAAATGCAGTTATGTCACCAGGAGCTGAACTCAATTCAATACTGTCTATTGGCTGAAAAGCTCAAATACGATAATATCTAAGTGAGTTCAACAAACAGACTGAGAAAGGAATTTAAACATCATTTCAAACTCATACATATTCAAGACATGCATAGCAACAGGGCTATAAAAAAGAAAGCTATAACATGGTGTCTCTGAGGTGATCTAAAAACTTTCAAAATGTCAAAAGTTATTGCCACTTTGACTAAGATGGCTCTTTTAAATGAATTATTAGTCACACACCTGATCTCTTTCTCTTTCGCTGCTATCCTACAAACAGTGTATCTGCTAAGATAACCTTTTAATTTTACATTAATACTGTGCTAAGGTAGAAATTTTTAGCTGCAGGGGAGACAAACAACTAACTATAGAGGGCATAAGGAATGGCCTTGAAGGACAGGAGGAAGAATTGCAGCCAAAGCTACAGTCAGATAAGAGGGGCTTGAGCCTGGGCCAAGAAATCAGTTTGAGTAAATGTCTCAGACAGTATGAACTTAAGGGGAAATGTCTCAGACAATATGTAATTTAAGGGAAGAAAGGAGAAGCACGTTTAGATTTGCAAGATTCTGTTACTACAGTTATTACAATAAAGGAGTCCTGACCTAAATGGCAGGGCTTTCACAGTCCACTCTACCTTGTTGGGCTGACAGTAATAAATAAACCATCACAGGGAAAAAAAATAGAACAAATTGCTAGCGATTCATCCACTGCATTCTATCACTGCAGAGAAGTACTACATTTTATTTATTTATTTATATTTGGACTTGTATGCAGCCCCCTCTCCGAAGGACTCAGGGCAGCTCACAGCTAAAATATAAACAATAAATACATTAAAACAAATTAAACACCACAAGCCAAAATAAAATCAATTTAACCCCTTCCCCGAGAGCTCAGTCCAGCCCGCCTGTTCAAACAGCCAAGTTTTCAGATCGTGAGTAAAGAAGCGGAGATCGAACCAAAACAACGGGAGCCGGGGCAGTTGGTTCCCACAAAGCGGGAGCACGCTACAGAGTAGGCCCCTCCCCAGGAACTGCCAGCCGACATGTCTTGCAGATGGCACCCGAGGAGTCCCAGTCAATGTATTTCACTTTGAAGGCGGTCGTCGGCATTCCGAAGTCGGCAGAGGCAGCTCCCACAAATACCCGGACCCAGGGCATGAAGGACTTTGTATGTTAATACCAACACCTTGAATCTCACTGGAGGGCAACTGGCAACAATGCAGCTCGCGCTTGGGGGGCATAACTCAAGGGTCCAATCAGGACAGCAAGTGCTGAGTGCATTACATACAGCACTGAAAAACATGACTTAGGACTGTTTCTCAGTTATGACCTTTCTAGCATCCCCATGATCATGTGATCAAAATTCAGATGCTTGGCAACTGGTTCATATGTATGATGGTTGCAGTGCCCCGGGGTCACATGATCCTCTTTTGAGACCTTCTGACAAGCAAAGTACATGGAGAAGCCAGATTCACTCAACTAACTTACCGACTGCAGTAATTCACTTAACAACTGTGGCAAGAAAGGTGGTAAAATGGAGCAAAATTCACTTAACAAATGTCTCGCTAACAACAGAAATTTTGGATTCAATTGTGGTGGTAAGTTCAGGACTACCTGCAGTGTATCATCTTTGTATAAAACCAGTGGAATTTCTGACACCACTTATGTTATTCTGCTAGGTGAATGATTAAAAATGAAGATTGGAAATCATATTTACTTACAGATAGAATCAATTGTTTCACAAGTTTAGTATCATCAATGCAGTCAAATGCTGCCAGCAAAACCAAATGTGAAAATTCACCCTGAAACAGGAGCCAAAAATGACAAGTATAAGACACAAGCCAAAACAATTCTTAAACACTAGCTTCTAATTATCCAAAGTGATTATTCATCTTATTTCTGATTTTAACACTTTTTGCTAAAACATTTAAACAAGATTCTCTTTCATAGCCAAAAGCAACAATCCAACCCACCAAAGTATTAAACCTCTCAAATGTCTAAATTCCAATGCACACTTATTTAAAATTAGATAATGAACTCTGTGAGACTTATTCCTCAGTAAATTTGCTAATGCTTACCTTTCTGGATTCTATTTTTTTTTAAATATTCATATATATCATAACTGAACAAATTCTATAGATTTCTTGGCACAGAATTTCTTTCAACTTTATCAACATTCCTGAAAACTCTTCTTTAAACATGTGTATTAATGATATTTACATATATGTAACACAATTACACACATAATTGTCACTATTAATTTCTTCTGAATTCATATTGGGGTAAAGCAGTATTCCAGAAATGAGATCATGAGATTGAAACCCTAAACTTACAATGAAGGAAACGCTATTGAATAAAAATAGTTTACTTCTAAGTAAGCTTGCATTAGGATTGCACTGTATGTGATTACAATAGGACACATTAAAAATACTCACTGTAGCTATTTTTTCAACATACGTCTTCATTGTTTTTACAATCACTTTTCTGTCCTAAATAGTGTGAAATGGAAGAATAGTGAGAAGCCTCACACTTTAAAATACATGCAATATAACATGCTATGAAATCAGGCTGCTGACTTTAAAAAAAAACTTATCATAATTAAGCAAATGCAATATTTAGGATCCACATCTGGATTAGAGATAGAAAGGCATCCACAAGAGCAGTTGGAAACCATTTTGTACTGTAAGGTAAGCAACTAATCTCTGCTTCTTTCAACCCTCAAATTGCTATATGAAGTGCATAATGCTTCATGTTCATTCCACATTCTACTCTCTATGTCAGTCTGTATATCAGTTATGTAAGCATAGGTTAAGACTGTAAGGAAGTAAATTACTTTTTCCTTCAAATGCTCAGAACTGTTCAATTAGCGAATAGCATGAGCATTTTTCTTTCTTAATTTCTGCTTGTATTTTTTCCTACTTTTTCTTAATGTTATACGTTTAATGGTTTTCTTTGTTTGCATATTAAAGAAATACTAAACCAGTGTTTCCCAACCTTAACAACTCTAAGACATCTGGGCTTCAACTTTCAGAATTCCCCAGCTAGCCATGGCTGGCTAGGAAATTCTGGGAGTTGAAGTCCACCAGTCTTAAAAGTCGTCAAAGTTGGGAAACCCTGCATTAAACAAAATACATAATTATATACATATCTATTGTGAATCAATCTATACCTTCGGATTAGTTGAAGTTGGTAGTAGAATGTATCCAACCCTAAATTAACCACTCAACTAATTCTTTTTGGTGCTTCTCAAAAACGAATCCCAATGAAATGCATGGATGTTTCTCTATCTGAAACAGTTGTCAAAATACACTGTGTTTTTGATTGGTGCAACTGAGACAACCAGTTCACACCAATCCATAGAGCAAGACTTTCTACACAAAAGCTCCTTCACGCACAATACCTTGGGAGTCCCATGCCACAAGCAATGCATGGCTACTCTGGCGCCATCATGGGTGTGTGCCAAGTAAATGACAGCTTCTCTAATTGCTTCAATCATTTCCTAGAGACAGAGAACATTGTTTTAGGAAACAGTTTTAATTGTCTCCAGCAAATAAAACTTATTTAATCTTCAATGCTTTCTCTCACAACAACACTGTTTAGGTATTAAGCAATCTGTATTAATCCCTCTACACCTCTTAAATAATAGCCCTGTTCCTAACCTCGAATCAAGGTCTGCTTTCTAAAAGAAAAGTTTAATTTGGTGTGGAATCTGTTAACTCCTAATTTAAAAACTGTTTCAGGCTTCTAGGATCTGCATCACATTTTAGCACATTACTAAGTTGTATTAACAAAAACATGCATGAAGAAAGAATTTCACTTATTTGCAAATATGACAAGGAAAAAACCCTTCATGCAATTTAATGTAAGATGACAGGCTTACATTTCAATTATAAGCAACTAGCTGTGCCAGAAAGTAGAACAAGATATACATCCTATTGCAAAAAGTGCAAAGGAACAGTCTGAGGACCAGTGAGGCTGCCAGATCTGACTCAGCAAGCAAAGTTGCAGAGAGTCAAACTAGAATATCCTTGGCTGGACTGGATTATTTCATCGTTGCTGCTATTATTGGAAAGCCCAAACAGAACAAATAGCACTAAGTACCTGGTATAACTTTTTTTTTAAGTACCTGGTATAACATTTAACTCTATTTAACATGAAGACAGATTAAAAACATAAGTAATTAATATAATGAAGTAAACATAGTTTAATGAATACTTACAGATCTCTGTCTAGGGACAGCATAAGTAAAAAGTCCAAAAAACTTTATGTACCAATGAATGCTTTATTACAGCTTCTCTGTAAGGGGGAAAGAAAGACAATAAAAAAAAGAACTCTGTATTTCCTTGATGTGAAATATTTGGAATAACACAAAGAATGGCATTTGCCACATATTTTCATTTTCGGCTGGATCAAGACAGTAGTTTCAGAGGACAAAGCTTCAGTGGGATCTAACCAAGCTGGAAGCTGAAATTGTCTATCCATTTTATGAGGGGGGGTGCGGAGGGAGAGAAAGGCACAGTAGGTGTAAGAATTTGGGGTTTCTAGGGATGGGAGAAAATCCCATAAAGCCAACAGGTTATCATTAGATCTCTACACCATAATGAAAATATCCTCCTGTTATAAGTAGAGAGATCACCACTTCAAATGGGTTTAAGGAAAATCAGAATTTTCCTTAAAACAGACTTTCAAGACAAGCATCCAAGCAGCCTGGCATTTGTGCTTACTTTTGAGCCATTGGGGTAAGGATCTGTTTCATCTCATCCATAATGGCTTCTCGTTTTTCAGGCTGAATCTCTAGCACTTGGCCCAAGGTTGATTGATCTGCTGTCTGAAACAAGATAGGAAAATGTATAAAACCGAACGATAAGAAAACACAAGGTTTTAACACACTTATTCAAAATTCTCAATTGCTAGTCAGCTATGACTTAATCTGGCACTTCGACTTTGTTGGATCAATTCAAAGACTCTAGGATTGAGAAGGTAACTAGGGACTACTACAGACATAAGACCTGGAATAAACGTAGTACAAGGGTTCTTGAAACTGAACTCCTGGAAAAGCTTGTATTTAGTAATGGAGTGCCCAACCTAACTGCAAATTGGATAGCACAGAAACAAAATCACTCTGAACTGATTCTCTGAAACAAACTTGAGGATCCTATATGATATGTAATCATAGCCTACTTGATCCAATAAATTTTATACAACAATAAGTCTATGAGCCTGAAAGATATCTACAAAAAACACTTGCTGCAAAAAAAATAACATGGTTGTCCCTCAAGAAATTATTAAAGTTATCAAATATTGAAAAATATTGTTCTTGAAGAATATGATAAATGTAATGGCACATATGTAATACCTTCAACAATACCTCATTAATTGTTAATAGCCCTTTATAGAATATATCTATCAAAATTTCCAAACTTCCTGTTAATGTACTTTCTGTTTAGTATTGACTATTTAAAAAATATTTACCAATCTTACTTAAACTTAAGAATTCTGATAAAACAGATTGTTATGTAATGGAATTTAACAGTTCAAGTTAAAACAAAGTTTGAAGTACAACACTTCAATTATAAGTTTCTATCTTTTTTAATTAAAATTATATATGAATGTTAGCCATCTGCTCACTTGTAACAATTTATAACCCATGCTCTACAAAATACTTTTTCTGCCAATACAGGTTAGGTTCCAAAATTTTATACCAAGGAGATACACAAAAGCTTTAAAGCTGTTGAAACCAACTTTCAGAACAAACATGTTAAATTCCACATTTCAGAAATGGTCATCCTTCGTTGCATTTGTTCCGATAAATACTGAATGCATTTATTTTAATGAAGTTCAAGGTTAATTAAATATTAAAAGGCTTTAAATGCGTATTAAATGATATCCATTTTCTTTGCTGCAAAAAAATTAACATGGTTGTCCCTCAAATAATTATGAAAGTTATAAAATATTGAAGAATATTGTTCTTGAAGAATATGATAAACATAATGGCACATATGTAATATTTTCAACAATACTGCAAAATAAGTTCCATAATTCAGAGATGTGGAATCTTTACTGCCCAAATCTTTTTTGGTTTCTTGAGTTCCTAAAAGTTGATCTTGACTCCTGGTAATTGCAAGGAGTTTTCATGGAAACTTTTCCAAGACTGGCTCCACACTGCCAAAGCCTAAAGGAAAGGGACTAGCCCAAAGTCATCTACATGTAGTCCTTGACTTACAACAGTTCATTTAGTGACTGTTCAAAATTACAACAGCACTGAAAAAAAGGTACTTATAACCATTTCTCACACTTATGACCATTGCAGCATTCCCCATGGTCACATGATTTACACTGGATGCTTGGCAACTGACTCACATTTATGACGGCTGCAATGTCCCGGCATCATGTGATCACCTTTTGAGCAAAGTCAATGGGGAAACTAGATTCACTTAACAACCGTGTTACTAATTTAACAACTACAGTGATTCACTTAACAAACGGGGCAAGAAAAATCGTAAAATGGGGCAAAGCTCACTTAACAAATGTCTCAGCAATGTAAACTTTGAACCCAATTGTCACTGTAAGTTGAGGACTACCTGTATTTGCCTTTGTGCTAAAGGCAGGACTAGAACTCAAGGTCTCCCAGTGTCTAACCTAGTGCCTGTGACTAATCTACCAAAATGCCAATTGCAATGCAACAATATTTGAAAGATCACAGGTTTTTTCATCCTTGCACTTTATATTTCTCTGGTTAAAAAAAAAGGCAAAATCCTGCAGCCTCAAGGCTATTCCACCCAAGGAAAATTAAGGTTCATGAGAGAAGCTAATGGCACATATGCCCCAAAGAAGCAATGTAGGATAAGGTATATAGGGATTTCTTGGAGCTCATTTTTTTCTTGACTTGCCTACTCTTCCTTTGCTCTCATATCTCAAAAGTCATTTCAGCTGTCAGATAGCACAAAGAAAAGCTCAAAATATTTTTGAAAGAAAAAAAGTGTATCAATAATCACCTTATAGACCTGGAAGGTATTACCATAAAGCTCCTCCGTCAACATGTTCCGCTGCTCGAGAATGGCTTTATCATTGTAGGCATATTCCACCACTGCAGATGCTTCAGCGTGCCGTAACATCTTTTTAACCTCACCTTTAAAACTTTTGATTATTTCTCCAATTTGTGGCTTTGTTCTATTTCAGAAATAAATACAGTGGGCAAAGAGAAAATAGGGACAATAGAAAATCAACCAAGGATTTTTAATGAGCTACTTTTTCAGTCAGGAAAAAGTCATTATTTTTGACTTAACCCTGGTTCCTAGGGTCACAGGGAGCATACATAGTGATGATATAGTACCATCTAGAAGTGAAGCTGACATGTTTGGGTCCTTTCCTTCTGTTTTCCCCATACATTTGGGAGGAATTAAAGGCCACTGTTGGGGAACCTCATCAGTTTTATGACATGTACATCAAATTTTAGGCAGGATTGGATTTGGCTTTTCACAGTAAGCTGAATTTATGAGGAAGTTATAGTTTTTATACGTCAAAGTTACTCTGCAGCATGAATCATTCATCCACAATAAAGAATGGCATTCCGTTTGGAGTTATTTTCACAAAGCATCTCATATACCCTGCTGCCGATAACAGCTTCCCAACGTCCCGTGCGCTCCCATCGAGAGGGCCTGCTCCAGGTGCCATCGACACAACAATGTCGACTGGCGACCCCCAGGGGTAGGGCCTTCTCGGTGGGAGCACCCACCCTATGGAATCAACTTCCCCTGGAGCTCCGGACGGCTCCTGACCTCCGCTCCTTCCGCCGTGACCTAAAAACTTGGCTATTCCAACTAGCCGAACCGGACTGATGGGGACTGATGGGGACTGAGGGAGGGTGTTAAATATATTTTAAAATATTCTAATTGACAAAGGAGACCTTGGTTTTTAATGTCCTTTAACATTTATGTAATTGTATTGGGACTGTTTTAATTGTAAGCCGCCCTGAGTCCCTCAGGAGATAGGGCAGCATATAAGCCTAATAAATAAATAAATAAATAAATAAATAAATAAATAAATAAATAAATAAATAAATAAATAAATAAATATATATTTAGATAAATCAAACCAGCATTTCTCAGATATTAAGCAGGCATCAGAAAACAACAACAAAAAATACTTCACTAAATTATTTCTGAGCAATTGAATTTCATTAAGTGTGACAGTGATTTTCTGAAGCATGTTTATGAACATGTTGGGATCATAAAATAGTCCATTTACATTTCTATTTTGCAAAGCCCCTTTTAACACTTTCAACACCAACAACAACAGGATATAAATTTTGGAACTACAAATGGACACATGTGAGCAGACAGCCAAAAGCAGCTTTGGAACAGCTGTGCATATCTGAAAATAGAAGTACTTTAAAAATGAAAACAAACTATTTTATAAATGTGCCCATGTGTTCCAAAGAGCCTTGGTGGTGCAGGCTATTAAACACCTAGCACTTAGTTCCAGCTGCCTGCAATTAGTGCAGGCTCGAATCCCACCAGGCTCAAGGTTGACTCAGCCTTCCATCCTCTCGGGGTAGGTAAATTGAGGACCCAAGATTGTTGGGGACAATAAGCTGACTTTGTAAAAATGCCGCTTAGTAATAAGCAGGCATATACAATGGAATGAAGGCTATTGCTGAGCGCATTGGGTTGCGCTCCAAAAATTGTAAGCCGCCCTGAGTCTCCGGAGAAGGGCGGCATATAAATATGAATTTTTTTAAAAAATCGCTTTCCAAGGATTTGCAACCTTATTAAGCTTTGCCCAGAAATTACTGTTATAAAAGTAAAAAGGTATGACTAACTCATACAGTTGTCACAAACTTGTAAAATGAATAACTTTAATTTACAAAAGAGAGCTACATATGGCTAGCTTTTTTGCCATGTTTTTAGAAGGAAAATGTAAAACAAAACAAAATGAGAATAATTTTTGTTCCCTTATTATTTTCAGATCCTTGTATCTTCAATAACAGGGTTTTTTTTTCATTGTTGGGATATCTAATCTAATTAGGCACATTTTCTGAATTTTTTTTTATACTCACTATTTGGGGATTCTAACATCTTTTTGAAAAACGAAGACCCGATCAGAGTGAGACCGTCTTTTCTACTCTATCAGTTATTAATCTGTTTCATCTGGTTTAAAATGAAATCTTTTCAAAAGCTTGAATAATCCTGTTTAGAAAAGCCATTCTCTTATGTAATTTTTAGAGAGTTTTTGTACAGCAAAGACATAGGAATAGTTATCCTTATATATTCAGCTCATATAAGAAAAGTCTTTCAGAACCCATTTTTTAATTTTTCCAATTCAAACAAAACAGGAGGAAAACAAGCATTGTCGCTCTTTAATCAAATATGAGGCTATGAATGAAATATATGGATGCACTGAACACTTACCCATACATGAGAAGTTTCTTCACAATGTTTCTAGAATACTTGGACTTACTTAATTCTGTGAAGCTTTCTGTGGGACGGAAAACCATAGTGAGAAACTGACCCCATAAAGTATTTTAGAGGTCAACACAGATTCTTTGAGGAAATGTACCTTTTAATTCTTCAAATACTTCTTGCCTTTGTTTTTCATTGCCGAACTGAATATAACACTGAATGACACGTGTGGAATCATGAGCAAATGCCATCTGAGGAGACAAACATGTAGCTTTGTTATTTGGAGGATCTTGCTACTTTTTAAATATTTAGCAACAATGTAAAGATGATGATGATGATTGTCATCATCACAGCTGGCTGGAGTTATAAAGAAAAACAGTAACATATGGTCCAAAAACAAATTGCCAAATAGCACAAGAATGCTATGACCTTCAAAAAGAAATAATCTGAAACATATTGTTCAATAACTTTCACTGCTTCAAGATCTGGAATGCCAAGCAGTTCTTACAAATTGTTAGCTTTCTAATGATCTCATTGTCTGTTAGCCTCTTACATTTTATTCTCTCCTAAGTCTCAGGAGGTATTTATAGGTAGTCCTCAACTTATGACCACAATTGAGCCCAAAATTCTGTTGCTAAATGAGACATTTGTTAAGTGAATGTTGCCCCACTTTATGACCCTTCTTGCCATAGTTGATAAATGAAACTGGTTTCCCTACTGACGTGGCTTGCCAGAAGGTCACAAAAAGGGACCACGTGGCTCCAGGACACTGCAATCGTCATAAATGAGTCAGCTGCCAAGCAACTGAGGTTTGGTCACGTGACCATGGGGATGCTGCCACAGTTGTTTGAAAAACGGTCATAAGTCCCTTTTTTCAGTGTTGTTGTAACCGCAAGTAGTCACTAAATGAACTGTTGTAAGTCAAGGACTACCTGTATTTATTTCAATTTTTATGGCCACCTATCGTACAATCATAACTCTGGTTAGCTAACAATAGATATCTGTCTGTAGTATACTAAATTATGGCAAGTTTGTGCAAAAAAAAAAGAAGGAAATGAGATCATCCAAATTTCCGCTTCGTCTCCTATGGAGAGAAGTAATGCATCTTTGCATAAACTTGTTCACTATTCACATATTCGCTATTCAGCAATTTGCAAATTGCACTGCTTCTACTGTATTTCAAAATATATACATGTTTTATATTCCTTACATCTTTAATTTTTCCATGAAGTAACTTCTGAAGATCACTCAACAGCTTCTTGCGTTTTTCCTTGTCACAGTTTTTTCTATAATTGCACCCAGGAGTAAACCAATAGTTCATTATTTTTATTTTGACAGTTAAACTGTTCCAATTATCTGTTAGCACTCTTAAACTACCAGGACAAACATATTTGCAACAGCATATGGATTAGATCAACAAGGTACATAATAATATCATCGAATAACTTATGAGTTCACCCTTTTGGGCATCCATTATCTCCTTCACCATTATATTTTCTTTATAAGATGCCATCCATCCATCCATCCATCCATCCATCCATCCATCCATCTATCTATCTATCCATCCATCCATCCATCCATCCATCCATCCATCCCCCCATACATTATTACTATATCATATCCAAACACCAACCAAGCCCTTAATTTTGCAGAGATGATATTTGACTGTTCAGAAAGATCACCTCTGCACAAAGACTAAAAACATTTCTGCACTGAATAAAAACAAAAATAGACATTAGGTTATATTGACTATACAACTGTAGCAATTATGATTACCGCCGAGAGTTTCCCAAATCTGTTTTCCTTTAATAATTATGTCATAATTGGCCTTGTCACTCAGCTGACGGCTCTGTTTTAGCTCCTTCTTTTTCTTCTTGATGTCAGCCCACTTAGGCTTTTTAGGTTGTGAGCCTAATGATAAATAAATAAATAAAACAAAATGTAGTTTTAGAGGAGGTTAATATGTAGTGAATACCATCTGTACTAATTAATACTGCACCAAATGTTTAAAAGTATGTTTTGCTGGGTTCTCATCCAAGATCTTCAACTAATTTTGGTTCATTTTGTCCTAATTGTAATTTCAGCAATGGCAGGTTTTGAAGAAATAGCTAACTTTTAATTGAGGCCTCTTGTTCTAAAACCTGTATAAACTGGTCAGCGTTGAATCAAAGTCTGAGTCTATTTTGATGTGGTCTGATTTGGAAGTGAGAGAAGTCCTTTTATAGCCTTTCAACCCAAAGACCCTTTTAAAATTGCAAAATCATTGAAGGGAGCTGTTAGATAAGTACATTTAACTTTCAGAAACACATTCTTACCTTCTGTTTCACCTTGAACCTTGCGCTTTCTGGAAACATTCCCTGAGAGTTGCTTACTTTTCCAAGGTTTCACGCCAGTTTTATCAGGTTTTTACCTCCTTTTCAGTTTTCTTAGATTTAAATTTGGGTTTGATATCTTCATTTTTTCTAATGACTCTCTTTGGATGACCAGGATCTGTTTTAATATTTTAGAGAAAGATTTCCCAAAATCAACAACCTATTTGTTTATATCTATAAGTATTATATTTTACTTATTCTTAACCCAGCTTTGACAATTTAATTCCTTTTCTCCAAGTACTTTCATCAACTGAAATTAAAATATATTTTCTACATATTGTTCTTAAACATACTTAGATCATGAAAAATCTCTTTGTTTTCAAACAGAACGATCAAAAGATTGAAAAATAAACATCAGAAAAACCAGTGTACACAAGCATTTAAATTGATTTTTCACTAATGTGAGAACTCTAGAAAGAACAGGTCTACAACATTTAGATATTACAAATGCCAACAGCATGCTATGCTATGGAATAATTACTATGCAAATGGACAACTATTAAACCTCCAATCAGTAGTAAAGGTAAATCGAAGCCCGAAACAATTATTCCTAATGGCAAATGGGGCTTGTAGTCCAGCAGGATCTGGAGGGCTAGAGATTCCCTCTCCTGTGTTGATGGGTTGGGCTTAGGCTATGGGTATACAGGAGTGAAAAAGTGTGGAGTTGTTTTTTTTTAATTCACATAGGTATTAGCCAAGTTTAAAAATGCAATTCTTATCTTAACTTTTTCCATCAAACTGTATATATTGTGATGACTTATGAAGGAAGAAATGGTGAGCTGAAGGCTGCATCACAAAAAGTGGAGCCAACAGCTTTGGCAAAACAAAGAGTCAGCAGGTAGACTAGCTTTTCAGTAATGCCTCTCTGGACAAGGAGAAAGCTTGAAGTCACTCACAAGAGCTCCACACAGTTGTTCCTTATGAGGAGGCCACAAGTTAATGGTCTGCAGTGGGTTTAAAACGCTGGGAGACAAGGGAATAACCATCTTCTAAACCATGATTGGCACATTTGAAAGGATGTTAAGTTTGCATATTTCATTTTTTAATCACTTGAAGAAATGTCTTGTTAATGTGCTTTTCAGCTATTAGAAATTTTTGGACTGGCAACTTTGACAGCAGTGAGTTTTCTTCAATCCTTACTAAAAAAAAGATTTTAACTAGAAGTTTAACATTTTTTTTTAATATACAGCAAAATTTTGATTTTAGAAAGTTCAGATAAATTTGAAATAAAATTTTGGATTAATTGTTAAGAATCCTTCCCATGGGAAAAGGCTTTTGCTTTGGACTTTAAAAAAAAAACAATAAGATTGCAAAACTGAAGGAACAGAAAGCACAAACTCAGTTTATAATTATAGAATGAAGCAAAATATTCTAACTTTTGACATATCAAAGAACATTTTTTAACAATATTTTTAACTCATTATTTTTTTTAATTACATTTATATGCCGCCCTTCTCCGAAGACTCAGGGCGGCTTACAATTTTTAGGATACAACCCAACGCGCTCAGCAATAGCCTTCATTCCATTGTATATGCCTGCTTATTACTAAGCGGCATTTTTACAAAGTCAGCTTATTGTCCCCAACAATCTTGGGTCCTCAATTTACCTACCCCGAGAGGATGGAAGGCTGAGTCAACCTTGAGCCTGGTGGGATTCGAGCCTGCAATAATTGCAGGCAGCTGGAACTTAAGTGCTAGGCATTTAACAGCCTGCACCACCAAGGCACTATTTTAATAGTGTCAACAACGATATCAGTATTTGTGGAGACTATGTCTAAAAGAGGAACAAGTTTTATCTGAGAAGATCGAGACTGAGATGAAAGTGGATTTACAAATGACATGCTATGAGAATTACATGGAAAAACGTTATATCAGACATACAAATAAAACTGGTTGGTGTCTTAATAATTAGAAAGGATATACAAACAATAAACTGCAAAGGTGACCTGGAAAAATTTCCCAATATTGGATTTACAAAAGAGGCCTGTTATGGTTTTGAGGAATCTCATGAGAAGGAAGAAAAAAATGAAAAATCAACTTCTATGGCTTTATTTGAATTGATTAAAATTAAAATTGTTAGAAGTAATAGGAAAGAATGTAAAATTGGTTTATTTGATCAAGATTAAAATAAATATTATTTCTGGTAACTCTTAATGGACTTTTGTTGACACCAGAACTGAAATGACAATGCTATAAAGATTTATTTATAGATAAAAGATGGTATATGAGAAAGCGAGATCATTTGTTGCATTTTAAGAGGAGGTCGTAAGTTACTAACATTATTTATATTTGTGATGAAGTTGGGAAGTCACTTCACTGTATTTCTGTTACCTTCTACTTTCTTTTTATTCAATCTTTTTTTCAGTTTGTATTCATTTTTACTGCTGTAATTGTAAATTTTACTACATTATTAAAATATATACTGTATTTTGTTCATTTCAGTGTGCATGCATGTATTCCTATTTGTAAAAGCCTAATTGAAGTACCGCTTTAAATATACCAGCTAAAATCACATTTCCTATATTTTATCATGACTTTACCTACAAGTATCTATTAAACCAATTACTTATTAGACACAACCTACCATCTATGTCAGATTTAGAAAATGTGTATCTTGCAATATATTTATCTCACCATTATTCTTCGTAAGCTTCTTTCTACCACGCCCAGTTTTTCCACCTTTACCAATAAATTTCCTTTTGGTGTCCATTAATTTAATGCTGAAAAACAGAGAAAATTATAATCACTGCTTCCAGTATCCCAATCCTCATAAATATGCAATTCAAGACTGTAGAAGCTCTAGAAATCAACTTTTTCCATTCTGAAATGTGACATATATTGTTACAAGCCCATAACTCTCAGTCAGCCCATGCTATGTTGAAGAGTTATTTAAATATCTTTGAATTTTAAGACATTTAAAAGTATCAAGGGTAAAGGCAGCAACAGACAAAAAAAAGGCGATGATAAATTTGACATTTCATCTTTGATTTTTTCACTACTTTTTGTGAGGTTGCAAGTAGCTGTCAGTTTATTAAAGATAAAATAACCAAGGGTTAGCATAATATTTTAAGAAAACAATATAAACACTAGTCACATCACATCAATGTGGCTGGGGATCTAAAAATCTAGGTATGAAAAATATAAAAAAGTAATCTAGGAAAAAATAGCACCACAGCTGCACACAAACTGCTCTATTAGTATCCATCAAAAATTCAGGACCATTATCATGGTTGGGAATATATTTTCAAATCATCATTTGGCATTTTGACTGGTATAAAACACTGACTATAATAACAGAAATGTACCTGGTATTATTCTTTTTAATATTTTTATTGTCTATGTAGTAAATAACCTACAGATGCACAGGAACAAATACCTAAAGTTGTCTTTGATTTTAGCCAGTAAGAGAAAACAACTTTGGAAAGGACCCTTAAAATTGCAAATAAGCCCTAAGGCCGTTTGATAGGAATTCCCAAGAATTATTATTTTTTTCAGTTCACCTTGTGCAAGCCTCCCAAAAGATTATTATATTGTTACTGTGGGTAGTTTCATGATGTTCGCCTCAGATGGAGGTTTATTTATCTTATTATTAGATTTTAATCCCGCCTTTATCTATCTTCTATCTATCTATATAAAAGCGAAATACCACTCACGCATCATCACAAAATCTCCAGAATTGTAAAGCCAACAAACTTGAAATTTGGCACGTATGTTCCTCTTGGCTTCTAGGTGCTCACTAAGAAAGGATTTTTCAAAATGATCATCAGAGCATTAGTATTTCATATATTATTATTAACACGCTCTGATGCTAAGGAGTTCTATTCCCGCACCACACCGGAAAAGAAATATCTTCCAACTGCAGTTGAGCTAAGCCACACCAAGGCTCCTTGCTGTCTCCTTCTTGCTCACACAGCAAATACTGTTTCAGTTTCCAAACAGCCCACAACTCTCTCACACACTGACAGAACGCTAGCCAGATGAATACCACTGGATGCTGGTAGGCAGAGGCACATTTTTTTCCGCTTATTTTCCTCCCCAAAAACTAAGCCCGATCACATAGTTTCATAGCGAAGCACAGATACCGTGCTAGTTACTTCATAAGAAACTCAAGGCGGCAAACGTTCATAATATTCCTTTCCACTCTTTTTCTCCCAAAGCAGCAACCGTGTGAGGTGTGGCTGGGGCTCAGAGAGACACCCACTTGGCTTTCATTCCTGAGGCAGGACTAGAACTCGCCATCTCTTGGTTTCCAGCCTGGTGCCTTAACCACTACATCAAACTGGCTCTCTAAAATAACTTACAGACTAAGTAAGATAAGTTGCCTAAGATAAGAGCATTTCAGGGCAGGTTGGGTTAGGTTGGATCCACTATTCTTTATGTCATAAAAGCTTTGGTTTCCATCAATACAAAATGAGTTTCTAGTCTTTTTTATATGCAATCATTAAGTTCGCCTTCTATTGCTTAGGTGTATGAGAAACTGTTTATTAAGGTCATTGGATCACAGTATTAGGAGGATGAACAAGAGCTGAAAGCCCAGCCAGGCAACCTCCACCGACCCCGCTACTGGGAGATTTTGGGAATTGTAGTTTAAACCAGGGATTTCCAACCTTGGCAACTTTAAAACTTGTGGACTTCAACTCCCAGAATTCCTCAGCCAGCAGAGCTGGCTGAGGAATTCTGGAAGTTAAAATCCACAAGTCTTAATGTGCCAAGGTTGAGAGATCCCTGGTCAACGTACCAGGACAGTACTGAAGTTATTCCTGCCTCGGGGATAGCTACAAGAAGGAAACAACGACCCTACAAAATGCCTTCCCATTAATTTCCACCGAAGGGGCGGTGGGGGGTAGCAGTAGATGGACTACAACGCTCATAAGCTGTAAACGACTGGTTAAGGTGAGCGCAAGAACCCCTTTCAAGCTGAGGAAAGAGCCCACCGGAAGCGAAGATATGTTTCGAAGACCCTCGCTCGGTCTCCCTAAAACAATTCAACCGTCGCCGTCTGCCTCCCTCAGGAAGACTCACCTGCTCCCGGCCCCACGTGTGCCGCTCCTTCCCAGACTTCCTCTCTTCCCCCTCTACTTCCGGTCCAGGTTACGTCCCCCGTCCATCTTGCTTGACGGCGACTGCGATTCACGACAGTGTCACAAAAATGCGACCGTAAAGCAAGGGCGGAGAAATCCCGAGCGGCTTAAAGCGGCTCTTCCGGTTCCCAATGGAACCATGCCGGCTGACAGAATACCATGGAGATTGAGTGGTAGAGTGGTTCTACCGAGTCACATCTGGCCTTATGCTTTCCCCGTTGCAGGGTTCCAGTGAAAACCGAAAGCAACGACCGAGATGCTGTGTTGGTTTGATTTCACTGAGGTCGAAGCAGCCGTCGCACGTTGATCCGTTCATCAATCTCCTGCTCCTCCTGAAGAAGTTGTGCAGCTTCCGTAATCCTCTAGACGCAGGGGTCTCCAAACTTGGCAACTTTTAAGACTTTTGGACTTCAACTCCCAGAGTTGAGGCTGGCTGAGGAATTCTGGGAGCTTTGGTGGCTCAGGCTGTTAAATGCCTGCTCTTAAGATCCAGCTGTCTACAATTACTGTAGGCTCGAATCCCACCAGGCTCAAGGTTGAGTCAGCCTTCCATCCTCTCGGGGTAGGTAAATTGAGGACCCAAGATTGTTGGGGGCAATTAGCTGACCTTATAAAAATGCCGCTTAGTAATAAGCAGGCATATACAATGGAATGAAGGCTATTGCTGAGC
>CM019149.1:231760844-231941774 GCA_009733165.1 Naja naja | reverse complement strand
TAATAAATAAATCTTCTAAACCATGATTGGCACATTTGAAAGGATGTTAAGTTTGCATATTTCATTTTTAATCACTTGAAGAAATGTCTTGTTAATGTGCTTTTCAGCTATTAGAAATTTTTGGACTGGCAACTTTGACAGCAGTGAGTTTTCTTCAATCCTTACTAAAAAAAGATTTTAACTAGAAGTTTAACATTTTTTATATACAGCAAAATTTTGATTTTAGAAAGTTCAGATAAATTTGAAATAAAATTTTGGATTAATTGTTAAGAATCCTTCCCATGGGAAAAGGCTTTTGCTTTGGACTTTAAAAAAAAACAATAAGATTGCAAAACTGAAGGAACAGAAAGCACAAACTCAGTTTATAATTATAGAATGAAGCAAAATATTCTAACTTTTGACATATCAAAGAACATTTTTAACAATATTTTTAACTCATTATTTTTTAATTATTTATATGCCCTTCCCTCCCAAGACTCAGGGCGGCTTACAATTTTTAGGATACAACCCAACGCTCAGCAATAGCCTTCATTCCATTGTATATGCCTGCTTATTACTAAGCTGCATTTTACAAAGTCAGCTTATTGTCCCCAACAATCTTGGGTCCTGAATTTACCTACCCAGAGAGGATGGAAGGCTGAGTCAACCTTGAGCCTGGTGGGATTCGAGCCTGCAATAATTGCAGGCAGCTGGAACTTAAGTGCTAGGCATTTAACAGCCTGCACCACCAAGGCACTATTTTAATAGTGTCAACAACGATATCAGTATTTGGGAGACTATGTCTAAAAGAGGAACAAGTTTTATCTGAGAAGATCGAGACTGAGATGAAAGTGGATTTACAAATGACATGCTATGAGAATTACATGGAAAAACGTTATATCAGACATACAAATAAAACTGGTTGGTGTCTTAATAATTAGAAAGGATATACAAACAATAAACTGCAAAGGTGACCTGGAAAAATTTCCCAATATTGGATTTACAAAAGAGGCCTGTTATGGTTTTGAGGAATCTCATGAGAAGGAAGAAAAAAATGAAAAATCAACTTCTATGGCTTTATTTGAATTGATTAAAAATTAAAATTGTTAGAAGTAATAGGAAAGAATGTAAAATTGGTTTATTTGATCAAGATTAAAATAAATATTATTTCTGGTAACTCTTAATGGACTTTTGTTGACACCAGAACTGAAATGACAATGCTATAAAGATTTATTTATAGATAAAAGATGGTATATGAGAAAACGAGATCATTTGTTGCATTTTAAGAGGAGGTCGTAAGTTACTAACATTATTTATATTTGTGATGAAGTTGGGAAGTCACTTCACTGTATTTCTGTTACCTTCTACTTTCTTTTTATTCAATCTTTTTTTTCAGTTTGTATTCATTTTTGCTGTAATTGTAAATTTTACTACATTATTAAAATATATACTGTATTTTGTTCATTTCAGTGTGCATGCATGTATTCCTATTTGTAAAAGCCTAATTGAAGTACCACTTTAAATATACCAGCTAAAATCACATTTCCTATATTTTATCATGACTTTACCTACAAGTATCTATTAAACCAATTACTTATTAGACACAACCTACCATCTATGTCAGATTTAGAAAATGTGTATCTTGCAATATATTTATCTCACCATTATTCTTTTGTAGCTTTTTTTACCACCCAGTTTTTCCACCTTTACCAATAAATTTCCTTTTGGTGTCCATTAATTTAATGCTGAAAAACAGAGAAAATTATAATCACTGCTTCCAGTATCCCAATCCTCATAAATATGCAATTCAAGACTGTAGAAGCTCTAGAAATCAACTTTTCCATTCTGAAATGTGACATATATTGTTACAAGCCCATAACTCTCAGTCAGCCCATGCTATGTTGAAGAGTTATTTAAATATCTTTGAATTTTAAGACATTTAAAAGTATCAAGGGTAAAGGCAGCAACAGACAAAAAGGCGGATAAATTTGACATTTCATCTTTGATTTTTCACTACTTTTTGTGAGGTTGCAAGTAGCTGTCAGTTTATTAAAGATAAAATAACCGGGTTAGCATAATATTTTAAGAAAACAATATAAACACTAGTCACATCACATCAATGTGGCTGGGGATCTAAAAATCTAGGTATGAAAAATATAAAAAGTAATCTAGGAAAAATAGCACCACAGCTGCACACAAACTGCTCTATTAGTATCCATCAAAATTCAGGACCATTATCATGGTTGGGAATATATTTTCAAATCATCATTTGGCATTTTGACTGGTATAAAACACTGACTATAATAACAGAAATGTACCTGGTATTATTCTTTTTAATATTTTTATTGTCTATGTAGTAAATAACCTACAGATGCACAGGAACAAATACCTAAAGTTGTCTTTGATTTTAGCCAGTAAGAGAAAACAACTTTGGAAAGGACCCTTAAAATTGCAAATAAGCCCTAAGGCCGTTTGATAGGAATTCCCAAAATTATTATTTTTCAGTTCACCTTGTGCAAGCCTCCCAAAAGATTATTATATTGTTACTGTGGGTAGTTTCATGATGTTCGCCTCAGATGGAGGTTTATTTATCTTATTATTAGATTTTAATCCCGCCTTTATCTATCTTCTATCTATCTATATAAAAAAATACCACTCACGCATCATCACAAAATCTCCAGAATTGTAAAGCCAACAAACTTGAAATTTGGCACGTATGTTCCTCTTGGCTTCTAGGTGCTCACTAAGAAAGGATTTTTCAAAATGACCATCAGAGCATTAGTATTTTCTATATTATTATTAACACGCTCTGATGCTAAGGAGTTCTATTCCGCACCACCGGAAAAGAAATATCTTCCAACTGCAGTTGAGCTAAGCCACACCAAGGCTCCTTGCTGTCTCCTTCTTGCTCACACAGCAAATACTGTTTCAGTTTCCCAACAGCCCACAACTCTCTCACACACTGACAGAACGCTAGCCAGATGAATACCAATGGATGCTGGTAGGCAGAGGCACAATTTTTTCCGCTTATTTTCCTCCCCAAAAACTAAGCCCGATCACATAGTTTCATAGCGAAGCACAGATACCATGCTAGTTACTTCATAAGAAACTCAAGGCACGTTCATAATATTCCTTCCCACTCTTTTTCTCCCAAAGCAACAACCGTGTGAGGTGTAGCTGGGGCTCAGAGAGACACCCACTTGGCTTTCATTCCTGAGGCAGGACTAGAACTCGCCATCTCCTGGTTTCCAGCCTGGTGCCTTAACCACTACAACAAACTGGCTCTCTAAAATAACTTACAGACTAAGTAAGATAAGTTGCCTAAGATAAGAGCATTTCAGGGCAGGTTGGGTTAGGCTTGGATCCACTATTCTTTATGTCATAAAAGCTTTGGTTTCCATCAATACAAAATGAGTTTCTAGTCTTTTTTATATGCAATCATTAAGTTCGCCTTCTATTGCTTAGGTGTATGAGAAACTGTTTATTAAGGTCATTGGATCACAGTATTAGGAGGATGAACAAGAACTGAAAGCCCAGCCAGGCAACCTCCACCGACCCCGCTACTGGGAGATTTTGGGAATTGTAGTTTAAACCAGGGATTTCCAACCTTGGCAACTTTAAAACTTGTGGACTTCTCCCAGATTCCTCAGCCAGCAGAGCTGGCTGAGGAATTCTGGGAGTTAAAATCCACAAGTCTTAAAGTTGCCAAGGTTGGAGATCCCTGGTCTAAACGTACCAGGACAGTACTGAAGTCATTCCTGCCTCGGGGATAGCTACAAGAAGGGAAACAACGACCCTACAAAATGCCTTCCCATTAATTTCCACCGAAGGGGGCGGTGGGGGTAGCAGTAGATGGACTACAACGCTCATAAGCTGTAAACGACTGGTTAAGGTGAGCGCAAGAACCCCTTTCAAGCTGAGGAAAGAGCCCACCGGAAGCGAAGATATGTTTCGAAGACCCTCGCTCGGCCTCCCTAAAACAATTCAACCGTCGCCGTCTGCCTCCCGCAGGAAGACTCACCCTCCCTGGCCCCACGTGTGCCGCTCCTTCCCAGACTTCCTCTCTTCCCCCTACTTCCGGTCCAGGTTACGTCCCCCGTCCATCTTGCTTGACGGCGACTGCGATTCACGACAGTGTCACAAAAAACGCGACCGTAAAGCAAGGGCGGAGAAATGCCGAGCGGCTTAAAGCGGCTCTTCCGGTTCCCAATGGAACCATGCCGGCTGACAGAATACCATGGAGATTGAGTGGTAGAGTGGTTCTACCGAGTCACATCTGGCCTTATGCTTTCCCCGTTGCAGGGTTCCAGTGAAAACCGAAAGCAACGACCGAGATGCTGTGTTGATTTGATTTCACTGAGGTCGAAGCAGCCGTCGCACGTTGATCCGTTCATCAATCTCCTGCTCCTCCTGAAGAAGTTGTGCAGCTTCCATAATCCTCTAGACGCAGGGGTCTCCAAACTTGGCAACTTTTAAGACTTTTGGACTTCAACTCCCAGAATTGAAGTCCACAAGCAAAGCTGGCTGAGGAATTCTGGGAGTTGAAGTCCACAAGTCTTAAAGTTGCCAAGGTTGGAGACCCCTGCGTCTAGTCTAGGGAGCAAAATATTGAAGTCCAGCCCCAGTGGAGGGCACCGGGTTGGAAAAGACTGGATTACAGGAACTCTGCCATGGAAGTCCGACCTGTCTGTGTCTGTTTTTCCTTTTAGGAGTTTGAGGGTGTCCACCTTTCCTTTTAGGAGTTTGAGGGTAGGGAGCGCAGCCTCCTCCCCTTTTTTCCATGCCACCAACCCAGTGAGGAGATGGAACTCATAAAGGGAGAAAATAGGTCCCTGCATTTAGCAGCATTATTAATAACAAATTAATTGTCCAATCTCTTTTTTAAAAACTTCCAGTGTTGGAGCACCCACAAGCGTTGAAGGCAAGTCATTCCACTGATAGTTTCAACTGTCGAAACCTCTTCTTTAGTTCTAGGTTGCTTCTCTCCTTGATCAGTTTCCATCAGTTGCTTCTTGTCCTGCCTTCGGGTGCTTTGGAGAATAGCTTGACTCCCTCTTCTTTGTGGCAGCCCCTCAGATATTGGAACACTGCTATCATATCACCCCAGTCCTTCTTTTCATTAAACTACAGGGTGTCAAACTGGTGGCCCTTTGGGCCACATGCATCACACAGGCCACATCTACCCCAGGGGAGAAACACTGCAAAACATCATGGGATGGCAATGTGATGCCATGAATTTGACACCTGTGAATTAGACATATCCAATTCCAGCAAATGTTCTTTATGTTTTAGCCTCCAGTTAATCATCTTTGTTGATCTTCTCTGTACTCTTTCTAGAGTTTCAATATCTTTTTTACATCATGGTGATCAAAACTGGATGCAATATTCCAAGTCTTACCAAGGCATTATAAAGTGGTATTAACTCTTCATGTGATCTTGATTCTATCCCTCTGTTAATGCAGCCTAGAATGTTGGCCTTTTTGGCTGTTTCATCGCACTGCTGGCTCAGATTTAAGTGATTGTCCAGTAGGACTCCAAGACTATTAAAGATCATTATCACTTGAACCCCCATCTGAAGAATGGTGGTCGTACTTGGGGGAGGTAATGCCTACCTCCCGCTCTGCATTATTAAAGATCCTCAGGTGCTGTGCACTTCTCACTTTGAGACCCTTAATGAATAAATGTATAGGAACTGTTGGATGGAAGGCTTACAGGATGTCAACTTAAAAGGCATGACACCTTTTTTTTAAGAACAGCAATGAAAAAGGTTAGTTAGGGATTTTCAAAATAGAAAATGATGTCTGTGTCAATGATTGACACAGTGTTTTTTTGTGGACCTCAGAAAATCATAAGACTGTATTTTGATGGCTTTGTTACAAGACTTTTTTAAAAAAAAAGTTTGTTTTGGATTTCTGTATTATTGCTTTTTTGTGCAATTAGTTGCCCAGGGTTGTGGGAATGTGATGGGAAGCCATCTACATTATTAAAATACATAAAATGTTCCATCCCAAAACAATATCTGCACTCCAAAAACAGGAAGGATTGCATAAATCAAATCAACGTTTTCTCTAGGCAACAAGGCTTCAATTTCAGTTTTGTCCCAACTTTTTATATAAAGTGATTATGATTGATGTGATTGTGATCCTAAACTATTATTTTTGGAAATACTAAGATTCTTCTAGCTGCCAACCCACAGAGTTGTAGAAACCATGCTATAAATAGGAAATTTCTTAGTTACTTTGTGTGCTTGAAAACCATGCTGCAGAGATGCTCTTTATTAATGTGAATTTTCCAATTTGAAAAATATGTTGTATTTATGAAAGTAATAAATATATTTATGGAAGTCAAGCTAAACAGTGTAGGTGGCCAAATAAATTCATGATTTAATTTGAAGTCCCATCTTTGTTTTTTATGCTATTTTATGTTGAATAAAAATCACAGGCACCACCAGATGGCACTCACATTTCAGTCAAACCAAATTTATGCTTACATTTGCCTGGAGAATTAAGTATAGTAGTAATATTTTGAATAACACATGCAAAGTAAGTCCTGCACACCATTAATACATGTGTTAGCCTTTCAAAAATTTTACTATCTGATCATTAGCCTCCCTCTGCTTAATTTATTTCCTGTATCTCCCACATGCTCTTCCCATTATAACATTCAGGCTAGCCTGCTGTGTGGAGGATTCCCAATGATATCTGTCAGATTTTAAGTGAATCTGTAATATCCTTTCAGGAACAATAATTTGCACCCCTATCCCTGGGAGATATCCTGGATGGGAGGAACCATTTGATTGATTTTATAGCTAAGTGTGATATATTGTTTTATGATGGTAAGCTCTTAACTGCAAAAACTGTTGCTTTACGCTAGTCAAGGCCTACTTAAAATTAGTGAAAAGGCCAGATATGCCAATTTGGGATTTAATTTCTATTGCAATAGAGGAAGAATTTTTTGTTGAACAACAATGATTTTCTGACATTGTAAAAGGATCAGTAATGGAATAAACATTCCTAGCTTTCATAAGGTGACTGTCCCCAACAGTCAACATGCTAAGCAGAACAAGCAAACAACATGGCCTAATAGTAATGATGCAACCTTACGTTGTGTTAAAATGAAAATTATGCACATTAGATATGGCCTTTTAATAGAATATTCCATGCATAAGGTGAACATGGCCAACCTAAGACATTTTTCTGCCTGTGAAGGATTAGATGGCACTATTTTTCCAAGTAATTGAAGCTGCCCAAAATTGGTACAAACTCACAGTGAGGTAGTGTGCTCTATCAACCTAAGCTTGCAGGGGAGTTAAAAGTATGCTGTGTGGCCAATGGATTGAAAGGCTTGGGAAGTTCAGAAGGAAAAGCTGGAAGGCTGTAACTGCTTCCTGTAATGGAATAACTTGAGGCAGTGAACTCTGTCTGGTGGAGTGGACTGCAGAGTTCCATAACCTACAGAAGTACATTTGGTTTAGGATAATGCAAAATAATTGTTTTTAAGGCAACAAACATGGCTACCTCTGAAGAAACTACACAATTTTTCAGCTGAAATGTATTGTGGACTACAAACATAAATGCAGTGAAAATACCATGTTCGGGCAAGATTGACTTTATGAAAAATGTTATAAACAGGAAGAAGGTAAGGGATGTTTCAATAGAAACTGTGTTCCTATTAAATGAGCAAAGCTTGCAGTTGAGATGACAAAGGAATCAGAGTGTTACGATTAAAAAGATGTAGTGGGAAAGGAAGAGTGGGAAAAGTTAATTGCATTCTGGATAGATCTAGTAAATAGCTCCAATTGAATTCAGTGAATCTTATTCTCAAAAGTAGTTGCAGGATTACATTTAGAATCAAAGGAAGTTCTAACAAGTTAGGAAAATGGATATTGATATTCCTATTTGCAATATCACATTCTGCAACCTGTAGATCTCACAACTTCTCCAACTTGATGCAAATGCTCAGAGATCCTTTGACCTTCTGTTTATTTGAAAACAGATTTCCCGGTGAAATGGAAAACCATTTGGAAAATGATAGGTTCAAACCTAACTTACAGTTTGGCATGGCAATCTATAAAATAGCCAGCAAACACTGAGCCAAGTGTTCAGGAATAGTCAGAACTACTCTTTAGATAATGTTTATTGTTTCAATTAGAAACAATTGCCTTATCATAATGTGCTACTTCTATCGTAGAATTAATTGTAATGGTTTAGAGAAATGACTGCAGTTGCTATAAATAAAAAAATCCTTATTCTAGAGTCACCCACCCTTTTCAGCATTACTGATTAGTTTCTTTTGATAAATATAATCCATAGCTCCTTAGTGAACATTTCAAGATAAAGTGGCTCTGGAATTAAAATTTATATGATTATTTTTACAACATCTCAACAATGGAAAAAGCAAAAAAAGATTAATGGATTATTCAACTTGATATAATAATATACAAGGTAAAAAGGTTTATGTTAACACAAGATTAATCAAGGCTGTATTATTTCTTGCTTGTCAAAATGATGTCATGTTACATTAGGTCATGTCTTGCTTCTTTCTTAAGACATTGAAGATCTGTGAATGTCTAACATATTTGGTTAAATCTGGTAAGATTACACTGAAAAGTGAAGTCAAACATTTCCATCTATCTCTATCTACTCATCATCTAGCTAGCTAGCTAGCTCTCTATTTCTCTATCATCATCTACCTATCAATCATCTATCAATGATTGATGTCAGGGGTATCAAACTGATGGCTGTGGGCCAGATGCACCACCCCATCTCCACGAATGGAGAAAATGTTGTGAAACATCATGTGACAGCAACATGATGCCGCAAATTTGATCTATGTCAACCAATCATTTATTATCTATCGTCTACCTACCTACCTACCTATCAATTGATCATCTAAATTTATATGCTGCCCATCTTGCTCTGCAAAGCTTCCTTAGGCCTTTACATATTTTTTAATTATGCAATCCATATGAATGTGATGCACTACTTACATATTTAAACTTTGCCAAATGCTGGTTTTGATGGGAGGACAATTACTCTTTTTTCACACATATTTTTTTTTCTTTCCTTATTTGTGTTATGGGAGAGGTTTAAATTTCACATGTCTTGAAGCAGTTATACAACACAGGATTACCTTTCATTGCCAAATGCTTTTGGAAATGTTCCATTTAATAATTTTTGCTGTGTATTTTCAGCTAATTCTGCCTGAGAGTGATGTTTAAAATTGATAGTCTGAGATAAAAGCCAAATACTGGTTATTTGTTTTTGTGTGTGTGTGTGGTGACAGATGCATGTGTTTCATTTTGAGTTATCTAAAACATAATGTTCACTGATTTCAAACAGTAATGAAATATGAAGCATTTGGGAATCCTATCTTGTTTTTCAAGGAAGCTTAATTTTCTTATTTACATTCTAAGGATTTTTCCCATGGGAGCCGAATGATCCCTTATTACCTTTGAATCTTTTTTGTTCTTTAAATGTCTAATTAAGTAAATTGCCTGATTATTTCCTACAGGGTTTTTTTTAATTGATTATGGGCCATCGATTTGACGTTCACTCTTAGCAATTTACCCTTTCAGATCTTATTCAATAGTGCATTCATTAACACTGCAAGTCCATCTATCTTGCTGCTGGTTGCCTTCTTTTCTTTCCTTCCACCTTTCCCAGCATTACAACTTTCTCCAAAAAGCTTGATCTTTGCATAATGTGTTTGAAGAAGGATAACTTGAGACGGTCAAGACTACAGGCTGATTTGTTCAATGATCCATTTGTTTGTTTCCTTGGCTATTTCTGTGGTGTTCTCAGAAATCTCCCATACCAAACTTCTAAAGTGTCAGTACTATTTCTATTCCTGCTTCTTTAAGTCCAACTTTTCCTTCATAGAGCATCACAGGGAGTACATTGCTTGCACTGTTATGATCTTTGTAGACACATCACAGCATCTATATATCTTTTTCAAAGCCCTTCAGTAGGAAATGTAGAGCTATCATATATGGGGTGCATAATATAGAGATGACTTTCTTTTTCTCTTCCTGCATTCTCTAAGTTCCTTGAAATTGACAAGATTATTCAGGTCTTTGATCTAAATTCTGTTTTTAAATCAGTATTCTGCAAGTCTTTCTGATGCTCTGGGTCATTGATAAGAGTTTAGCTTGCCTTTTGCTTTCTCCCATTACCACTTGTGATCAAGATTGTAGGCATTTTAGGATTGGATAGCACACCTTACAGATTGAGATACATGTGCTGTATCTCACATGTATCTCAAGAAGTATGTAATCCAAATGATAGCCTTCATTTACTGTAGATTTCCAAGAATCTGGAATTAAATTGAAGTAACCTTGGTTTTTTTCAAAGTAGGTAAATACATTTGCTTTGATCATTTGTTCTATATCTGTCTACACTTTTCTTCAGACTACATTTATCAGTGAAATAAAGGGCTCTCTGTTGTGTGTCATTCTCTACCAATTCCTGGGAATTTATCTTACATTATCTTGCTAGCTGTCCAGGGCCTATGTGGGCCACAGACTGGACACAACTGATGTAGAGAGACTAATTATATTCTAATTGTAAGGAAATATCTGTCTATCAATCTATTGAACAATCTATCATCTCTCTCTTTCTCTCTCTAGATATAAAGAATACTTCTTTGTGACATTCAGTAAATACCTTGGTTTGTTATATTCAACTCCTTGGACACATTACAATTATGAGCTTATGGATTATGCTTGCCAGATTGATCATCGGTGCAGTTAACAGGCTTGAAATAAATGAACCTTTCTGTCTTTCAGTTTATCAACCATGTTATACCCAACAGGTTAGGAAGATTAATGTAGAACTTCTTACAGTAGTTGCTTAATAGGACTGTATTGAGGGCAGAAACTGGAGTTTTCCAAAGCTAAGATGCAACGACAGAAAGAGTGATTAGGAGCTATGAAGCTGAAATACTAGCTGTGATTTGACAGAGGATTGATCATGCTTTGCTCCAGCAGCAGTGAGTGCCCTTCTCTCATTTACTTTTCTATCCTCTCTTGAAAAGTATTACCCGGGGTATTACCCATCTTACCCGGGGAACGGTCTCACCCCAATGGGATTAGCCCATCCCACCCAAGCTGGCAGAAGAGGCACGTTGCAGACCTTGTCAATCGAGGAACTTTGGCTGGTGCAATCCAGGAGAAGAGCTTTTTCTGCTGTGGCTCCCACTCTCTGGAATAACATGCTCTCCGAGGTGAGATTGGCAACCATCCTTTTGACTCTCAGAAAGGACTTGAAGACATGGCTCTGCCAGAGGGCATGGGGCTCCAATGGGAGAGTGACATCCCAACGGTGGTTAATGGATTAGTTGTGACCCACATCCTCCCAGTGTGCACTTGTTCTTTTCCTCTCCAAGTTAATTTTAATCAACTTTTAAATTTCTGATCTCTAAATTTATTATCTTAATGTTTTATATGGTATTTTTATTGAACGCTTGTATTCCACCTAGGTTGCCTTTGGTGAGATGAGTGGCTTTAAGTTTAACTTTTTTTTTTAAAAAGAAGCAGAGCAAATTTAGTTGTTTTTTCCAAAACAGGTGCTGTAATTAGGTTGCACTGAACAATACCTTATTCAAGATTCTGGTAGATGATGTCTCTTAGTCAATTACTTTTTCAAGCTTTTTGCAAACTTCTCTCTTTTTTAAGCTCTAAACAATCCCTAGCAAAGTCCTAAATAATGATTCCACATCAAATAGGACTTCATGGTTAAATACTTCAGGCTGCATCCATGTGGACATAAAACATGACCAACTAATTGACCAACTAGAAACTCAAAATGAAAGTAGGAGGACTGGGGAAGGATGGTGGTGATGGTGGTTATAATACATTTTTTAAAATCTCTCTGTTAAGACTTCTTTATATTTACATATTTGTTTATATTTACATAATATACACAAATGGATGCGGAGGTTATATGCTCTTCTATCTAAAGTTTATTTTAAGAAGGCTGGATTGTTGAGTGACTCACATGAGTTGTTTCCCCCTGCCAACAATTAATATTGTTTTAGGTTGGTGACATCCAAGTACTCTAATGCCATTTGCCACAAGGTACTTAATTATTTATTAGTGGCTAGCTGAAAATAAACTCTAGATATTTAAATGTATCAATATTTAAATTACATTGTCAATACTAAAACAGACTGAAGGGGCCTTGGTGGTGCAGACTGCTAAATGCCTAGCTCTTAAGTTCCAGCTGCCTGCAATTATTGCAGGCTCGAATCCCACCAGGCTCAAGGTTGACTCAGCCTTCCATCCTCTCGGGGTGGGTAAACTGAGGACCCAAGATTGTTGGGGGCAATAAGCTGACTTTGTAAAAATGCCGCTTAGTAATAAGCAGGCATATACAATGGAATGAAGGCTATTGCTGAGCGCATTGGGTTGTATCCCAAAAATTGTAAGCTGTCCTGAGTCTTCGGAGAAGGGCGGCATATAAATGTAATTTTAAAAAAAGTATAATCTTAGCTTTTTGTTCATATTATTCCCACATTCATTCATTCTCTCTCTTTCTCTCTCTCTCTCTCTCTATCCATTATCCCAAATATGTTTTTTCTAAAAGGCAACTGGGCTTCCTTATTTTTTCCTTTGAAAAACGTTTTGCTTCTCATTTAAGAAGTAAAATGTTTTTAAAGGAAAAAAAACAAGAAAGTCCAGTTGCCTTTTGGAAAAATCACTTTTGGGGCAACCATGACCTGGATGATTGAGAATCTCCATCAACAAATAGAATAATTCCAAAAAGCAACATGGGACTAACATTTCAAATTTATACAGCACGTATTTACTTGTTCCTGCTGATTCCACCATGACAAATTTCAAAGTAAAAGTGCTACATCAACCAAGTATCATTTATTCATTACAGTGGATTACAGTTCCAAACAGATGTGTTTAAACGCTGGAGATATACATCTGAAAAAATAGTTTTCACAAATATTATACAATTTGTAGAAAATATTTTTTTTAATACGTACATACAGATTTCACAGAAGCAGCAATGCCAATAAGCTCATATTTAACTGTTCAAAGACTCCTTGGTTTGTTTATAATCCTGGCTGTTCTTCCAGCAGGTTAGTTTCATCAAATCTAAGCGTACCTATAAAAATGTTTCAAAAAGTAAAAGTTGGATGATGCATACAAGATGTTTCAGCAGATAGAATTTGCACAATGAAAGCTCTATCTGGATGCATGCAGTGACTTAATGAAAGCCACATGCCTTCGTTTATTTTCATTGAAATTACCACATGTCCATAAATCTAATTTGTATCATTATCATGGTGGCCACATTCACAATTATGATCACAATGAAGACATTATGAGGAAACTGGAGATTAAGGGGTACCCAACATTGCATCAAACCGAGTGGGTGAAACAAAGTATGAAAATTGGGAAAATGGGGTGGGGCGCTCAAATCACTTATAGATTGCAAAACTTTATGTTCTGGGTTCAGTGCTAATAAGCAGTGTTTCTTCTTCCTAACAAGAGGCAGCATTAGATGTTAACTTATACATTCTAAAATAGAAATCATTTTTTTAATTCATAGCAATTACTATGAATCAAAGCTCAAGGCACTTCTTACCTAAAGAATGGATTCTTTAAATCAAGCACATTGCCTGATTTAAAGCCTGTCTCATCCACTATGGCAACAATCTGGATGTCATAACTTTGCCTGCATCATAAATAGGAAATACAGTTTTAATGTAAGCAATTGGATATGTAATATTTATTGAACAATAAGTGGGTTGATACTCTGGTTTTGATCATTGGACCCTGAAATGAAATTACTGTTTTGTGCTATTTTGTACACATTCTCCAGAACCTTTTCCTCATAAAAATGTATTAGCAATACTGAATTTGGGAGTGGGAACTTTCCGATAAAGATACAAAAGAAACATTTGGGTTCTGTCACGGCTTTATGTGACTGCAAAAACAAAAAGACTGAATTTAGGAATTTAATGTAGCTGTGAGGGCTCCTTGGTGCTCTCTGGGCTTGTTTTCTTGCAGCTGTTTCATTACCCAACCTAGGTAACCTAGGTAACATCATCAGTGAGAGCAAACCCCACTCCTTACTAGCACTGATAATGTTACCTAGTTTGAGTAATGAAACGTCTGCAAGAAAACAAGCAAGCTCAGAGAGCACCAAGGAGCCTTCCTTTCAATCCTGAGCTACAAATATTCTGTTTCATTGGTAATGTATTTATCTCCATAATACATATTTTTGAGACACTTCAGAAGCAAATTTTTGAAGAATGAGCTCATGCATCATTAGTGCATAACATTACCAGTGCTGTAAATAATGTTGAGATAAAATTGAACTATTATAAATAAGTCCCTTTGGTAAAAGTAGTCCTTGAGCTACCACTGTTTATTTAACTACAGTTAAAAGTTATGGCAGCTTCAAAAAAAAGTGACTTATGACCCATCATCAAAGTTATGACAGGAAAACAGAAAACTACAGCGGATACAGAAAATCTACACACCCCTGTTAAAAAACCAAGTGTTTGAGATGTAAAAAAAATCAGACCAAGATAAATCACTTCAGAATTTTTCCACCTTTCATATAACATATAAACTATACAATTCAATTGAAAAAACATGCTAATCTTTCAGGACGAAAAAATAAAAAAAACGCTGATTCATTGGAAATGATTATGTCTTCCGTGGCAGCCATTTTGTGAATGGGGAAGCCCTTCAGGCAAACATTGGCAAGAGCACTCATAGATGTCTTCAGATGGGCCCACCAGCCCCCAAAAGCTGAAGATTCTGGACATCCGTCACAACTAACTTTGATTTACTGTATGCACGTGCTAGTTCTTATATATATAGCTGGCACAAGCACAAAGCCGAAGACACCAGCCTGAAGATGGCGAGTGGGATCTCATCGAAACATCACCAAGGTACTCTCAATCTTACACGGGACAAGACCCGAATACACCAAGACCTACATATATATACATACATACATACATACATACATACATAATTTTTTTTGCAGGATCTGCTAGCATTTTTTTCCCTAGCTAAACACATCTGCTGCTACATCAGATTGCCTAAAATACACCTCTATTGACTCCACCAGTGTTAAAAGAAACAGGAAACAACTCACGTTATTCCACTAAAAATAATTATTCCACTAGGCATTAGGTAAGACAGCTGGACATAATTAACCTTTCATACAACCATGAAAGAAATTTACATACCGTTTATTTGCTACAAATAAGACTTCCCCTGAAAGTGTCTCCCCTTCTTTGGCAAAGAGAGGAGTTTGAAAAAGGCAGCGCACTTGATACCAATGGGTCAGAGGCTCTGTTGGAGCAGTGGAGAGCCAAACTGTTACCCTTAAAATGGGAAATCAATGGGAAGAAATGGAAATTAAGGTTGCTGTAAAGCAATTTTCCAAATGTTCAAAAAAAAAAGATAATAGCACAGTTCCTACGTTATTATTTTGAGAACAGATGGAACTTCAGCTTAATAGAGTTACAGTTTCCTGAAGGAGTGCTTCCTTCAGCAGATTTATGCTTTAAATATACGCTCTAATAATATATTCTAAAACAGAGGTTTCCAATCTTGGCAACTTTAAGCCTGGTGGGGAATTCTGGGAGTTGAAGTCCACCAGGCTTAAAGTTGCCAAGCTTGGAGACCCCTGCTCTAAAACAGCATTCCCCAACTTTTTGGGCACCGGGGACCATTTCCATGGAGAAAGGTTTTTCCACAGACTGGAGGGGGCGTAGTTTTGCATGCTGCCTATGTCAGCAGATCAGAGGGGGCGTGGTTTTGCATGCTGCCACTCATGGGACTTCACTTGTTTGCATGGCCCGGTTGCTGGCATGCCAATGCTAGTCTATGGACCAGGCTTGAGGACCCCTGCTTTAAAATGACAAAATAGACTTCAAGTCACATTTAAAGCTAATCAGTTTCACTGGGATATAAGCTTCTGATGATGGGAGCTTTTCCTTACAAAAGCATATGTGGCTGTACCATTGGTCAATCTCGAAGCTGCAACAAGATTCCTAGTCTATTTTATTGCCATGGATTTTGGATTCTTTCCTTTCCTCCCATCTGTCTTATAAAGTGTTAATTTCTGGATGACATCCTAAATCCACTCAGGATGTGATTTGTTTTTGATTCACTACATTCTCTAAAACAGCCTCAATTTAATATTTGTTTTTGATGTGGCCAACTCAATCAATGTTGGAAAGAAGAGAAAAATACATACAGTGAGCCAACAAATGCCACATCAAACCAAAATGCCAAGCCGTGAATTAATCCAGATTGCATCATTTGAAACACAAAAGGGATTTCCACTCTGCAGAAGGAAATAAGAAAAATTAACAACGTAATTAGAAAACCCCAATTAAATATATGAAAGTGTCACAAGTGAAGATCGGCATCCTTAAAACATTTGTTTAGGAATCAAATTAAATGGATTTTCATCCCAGGAATTGTATCAAAAATAATAGCTTTTCTGGATGAAATATTTACTGAGCATATTTACTAGATTTAGCACCATGCAATCCTTTAAAAAAGGACTGGAGTCCAAAGGCAAAGAAAATTAATTTAATTCAGTTGAGGCTATCAACACTCAAGACAAAAAAATTTCAAGGTTTATTTGTACTCTCATTACAAGGCCAAATTCTGTGTTTCAAGAACACATTTTAGAAGCAATATCAGAATGCAAGGAGTGGCTATAACAACTTTTCTTATCTAAGATCTGCCTAAATTGGATGGCATACAATAAAATGCCAATGCATATGGGTTGGGTCACTTTATCTTCCATTCTAAATAACCATTATGCTATGGTTAATTTAGTAGAGCACTTTTTTTTCTTCCGTTCAATTGTGTCCAATTCTTGCAGACTGCTTGGACGAGTCACTGCAGTTTTCTTGGCATGGTTTTTCAGCAGTGATTTGCCATTGCCTCCTTCCTAGGGCTTAGAGAAAGTGACTGGCTTAAGGTCACCCAGCTGGCTTTGTATCTAAGGCAGGATTGGAACTTAGGGTCTCCTGGTTTCTAGCCTGATGCCTTAACCAGACTGGCTTTCTACAGCACATTACTCCAGGATAAGAAAGAACTACATATTTTGAGTGTATCCCTACAGTGACTAGCTTGCTAATAAACTGAAAACTATACCAACAAATAATGGTTTAAAATGGAATCGTGTGAAATGGGACAATAGACTCTTACCTGTGCAAATCTTCCTCTTCTGCTTCAAGAAAACTGACAGTGTATTTCACAGTCCGGGCCATTAAAATTCTAATGTCAAATGTGTCCTGCAAATAAAAATGGAAAAGAAAGAACACATATTATGATCTAGAGTAGGGTTGGCAACTAGGTCTGACAACTTCCATATGAAATCCCAATGTTAAATATAAAAATAAATGTGTTGAAATCTTGGGAAATCATTTCAATGTTTTCACGTGATTTTTCATAAGATTTTTAAGATAGAATCTCAAGGTTTTATGAGATAGTTGTATTTTCAGGTGAGATTTTTACATTCTCTAATAGGACTGGGCAACATCTTAGTGGGTGTGCAAGTGTGTAAGAAACAGAAACTGGTGGTAAGCTTAAGAATTCCGTCCTTGTATATATCACCAAACCAACACCAAGCCAAGCCAAAATAAATGTTAAGTCTCCTTCAAGTCAAACTCAGTTCCTGTTTTCTTCTTTGGCAAGTCCATTCTGTTTTCTTAGTAGCATGGAAGTGATTTATTACTGCCAATTTCTAAGATTATTTTTTTACAATCCAGTCTAGCCTACATCTCTGATATTTCCTACAAATCCCTCATCTAGGTAATAACCCATGCAGGTAATTATCAGCACATAAAACTTTTGGGGCCAGTCAAAGTAATCTTGAGGTATAAAAGACGCAAAAACTATTTATTATTATATAATAGAAATGGGCACATTGTAGAGAAACAAATAGCAGCTCCAGAGCTCCAGACAGTCCTACATAATTCCACTCGATTTCCCCCCACCCTGTTTTTGGAAAAAATATAATGAATAAAGAATATATGTTTTCATAAATTAAACCTGCTATGCCTTTCACTTAAAAATCATTTTCATAAACATGTTCTACATATAAACTCTTCCTATCCAAATAAAATCCTCTGAATTCATTTCAACAATAAACGATAGACATCTCATTACTTTGGATCAGATTATCATAAATTACAACTTTTAAAAAATGAGCAATATTTCTCATTGATGAATATTTTCAAGCAATCAAGTAACACATATATTCCCACTACTGTCTGGATCTGTGACCAAAAAAAATCAATGAAGAGGCAAAGGAGACTTAGCAATATGGTTAGAAGGTTTTGAAGTTCTTTTGTTTATAATATATTTTCCAGACTCCTTTTCTCTTTTTTATTAAAAAAATGCATGTTACATATTGATCCTTTATTGTTGTTTTATATATATTCTTCAGTTTAGCATAAGTAAGTGAATCAATTTAAAAATGAGTGCTTCTGATGCCATTTTATACATTTTTAGTGCTCTGCTTCAAAACACATTTATACACCCAGAAATGGATGGTAAGTATCAGCCTAAACATTTTCATTAAGGGAGAGAGATGAAATAATTTTTCTTTGGTGCCACTGGAAAATCGATTTGGAAGTACAATGATTTCAACTAGAAAAATAGCAATGAAATGAACTAAGCAACTATTCATGGGATACAGTTTTTTTCTTCTTATTTTGGATATTTTGGATTTGAAATACTGACAGTCCTTGGGTTGCGATGGTAACTGGCACCGGAATTTCCATTGTTAAGCAACACAGTTGCAAAACAGGACGTCATGGGACTGCATCACTTAGTAATGGCAATCCTGGCATTCCATTGCCATTGTTAAGCAAGGCTTGTGGGTCATTAAGCAAGAATCTCCCTTCAATTTCCTGCAAGCTTCCAATAGGCAAAGTCAAAGGCAAGGCTGGAAGGAAGTCTTAAGTCCTAGCTGGATTTCAAGGAGGCCATCAGACAGGTAAGTCAGGTGGGAGAAAGTATATAAGAGTTATGGTGGGGAATGACCAGGATGGGGGTGGGAATGATGCAGGCATGCATGTGTGCCATGATGTATGAGACCACCTGGCTATGGCCAGGCTCTTCAGGAAAAGTTTGCAGGAGTGTGAGTAACTTACCAAAGTGACTTGCAAACTTTCCTGCCAGTTTCCCCATTGACTTTGCTTGTTAGAAGCTGGGAGGAAGGATTGCAAATGGCGATCCCATGGGATCTTGCAACTATTGGGATGAGTGCAAGCCAGTTGCAAATCACCCATGACCATGGGGGGCCCCAAGGATGGCCAGAACTTTGACTCTGAGGACTCATCCTAAGTACAGGTAGTCCTCGATTTATGACCACAACTGAGCCCAAAATTTATGTTGCTGAATGAGAAGTATGTTAAGTGAGTTTTGACCCATTTTATGGTTGTTGAGTGAATCTGGCTTCCCCATTGACTTTGCTTGTCAGAAGGCCGCAAAGTGGGATCACATGACTCCCTGGGGACACCGCAACCATCATAAATATGAGCCAGTTATCAAGCGCCTGAATGCAAATCATCTGACCATGAGGATGCTGCAATGGTCATAACTGTGAAAAATGGTCATACGTCATTTTTTCCCAGTGCTGTTGTAACTTTGAATGGTCACTAAATGAACTGTTGTAAGTTGGGGACTACCTGTACCACCTGTTCAACATCCCTGTGACTTCAAATGGTTGTTGACCAAGTGTTTGTTAAATGAGGACTACTTCTATATAAAAAAGGGGAAAAAAGTATGAAGAGTTAAGGACAGAAGGTAGAGGTTGATTTTAATTGCAATGAAGGCTTCAGGATATTATAGGCTAATTTTAATAAACTGTAAAAGAGCAAAATATGGCTTGAGAAGAACATATGCTAAGGTGAGGACAATCAATCAGTGAGAACTTTGAAAAACTGAATATGTTCTTTTGGAAGGACATGTTTTGAGAAATCTCAAAAGCTCCCAGACTGGAAAAAAATGGCTGCCTCTGGAATATAATGTAAAAAAAGACAAAGGATCTTTTAAAAAAGAAATAAAAATAGCAGTTAACTTACTACAATGGGCTGTCTGAAGTACTCATCTACAGCTGCATTACGGAGACTGGACAGATTTACCCCATAAAAACATTGCTGATACCTGGAAGGAAGAATGTATTTGTTTTGCTTTTTAAATTCCAAGAAAGAAGTCTTATGGATCTTATATAATGACATCAGATTCATACATTGTTAAAAAAACAATCTCTCTCTCTCTCTCAAAACATGAAGACTGCCTAAAGCATTTTTTTAATTGTAAAAATGTTTATTCTGACTCAGTGTGTTTTTACTGCTAACTGCTTAAGTAATTAACTCTGTAAAAAAACATCCAGAACCTTAAGCAATTTGGTTACATTTTGAAAGAATGGTCACCATTAAGCTACAACATTAATTGTGGTACTTATGTGCTAAAACTCTCCTTAAACCTTGGGCCGATAGGCAGAAGCCCAAGCTGGCTTTTACAACCTCCTCATGCATGGAATCTGGATATGGATTTCATAGGTGCTTTTTTCAGAGCAAAATAATATTTTTAAATGCAAAACAGATGGGAGGTCTCTAAGTAAGAAAGCAGAAAAGTAACTTAGCAAGGATACTCTGACCCTTGGAATGGATTTTATGCACCAACCGAGGGAGAAACTACAACTAGGCAAGAGAAAAATCCAGGCTTGAACCAAATCAAAATGTTCCTATATTAGGACCATATGTATGAATGAAGATGAAAAGGAATGGCCCAAAAAGATTACAGCAGACTTATCAGTCAAAGACAGCAAGCACCTGGATATAATGGAAATATTCAGTTTTTGAAGAAAAGCTGTGCTCCACATAGATCTCAATTAAAAAAAACATTTGTGGTGATAGCGTTCATGCTGAACTCTTGGGCTCACACAAAGAATTGCTTCACAGGATTTTTAATCCTGGTCTAAGAGCAAAAGAAGTAATTAGATTTGTGACTGATGCCACTCTGATCTTTGCTATCCAATATGGGTTATTTTCCTGACTAGAACTCTATATATTGGATAATTAAATAGCACATTGATTTGAAACTAGATATCTATAATACAGCATTCTACTATAGCAGGACTTTTAATTTAGTTAACGAAAGAATTAATATGCCTCTTAATCCAAGAAAGAAAAGGAGATTAAATGGATATCCAGAGCCATGGTTTTGAGGAGTGCCTTACGCAAAGATAAAACTACAAAAGTTAGCACAGATATCCTTTTGGACAACTGGTATATTTAATAAATAAGAAATATATGAATCTCAACAGCTGTGCCTATATTTAGCCAGAATTCAAAAGAACCTGGATCCAGGTGGTGTAAGTGGAGAATATTGCAATGTGGCTCAGGCTGTTAATTGCCTGCACTTAAGTTCCAGCTGCCTACAACTGCTGTAGGCTCGAATCCCACCAGGCTCAAGGTTGACTCAGCCTTCCATCCTCTCGGGGTAGGTAAATTGAGGACCCAAGATTGTTGGGGGCAATTAGCTGACCTTGTAAAAATGCCACTTAGTAATAAGCAGGCATATACAATGGAATGAAGGCTATTGCTGAGCACACTGGGTTGTATCCCAAAATTGTAAGCCCTGAGTCTCCGGAGAAGGGCGGCATATAAATGTAATTAAAAAATAAAAAATAATGGCATATCAGTTCGAACAGCCTTTTCCAAGTTGCTTATCTGCAGATAATGATGAGAATAATGAATAACACATCTGGAGTGTACCAAATTAGGCAAGGGTGAAATAAAAACTTCTTCAACCATGGCTCAGCATATTTATGTTGTCAATTTGAGGACCTACCTCTTCTTTTTCAAATTTTTGCTTCACTGAGTTTAGTATCTTTATTAATAGGTCATATCAATAGAGACTTTATTTATCTTGATTGATACTTTATATCAGCACATATGTCATTCTCAGATGCCAAACTTTATTACCACGTAAAGCACTGCTACAAGTACTGATGTTTATGCAGAAGTGGTTTCCAGGGTTGAGTGCAGCAAAATCCAATATTCAAAAGTTCCAAAACCTCATCAAATCAACATCACATACTCAACAATTTTAGAAAGTAACAAGCAGAAAACAATTTTCATTGGAAAATGACATGTTACTACGAGAGAAAGAAGTACACATTCATTCAAACAAATGAATGTCTGCTAAAAGTATACTTCTCAACACAACGTGAATTATGCTGTACAAATAATTTTGAACCACACACTTAGCATTGCACAGTTAAATGGAAAGTAATTTAAGTGCAGTTAGTTCTTCTGTAAGAAACCATGTTTAAGATAAAAATAAAGATCAACTTAGTATTGCAGAGTCAGAGTAACCATACTGCTTTTGGAGATACTTTAACAATGCATTAAGTAAATCAAACTAGTCAGGTAACAGGTAACATAGTAAGCACAGTGCATAAGATGTGCAAGTTTTCTCCGACATAAAAATTACATTTAGGCAAGAAAACAAAGCAACCCATCAAGTTAGTTTGTGTTTACTACCTTAAAAAATAGAAAGGCCACAATACATTTACTTTTACAAGAGAACTATATAGTTCTATATTTATAGTTCTCTTTCTACTTATAGAACTATAAATAAAGTGGTTAAAACATTCTAAAAGAATATTTGCAGCCAATTTTGAAGGACCAGATGATAATATTAAAGTTAAGCTTTTATATTTATATATTTCAGCCAGAGGCTTTAGAGGGATCCTAATAGATAAAGTTAAAATCTTCAAATTGCATTTGGGGTGATAGATGTGTTAGTACCACTTTCTTACCAAAAATATGGGAAGAGTTTGACATTACTTTCTTCCAGAATGTATTCTGAAATTCCCAGTGTAATGCATCCTAAAAACCTGGATTTCCCATGTGATCTCATATGTAAGTGTTAATCAAAGACAACCCTAGTTTAGTTTTCTAGATTAGCCAAAATATTTGTAAAATAAATGTTTCACTGTGTGTACAATACAACCTGAGTGGGTCTCAGAGTAAAGAACTGCTACCATTGCAAAAATACAGTAGAAGGTATATTGCTCTCCACTCATCCTCAGAAATTACAAGAGATACTCCAGATGATCAGCCTTCCATCTCTTAATCCTTCCCAAACATTTTAAAATGTATCCAAGATTGATTCAGACTGTTGGCAGATCTATTTAGGCATAATGACACCATGAGTATGGTCATGTCTCTCTATTTCCAAGTACTATATAGAAATCCAAGAATTGACAGCCAATTTGTTTTTCAGACTTCTGACTGAGCTTAGTGAGAACAGATGGTAACTGGAAATACAAGGCAATGTTGTAATACACTGACATTTTTGAAGCTGTGTTTACTGAAATGGCATTTCTCCCTTCAAGGTAAAAAAAAAAGAGGATATGGCATATAGGCATATTGTAATTGCAATCTGCAGTGGTAGTGTCAAACAATTGGTTAGGGGTGGGATTGTGACCATGTCTGTCCTAGATCTGAGCTCAAATGGTAAGAGGGAAGTGCCTATATACTTTCCCCAAGTACATATCTCCATTCCATAACCCTGTTCTTAATTTCCCATTTTGTCACCAAGCCTATGTATCTCAAACTGTAAAATACTCTCTAAAGGAATTTCTGTTTGGCAAGCTCATTACTGTATTCTTACAATTCCAGACAATTACCATTTTTATTTTCCTGTATAGAGTGTAGTCATGGGACTGTTACCTATTTCATTCTTTTTCAATTTTTAGTTTAGTTTTTTACATTTACATTTAACTATTTAATTATATTTGTAAGAGCCTACATCAGAAGGCTACATCTTGTACATTGTAAGTACAATGTAATGAATGGGCATGTGTGTGTGTACATGCACAAATAAATTAAACTGCATACACTTATCTGTGTACATCTGTGATAAATTTAAATTTATGTTTGCAAATGGAAGTGCATAATTATTATAAGTACATTTGTGGAAGCAGTAGGAGAGAGACAACTTAAAAGGAAGTGCAAAGAGAAGATGCTATAAATAATTTTCTCTACACATCATGAATTATCATGGGGTCCTTAATTACATCTTTTTAATGAGCTGTTAAATGACTCCTAAAGTAAACAAGTGCCTAACAAAATCCATCTTAAAATGCACTGCAGACATCTGTCTGTGTATTAATAAAAAGAACACCGAATAATTAAGGAGAATTTAGAAAGTCTTGTTGAGATTCCCAGTTTGGAATAAATTATCTTACAGGTGTTTCAGTAGTTGTCTTTCTATAAATATTGTGTGTAATTGTATATGATTGGCTTTGTATGCAGCCATTCATTTCCACTGAAACAGTAAGAGAAAGCAGAACAGAGAAAAAAAATCTTGTGTTCATATTGTTGTATTATCAAAGGATTATATCATTTTAAAATTTAGGCTGCTTCCATGCTGCAAGACTAGTCACGTAGCAATAATACACAATCACATGGAAACTTGTGATAATTCACAGTACTAATAGTGAAGAGGGGAATGTTTGCTTTTCAGTGAAGGAAAGCAAAAAACACAAAAGAAAGGTCTGTATTCCAGAGTAGGCTCACATGAATGCATTGATACAGCCTATTTTGACCTTGTAAATGCAAGAAGAACATTGTGGAGGATTCTGCAAAATGCCTTACTCCTTTCCCTCAGCTGGAATCCATGATAACATTTCATAATGACCAGCTATGTGGACTCAGTTGGCTGCTGTTCTTCAAGTACATGGTCCTAAGCATACTACGTTCAGATGGCCCACATGGCAACTGCATATACTGCCTAAGGAGTTCTTACATTCCAGAACCATCTTCATGAAGTACAGAGGGTCATCTCAACCATAAACAAATTTTTGTTTTTGTAAACCCTCTTTGAACAATATCTCGTAAAAGAGCATAAGTTATGAGGGCAAAGGGTCTCAAGATTAGTTACTGGCATTTCGGGCAAAGCCACTGTAGGTCAGCAGCACTGATCAATGTCTTGAGTTAGTGATCCAGATGGCTTTCATGCCTAATGAAGGCCTACTGTTCACAGCCTCCTGGCTTCTAGATCAGCACCTTCTCCATTATATTAAACTGGTACACTGATAAAACTTACAGGGTTCTGGATTTTATAACTTATGACACATTCTTTCCAGGTGTCATGCTCTGCATTCTCTTGTGGCGATCTGTAATACATGGCATTCTTGGTGCTCTCTGAGCTTGGTTGTTTGCTTGCAGATGTAAACTCTAAACTGTATCACAATATTCTGAAACATGCAAAACTGTATGAAATGAATGAATTATTCTCAGTAAAGTTGACTTCTGAACAAAGTAAATATTTCTAGGTTATAGGAGCTATAAATATCCACTGATATTTTCCTTAAACGCAGAAGCATGTAGGATATTGTCTTCAGAATAAAGAATGTTATTTGCAAAAGCAACTTATATAGTGATTAAAATGGGAAAGAAGTTGACAGAAAGAAATGGGGGAGAAAACAGACATAAACAATCAAGCAGACAAGTCGGTGAACAGCCTATCTAATAAACAGCTACTTAACCAAGGTGGACAGAAATCTGAGAAGAGACACTTTAAATCAAAAGTACTCCATCTTAATTAACTCATTACAATTGAGGGTGGAAAATTCCTGTGACAGTTTCCAAGATTCTGTATTTAGCCCAAGCTAGATGCCCTATGAAATATAAAAGGGTCTGGTTGTAGCAGCTAGCAACTAACAAATGTTATTAAAAGGCATTTGTTAATTACACCTCAATTCATCACATGCAGTTAACCCCGTGTCTTTCAAACTTGGCAACTTTAAAATGTATGGACTGAACTCTGGCCATACTGGTATGCAAATTGGGGGAATCCAACTCTACGCCTTTCAAATTTGCCAAGACTGAAAAACAATGGGTTAAACCAGAATTCCCCAAAGTTTCCCGCTTTGCAGATCAGTGAGGGAGTGGATGATTCGCGCAAGTGAGCATGCGCAGCTCCATTTGCACAAACAGCAGGCATGGGTGCCTACTGCTCATTTCCAAAGCATGTGATTAGATTATAAATTCTACAAATTATTGATTATAAATTATCTTACTTGTTCTTGATTTATGGCTGCCACAATGTTACTATGTCAATAGCATTATTATGATGGTCTGTTCTTGTTTTTTCTCATACTTTTTAGTCATTTGATTTTTGTACTGTGACTCAATCAATAATATATTAACCTTGACTTAACACTGCCACTAAATGCTATCTTTATTATCCTCTAGCTCTTTGCTTTGAGCACCATATTATGTTATATTATGTTATTACTACCAGTTTGTTTGCAAGTGATACTCTCACAACATACAATGCTTTCCTAAGAATTTATTGCCTGTAACTAAGAAGGCATCAAAAAGAGAATAGCAATGTGACCCAGGCATCAAATTACTAAGTCATTGCATGGTATTGTAATTAGAGTACAAATAATATGACTGTAACTTCTCACAGCATCTAAAAGAAGTTTGTAGGGATATATAAATAAATACAACAATAGCCCCAAGAATCAACTCTAAGTGCTACAATTGCAGACCAAAAAATAAGTATTTTGCAGTTACTTTAGTTGCTTATGGTTCCAAGAAGCCATTTCAATTGAAAATTCCTATTAAATTGCCAAGCAAAACACCTTTTTGTGTGAAAAAAGTGAAACAATTACCAAAAATTGGCTCTGGAGTAGTGTTCCATGTAGAGTTGTTCATCGGAAAAAGGAGCCAAATGAATGTCACTAAATGTTGGAAACATCATTCCTGGTGAACAAAAGATAATATACAGTAGCAAAGTTCAAATCTTCTATGTAGTCCTTAAAAATTTAGTGGAAATATCCATGAGGCATTATTTATTATCCATCCCATACATTTTTTTTGTAAATTAACAATAGATATTAAATTTTGCTTTAATTCTTAGTCACATTTTAGTAAATCTATTGACAACAAGAGAACACTTAAGATGATAATGCTTACTGCCACAAACTAATAAAGCATTCAAAATTTTAACATATTAACAATTAGATATTTAAATAAAATCCTTAAATTAAAAGCAAGCATGGATTCCAGTTCATCCACCACTATTGGAAAAATAGGATTACATTTCTTAAACTGAATATATATAACTTATAACTTATAATAAATAATGATTATTAATCTACCAGCAACTTTGTCAGGAATTTATTATAGATAACGTCAGAGATTGTCAGTATTAAAAAAAATAGAATATTAAGGAATATCAAATCACCACAAAGCATTTTACAAACCTTATGGCATTTCAGTGCAATGTACCACTGAATTATGACATTACACATTTATACTGTCTATTAGTCATCCTTCACTTAAATAAAAGCTTAACTCAACATTTGGGAATGACTAGATGAAAGCAGTTTAATAGGTAAATTGTTTAATAGCTTAACAATATAGAGAACTAGCACATGGAGAGATAGGACATTTAAAAGAAAACACATTTTAAATTAATGACTGTTAGCTAGGAAGATAATTGATTTATTTTTGTAGCTTGATGGGCAAAGTATTTTTAATGCTACTTTCAAAAAGGTATTGATTATACGCTAAAATTCTAAAGCTCTTTCGTCTGAAGCAAATCATTGAACTCAGTTTTATTCAGAGTAAGTTGTTTCAGTTTAATAATATTACAACATAAGAGCAACTCTTAGGATTAAATAATATAGAGAGAAATATATCCTTATTGCCCCTCTTTATTCTACAAATGAGGAAAAAATATCATTGGCACATTCCTACTGAAATAAGATTTAAATTTTAGGAACAAGAACCGAAAAACACATTTAAATGGAACAATTAGGCCAAACCAAAAATTAACTTTAAAATGTAGGTTAAAAGTTGTGGTTCCTGGGTTAGAAAACAGCTTGACAAAAAACAGAAAACCATCTTAAAGAGCTCAATCTTCTACACCAGCGGTGTCAAACTCATGACAATATGTTGTTGTCATGTGACATATCGCAACTTTTCCCCTTCACTAGACCGGGGGTGGGCATGGCCAGCGTGTGATGCATCCAACCCGTCGGCCATGAGTTTGACACCACTGTTCTACACTATACTCAACTGCTCTGTTTATCATGCATAATTACAATAAAAGAAGGAAGGAAGGAAGGAAGGAAGGAAGGAAGGAAGGAAGGAAGGAAGGAAGGAAGGAAGGAAGGAAGGAAGGAATCCACATATTCTCTAAAATGGTGCTTTATTGATAAAGCTTGCCTGTATTACACAAGTTTTAAATAGGATTTTAAATCATTTTTTTCCTTTACTTCCTGTTAATCCATATTTTGGTGCTACCAGGACAGAAAGAGATTGGTAGATCTCCTTTGTTGACTTGCATTAAGATTTTAACCTAGTCTGGGAACCAAGGTATCTTGGGATCTGGACCTAAAACTGGGGACAAAGCTGCTGGGTAAGATAGAATCATTTAATCTATTGGCTGCATGAAGATAACTTTGAGGAAAAGCCATTAATATGTAATACCAAAAGTGTGCCAAAAGGAAACAAGTGGTGTCTCTTATTAGTGGCTATATTTCATAAACATATGCTTCTGCCTGTGAGATGCAAACCCTCAGAACCTGCAAACATATAGACTCACCATTGGACTTCAGCCATTTTTTGGAGTGAAGGTAACTTTCCAGCATCCTTTCATTGAATAGCATGTAACCCATTGGCTCAGAAACTATAACATCTACACATTCAGGCAGGGTGATTTCCTCAATTTTTCCTGAGAGAACACTGATCTTATCGGCCACATTGTTACTCTGGACTAAAATCTGTAAAGTAATGAAGTAGTAGAAATAAATATATGTATTAGCTGTGTTGATTCAGAGATAAGTTAATAAAATATCAATTTGATGGATTAATGGATTTCTGCCCAGCTGTCTTCACTTATCTTTTTTATGGAATTTGTTTTTCCAAAAAATGATATAAATAATTCATTGTGTTTTGGCATTCCGTACTGTACACTCAGTTTGTTAAGTAAATCGGAATCAAAGTTAAATTAATTAAGATAACTTATTATCAATTTTATGTAGCTACCCATCTCATTGACATGACTCTGGGCAGTGTAGAATAAAATGAACAATTAAAATAAATCTTAAATAACCATTAAAACAATTAATATAAAATATAAATAACACAGGAGAAGGCAACACAATCTCATCTAAAATATAAATAGGAATAAGTTTTCACTCAATGAAAGATATAATCACCTCAGCTTTATTTTATTTGTGTTTATTAACCTTCATGTTCCATCATTCTAATAATCTACAGAATGCCAGTATGATTCAGTTATAAATCCTGAATTTCTTTCCTTTACCTAATCACAGTAGTTAGAAGAAAACTAAGCTATTGTATTAATCCAAAGAGTTCTTGACTTCTGTTGCTACAGTATAAATTTATGGAAATATTTTATCTCTTTCCTAAGTAGTTTTCAGAAGCTGTATTGTAATAAGAAATTATTTTACTGGCAAAGTTTTATATTGAAAGCATTTTGTGCAACAAGTTAATGAACAATTTGTCCATTAATATGGCAGTTAGGATTAAAAATGAAAAGACAGTTTATTGAATAGATACTAATAAGGTTATCTGCATATTTTGTTAATTATAACTTTAACGGGTCAAAGTAGATAATTTTATCCAAGCCTTTACAACCATGGCTCTTAGCTTCTCAGAAATGCTATACATTAACCCAACAAACCAGTAATACATAGTTGCTGTGATGTGTTTATGAATGCACATGAAATGAATCATCCCTGCAAAAAGAATACTATATAATTTCTAAAGATGATTTAATGATATTCTGTACAATATTGTAATACAGATATTAGCAACAGTAAATACCAAGGACTTGGTAGTATGTTCCCCAATTCCTTTTTTCAGCTTTCCAAATATTTTCAAAATACAACCATTATCAGCACATTGCAAAATACTGTCTATAATTTGAGGCAAACCCTAAATTACTATTTTGGATTAAGGTGGGTTATAGAGCATGATTATTAAAATGCAATTAAAAGGAATGAAAGCAGACCAAAAGTTGAATAGAACAGATAAATCAGTGATCTCACTAATACAGTGAATGGTTATTCAAGTATCTCCTTGCAGTAATATTAAATTACTGTACCTATTTGCTTTAACCTCTGGAACAATTCCCGAACAGGACTGAAGTCCCGATGGTTTTTCAAGTAACAGTGGTGGGCATTAGGAGGACATTTAAAGAAAAAAAGCCCTTCTTTTTCTAAGATGGCAACATGTGAAGAAGCCCTAAAATATTCCCATTATGCATATCTTTCAGCATTCATTTTCACTTCTCAGTCCCAGGCTACAGCTACATCATTTAGAAATAAATTTCTTGTCTTAAATTCAAACCACATTTCTGGTTTTATAAGTGAAGACAAGAACATTGGAATGAATGGTTTAAAAGCATGCATGTCCATAAAATTCATTAAAGAAAAGATTAAAAGATTGCTTTGAACTGAGACACACACACACACAACACACACCTGTTCAAATCCAAATTTAAAGAAACTAATCTTAAGATAGTCTAATTGGTTGAAAACATAATTTAAAAAATAAGTTCAGGGTTAAAGTGAGCAGAATAGTGGAAAGCAAGACATTAGATTAGTTTCAGGCTTTTATAAAGTGTGGCAGATTTTTTTTTCCTATAGTAGATCAAGTTATTAAATAAATAAAAATCTCTGCTTCTACTTAAGAAAATAAAAGTAGCCTAATATCCAGAATGCACAAGTCTTACAATTTTTAACACCCCAGCTATTCTCCAAAGTCAGGAATTTTATACTGACACATGTTCATAGTTCTATAGATCTTAATCTTATTGTGAATTCGTGAGGCTGCAAACTCTGAGCTGACTCTGTTTTGCTTTGTAATTCTTTTCACATTAATTTAGTAGGACAGCAATACGTGAGGTCAAACTGAATTATCAGTCAGCAGAGTTATGTATTTATTTAAAACATCTATACAAACACCTGCCTTATAGCAAACTCTACCGAGTCCTTGGTGGCTCAGGCTGTTAAATGCCTGCTCTTAAGATCCAGCTGTCTACAATTACTGTAGGCTCGAATCCCACCAGGCTCAAGGTTGACTCAGCCTTCCATCCTCTCAGGGTAGGTAAATTGAGGACCCAAAATTGTTGGGGGCAATAAGCTGACTTTGTAAAAATGCCACTTAGTAATAAGCAGGCATATACAATGGAATGAAGGCTATCGCTGAGCACATTGGGTTGTATCCCAAAAGTTGTAAGCCGCCCTGAGTCTTCGGAGAAGGGCAGCATATAAATGTAATTAAAAAAAAAAAAACCTGGTGTCCGGTCAAGCTTCTGACATACAGTCATCTCATCCTATCCCAGCACTTGAAGTTGAAGCCAAGTCTTCAGTGCTTTTCAGAAGGCTAGAGATCTGTTGAACTTCAGGAGGGAAAAGTGCTCCATAGGCCAGGGGCTGCCATGGAGAATCTATGCTTCCTAGGTCCCATAAAGTAGCAATGTTTAAGGGAAGGAACTAGGAGTGTGCCACCTATCTAACCTGGCAGGACAGGTAGATGTCCTTAGAGAAAGGTGGTTCTGCAGGTGTCCCTGAACCATATAGCTTTAAAGGTGATAACCAGAACCTTGAATTGCACCCAAAAAGAAACTAGAATCCAGCTTTTGCCACAGAGTGTTACTTGGGAAACCTAAAGGCACCCATTACTGCATGTGCCAGAACATTCTGGACCTGTTGACGCTTCCAGGTGGTCTTCAAAGGCAATCCCATATTAAAAAGCTCGGCTATCAATCTTCGGTGCTGATTTTTCAAAAGATGCATCAGACTTCAAAGGTAAAGCAATTCATCCCCAAAGCCTTGTGTACAAGACAGCTGATGAAGACAACATCTGTTGCGGTCCTATTTGAGCAAAAGCTGACTGATCTTTTGTAATGTCTAATCACGATTCCTCCAGCGTGACATACAGTATGTCACCTCTACATCATGTTCCTGTCATGCTGGGCTGCAGAAATGGCCTATGGTTTGTAGCAGAGAGAAGTCAGATTTGTTCGCAAATTCCAAAGCTCAAAACGCAGTACAAGACACACATATAAGCTATTGCGAAATCTGTAGGGGACAGCAATGTTGGAACTTGGAAGACAAGAAAAAGCAGCAGACACTTCAAAATTTGACAGTGATGGTATTTCAAAGCAGGTTCACATCACGAAGTAGCTGAAATTTAAAGCTAGGGAACCTAAAGAGTCTAATCCTTGAGTTTCAAAAACTAGCTGCAAACTCTGATTAGTACAAAAGAGGTTAGATTGTCAATTTTTGTTCATGAGTCTGAAAACGGGGTGGGGGTGGGGGAATAAGATTGTGTTGTAGTAAAAGCTTACTAGGGATTCATTAATCCTTAAATAAGCCATTCATGTTCAGAGGTTAAGAGATTAGACAACAAAGCAACGCAGACTATATGTAACAATAAAGACGGTCTTCGATTTACAATTAGCCACTTAATGATCATTGGTCTGGTGCCCTTGGACATATGATCTTACTTTTGGGTAGTTGGCAACCAGCTTACATTTACAACCAGTTGGCCTTTAAAGGTTGCAAGCGGAGGGGACAGAGGAGAGCTCATAAAGCTAATCCTTTGTACAGAACCAGTAGGTGCAATCAAAATAGGTATACTGTGGATAAAACTTGTATTCCTATTTCTCTACTTGCTATTCATGGCTGAATTCCCAAACAGGATATAAAATGCATAAATTATATGCTCTTAAATCTACTTTGTAGGGACGCGGTGGCTCAGTGGCTAAGACGTGAGCTTGTCGATCAGAAAGGTCAGCAGTCTGGCAGTTCGAATCCCTAGCATCGCATAACAGAGTGAGTACCCATTTCTTGTCCCAGCTTCTGCCAACCTATCAGTTTGAAAGCATGTAAAAATGCAAGTAGAAAAATAGGGACCACCTTTGGTGGGAAGGTAAACAGCGTTCTGTGTGCCTTCAGCGTATAGTCAAGCTGGCCACATGACCACAGAGACGTCTTCAGACAGCTCTGGCTCTTCATCTTTGAAATGGAGATGAGCACCATCCCCTAGAGTCTGGAACGACTAGCACCTATGTGCAGGGGAACCTTTACCTTTTAAAATCTACTTTATCACTGAAACTATCAATAATGAGGAGGACTTTTTTCCACTCATCTTTCCCCTTTCCTGCCCAGAGGAAGGGATAGTGGGTTAACTACATTTATATTACAATTGTAATTGTAATATAACTGTGGTTAACCCGCTATCCCTTCCTCTGGGCAGAGGCAATTTTATAATTCATGTTCTGGTACTTTCTATGTACACTGTTATGTGCTATATGAAGGTTTGCAGATGTTGCATGGCAGTTCTAATTACTGGGGACATTATTTTACCAATATTAAAATAGATTCCTTGTTTATTTAAATTCAGCTCCTGGTGCTTGCTATCCATTAATGTTCCCCAAACGTGGGATGACTGCTGCAAATTCTTGAAGTTGCCAGATCCAAAACTTATGGATGAAACCAAGTTGAAGAAGGCTGCCCTACTCAATGTAAAACACGGTTATCTAAAAAAACACATTTCTGTACCATTCTCTACATCTACGGAGGTCATTCTCAAAAGACTTTTTAAAAGCATCCATATTGTTTGTTGAAAGGAAAGTTACAAAAAACTCTAACTGGCTTTTCCTAGCAGGAGTCCAGATAGGCATGATCTGTGGCTATTCTTCAGCTTTTCAGCATCAGCCAGAAACATCATTGATTTTCTTGGCCTTTCAAATAGTTTAAAATGCTTTAATTAAAAGTGAATTAAAACACTGGGTTTTAATGTTTAATATCAATGTTTTTGTTTACCATTTTAATAATAATATTAACCCCATTTAGGACAAATCTTGAAGAAAGAGGAACACAGACATATTAAAGAAATAGGAAATTTCTTGGATCAATACGGATTTAAGAGCCTTTTGCAAAACATGATTCTTTAAATAGAAAAAAACCTTGATTTGGTTCATTAAAATAAAAAAACCTTGCCTGGAGGCACATGCAACAAGCATCTGGAAGAGTGAGAGCTTCTTCTCTTTGGGCCTCTGTTCAAAGGGAACCCTGCTGCCAAAACTCCCAGAAAGGCCTCCCTTTCACCAGCCTCGTGTGCCAAATGCCTCTGTATTCCTCAAGGACTAATTCTTCATTTCTAATGATCCCATCAGTAGTTGACCTGTCCCATATACTGTACAAAACATTTTCCTTATGCTGGTTGCTCCCATGCTCTGTTTGTACAAGTGCCCTCCATAACATTCCTCCATCTTAACATCACATTATTTCTCAGACTTTGGAAAAGTCATTTAAATCCAAATTCTGGACACAGCTATTTGAAAACATCTCATTATTTCTGTAGAACATGCTCTCAGTTAAACCTGGAGGCACAGTATCAAAATTATACAGTAATTCAGTCAACTCCATAAATAGAACCTAAGCAGGTTCAAGAGGACTTATTTTGATATCCAATTTAAAAGTACAGCTTTAATCCTAACATCCAGCTTTCTCTGGCCTCTTTATCACAAGGCATGCTGTAATATATCCATATAATTTAGGTTCTGTGAAATAGATATGTAGTCCCATACCATAAAAAGGTAACAGACTGGGAAAAGCTGCATTAATACTTTTTTTTAATGCACCATTTGGCAGCATTTATTTGAGATGAAGTAAAGAATGTTTCTTCAAACTGTATTCAAGAACAAAGTTGTGCAAGAAAGATCTGAAAGCCAGATAGGTAAATGAGGTAAGCTAATTATTTGCAATGGTCTGGTGTAGTGTTCTTGGCTGAAGCCATAGGGTGAAAGATGGAGGCTTTCCAGTTTCTTCTCCCGAAGACTCTCTACTCTCCTGGCCTGCCTTCCTGCTTTGGAACAGATGCTTGATAATTTTAAAGCGCCCCCCCAGTTTTCTCCTTAGAATAGCACTCTAGGAGACACTTTACCTCTTAACTTCAGCACGTGGGACATATAGGGAATCCTACAATCTGTACTGACGAATCAAAGAAAAGCAAGATTGAAAAAATGAAAAAAAATTATATTGTGCCGCCTATCATAAGTCTAGTGCAGGCATTTAGCAACCACAACAGGGACCAACAATTTGGTTGTTAAGGAGAGCAGTGAAACTATAACTGTTCTCACAATCTTACTTCAGCTTTGCATTACAGACATACAAAGGTTATAAATGTGAGGACTGGTTGCAAAGTTACTTTCTCATCACCATCATAACTACAAACAGTTGCTAAACAAGCCAGTTGCTCAATGAAGACTGCAGGAGCAGTATACATTTGACATGTGTGCTGTGGGTAAAGCTGTCACCCTAATTGATTGGATGGTTCAATGTGGTAGAGAAAAGCTTGTACATTCAACTCACCAAAAATCTGTTTGATGTAACCTTACAATAAAGTAAAATTGCTCATTCTTTCTCCTGCAGGATCCAATTGGGATCGGTCACCAGGACCGACCCGATTGGATCCTGCAACATTATCCTGGGATGCATGTATTTGTCTTCATTCGTTGTTTTTCCTGTCTGGTTTACTAGGGAGGGCTGACAATGTCCAATTTTACTTTTGATGTTCAGTGAAGATGGAAAGGTCCACTTATGCCAGCCTCCCTGCTGTATTTTTTTGGTGTTCTCTTTCACAAAGTTCTCTCTCTTTCTTTTTCTTTCAAAAGCTCGGATTTCAAAACAATCATTTTTTTCCTATTGAGAAGAAAGCTGCTTAGGAAATTCCTTTTTGTCTTACTTGGTTGAGTCTGGATTTGTCTGCTTTCGCTCCACGTTTCCAACCATTTCTCATCTGTAGGCGAGTATTAACTTTCCTGCTTGATAAATCTTTCCATTCAGGAAAGTGGCTATAAATCCTATGTTGGCTGGAGCAAGTGAACAGGTGTCATGCCCCTATTGGAGACTAACTCCGAGGGAGAGGCGTGGAAGTGTGGCTCCAGAGGTTGTGGAGGAGGCTGGGGAAGGGCAGAGGCCGGCTGGGCAGTCAGAGGAAGAACCAGGCCCATCCCCTCTTCATCCTAGGGCATGCAGGGAGGAACGGAGAAGGGAACAACATGGCTTATAGAAGAGGAAGCGGCCATTATCTCCCTCATTGGCTGCAGCTGGGGGGAATAGTACATAGGAGAGGCATTTAAAACACAGCGTTGCTAGAAGTAAAGCGTGTTTTATTTCTGGCTGAGGTTTATCTTGGTTGGCGTTCTTCCAACGGACTGTGCCTTGTTATCTTCTTGAAGTTCGTAATTAATTATCCTGGTTTCTCGTGGAAATTCCTTCAGTGCGGTTTGTTTTGGTTTTTTATTTCTCCGTTATCTGTTCTTTGAGTTTGGACTGTATTTCTTTCTTTTGGAGACTATTTTGGAAAGAGTGTAATCTCCAACTGCGAACAACTGAACAGTGAGGCCAAGTTGGAGGCATTAAAGGAAATTTATTTACATTTGGGAATTTATTACATGTGTGCTGCTTCCCGGGTCATCACAATAGGGTGGTGGGCTTGGCCATTCATTATATATACATTCAAAATGAATATTTTGTTTGTGATATGCTTACTATACTACTGAAATGATCACAACATCTTAATTATAATACAGGTTACATTACATTTGAATTAGGCTAAGCAGCTTTAGAAATTATTTTGCATGAATTACACAGCTACTTCTCTGAAATAAGGGAAAGTGAGAGGGAGGAAGCGATATCCACTGAATTCATTAGCCTTTCTGAATCATGTAGTTAGACCGGTGATGCTAATCCAATTCCAACCATCTTAGCCAGACTGCAAACAAGATCAGCATAACTTGCATAATTCCACATGCTGTCACTGTACAGTGTTTGAAGTGAAACGGGATAAATTCCAGGAAATAAACCCTGCTTGCTTTTCCCTGAAATATGCCCAATATTCTTGGTTGACTGTGGATCCGTTCAAGAATAAGAGAAGCTGCTAATTAGTTTAAGTCCTTTTACAGGAGATGAGTTTCAATTACCAAAGGTTTTAGTGTATTTCAATATAGGAAAAAAATCACTGAATGGTAGCCAATAAAGACAGTTCTAATCAAAAGTCGTTACTTTACTTTAAATTTCAGTACTACGTTCAATTCTTATTCCTTGTTATTATCTATGAAATCATTCCAGCCTCATTTGCATTATACTGAATGGGCCTATTTCTCAAATATTAGTCAGCTATTAATGAGCCTCAGTGACGCAGTGATTACAGTGCAGTACTTTGATTGCTTATTATACCCTATGACTATTAAGTGTTGTACCTTATGATTCTTGACTCTTGACGAATGTATCTTTATTTTTACGTATACTGAGAGCATTTGCACAAGACAAATTCCTTGTGTGTCCAATCACACTTGGCCAATAAAGAATTCTATTCTATTCTATTCTATTCTATTCTATTCTATTCTGCAGGCTACTTCTGCTGACTGCCGGCTGACTGCAATTTGGCAGTTCAATCTCACCAGGCTCAAGGTTGACTCAGCCTTCCATCCTTCCAAGGTCGGTAAAATGAGGACCCAGATTGTTGGGGGCAATAGGCTGACTCTGTAAACTGCTTAGACAGGGCTGTAAAAAGCACCGTAAAGCGGTATACAAGTCTAAATGCTATTGCTATTGCAAGGATGCATTGTAGTTGTTGGCAGGGACAGTGATTCCCCTTAAGTCTGCCTCTACCATCTACCTTCACACAGATCTCTAAATGTGCTAGTTTGTAGTTGTTTAAGTGGGAACAAGTTTCACTGAAATAATCAAAACGTTTTCATTTAACATGTACCTCAAGAGTGAATTATGCTCTTCAAGACATGATCCTGATGAAACACCGAAATAAAATGGACCTAAATTATTTGCACACCGTTATTTCAGAGACAAGTACTTTGTTTTCTGCACACACAGCAAAGCAAACAAATGCAGTAGCTCATCAAATCTAACATACTCACCTCGGCATATTTGGCCACCGAGCTAGCTTCAACAGCATAAACTTTTCTTGCACCAGCCTGCACAGCGAAAAATGAAAGAATACCTGATCCGCATCCAACATCTAGGACCACCTTGAAACAGAAAAATGGATGGGGATGAACATGCCACTATATAAGGCTTTATTTATATTCCAAATCTTATCAGCAGATTCAGAAAGTATAAAAACCTTCCTGCCAATCAATGTTATCAAATATTTATAAATACTATATACGACATTGCCAATCATCAAGATCTCCTAACTAAAACAATGCTAAGGTTTTCTTCATTGAAAATAAAATATGGCATCAAAATCATAACATATTTCTTTGCATCATTTTTTATTAATTATAGTACAAAAAAGTGAGTAACAAAGTCTTGAAATCACAAGCTCTTCTTAGTATGATTAATTTGGAAAACCTACACAGAATTGTAATTTATTTTTTTCTGAGGGAATTCAACAGTTATTCTTGCTACTTTATTTCTTAGCAGAAGCATTAATGTAGGTGTGAAAAAGAAGCAAGAACGTATGCTGTAGTATTATTAACTTAACACAGGTAGATCTTGCAAATGCTTTTCAAAGCATTTTATTCCATTAAATATGATCCTAACCTAAAATCAAAAAGCAATGTTGGAAGCATTTAATTTTTAAAAATTACTTAGCAAAAGTGGTAAAATAATAGAACAACTCTGCACAGTTGTTACATATTAATAATAATAAAAAGGACTTATGCTAAGGTAGACAGCATTTGGGCATCATTTGTCACTCTCAGTTCCAGCAAGGGAACTAAATTAGACTATACTGCACATTTATGTATATATGGATGGAAGTATTTATATGCCGCCTAACTCCTAATGATTCTGGATAGCTAATAAGTTCATACTTTAATTAGTCTCATTTACTCTAATAAATTCTAAATTAATTATTTTTTTATCAGTTGAAGAGCTACCTACATTCATGTTTCCTGAGTCAGCTGTGATGCATTAGAATCAGAACGTCTCATGGGTATGTATTTACTTAATTTTTCCTGCCCACCTCAATGCCTTACTTCAGTGGTTGAACTCACGCAGCCGAATTCCGAATGGGCCACAGCCTGGTAGTATGCTGTGGCCCAGGGCTTGGGGACCCCTGCCTTAGTTTAATGTTGAAACTTCTGAAGTTTCTCCACCACTCTTTTAAATTATATTTTACTAGTTCTATACCCATGCTTCGCTATGAAACTATGTGATCGGGCTTAGTTTTTGGGGAGGAAAATAAGGGGGGGGATTGTGCCACTGCCTACCAGCATCCATTGTGAGAGAGTTAAGGGCTGTTTGGAAACTGAAGCAGTATTTGCTGTGTGAGCAAGAAGGAGATAGCAAGGAGCCTGGGTATGGCTTAGCTCAACTGTTCTGTACTAAAGCTGGTTTGCTGCTGTGAAACTAAAACTGAAACTGAAACTCCTCTCCTCTGCTTGTGTTTTGCATTTGGAACAGATTTCTTTTCAGGTGGGGAGGGGGAGTAGAACTCCTTAGCATCAGAGCTTGTTAATAATAATATACGAAATACTAATCCTGTGATGGTCATTTTGAAAAATCCTTTCTTAGTGAGCACCTAGAAGCCAAGAGGAACATATGTGCCAAATTTTAAGTTTGTAGGCTTTATGGTTCTGGAGATTTTGTGATGATGCATGAGTGGTATTTTGCTTTTATATATATAGATTGGCGGATATTACATTGACTTTATTGTGAAGAGTGCTGCTGGCCCATGAAACATCTCTTAGCAATGAAAAGACAGATTAAAAATATTCAAATACATTTTAAAAATTGAATATAAACTATGTTTTCCCAATACTACATTCAAACAAAGGGCAGAGTAATACCAGACTGGAGGTAGGGGGTATATTTGCTTCAGAGCACTCTAGCAAAACAGCAATTCGTTGCCTCTGTTTGAAATCAGAGAAAGATGGAAAAGACAAAGAGTAGAAGGTAGAAGAGGCACATCATTTGTGTAATGAAAATGTCTCACATCAGCGCGCCCTGGCATTAATCTCACAGCTCTAACTGATCTGATGCACAGACACAAATTTAGATATTATTGCTGTGGCACTTTTTCTATGAGGTCAGAAAGTCATTAAACTCTTTTCTGTAGAAAAATATCAGGCAATGTCACTTTGTTTCTGCTGGACAAATGCACAGCCTTGGCAATGAAGCTCTGAAAAGAACCTAGCTAAGCAATGTTTAGACCCATTAAAAATGCAGTACAATAAATAAATACAGCAATCAAGAAAAATTACGTCGTTGATATAAAATGACTAGGAATCAGCAGATGTTAAAATGACCAGGAAATGGGGCCCTTCACACATCTGGGACAGCAGGCCTGGCCACATAAACAAGTCTTCAAGGCCTGAAGAAACAGGGTTGGGGCCATCCTAATCTACAGCAGAAAAGGCATGCCTCCTAGTGCCCACCAGCCAATATTCCTTGGCTGAGCATACCCACCCAACTAGACTGGATCAGATGGGTAGAAACAACTGGGAGAAGTTGGTCCCTTAGGCAATCTGGTCCCAAGCCAAGAAGGGCTTTAAAGTGACAACCAGCACCTTGAATTGCACTTGGAAACACACTGAAAACAATGCAGCTCACAAAGCAATGATGTTACACGTGTTGAGTACCTGACACCATTTATCAGCTGAAGCTGCAGAATGCTTTTCAAGGACAACCCCCCCCCCCCCATGTACAGCACGTTGCAATAATCCATACTGGGTACTTGGACAAATCCAGAGGACATGAGTGGCAATGAGCAGAACATTCTGGTCCAGGAATGGGCACCACTGATGCACAATGCAAAGGCGTGCAAAGGCCCTCTTAGCCACAGCTGCCATCTACTTTTTCAGCAAGAGTCACGAATCCAAGAGGTAATCCCAGATTGTGCACTAGTATCCTCTGGAACAGTGCTATTCCCCCCAGAACCAAGGGGGAATAACCTGGAGCCTGTAAGGCCCAAATACCCAAAACCATTTAGATTTGCCAGTGAGCCAAAGCTCACTGTGACCAATTCAGGCCCGTAAAGCCTCCAGGTACTGGGATGGACCAAAGTTAGCCTGCAGGTGAATCCCAGAATTACTCCCTCCAAAGAGGGACCAGGTAGTCTGAAACAGGACTGCTGGGCAGCTATCTGCAGGCATAATAAGAGTGGGGCCTTTATTGCCATGAGGAAGGCTCTAATAGTGGCTCTGGCTCACAGATGTCAAACTCGCGGCATCACGTTGCTGTCACATGACATTTTTTCCATTCACGGAGCTGGGTGGGTGTGGCCTGCATGTGATGCATCCAGCCCGCAAGCTGCCAGTTTGACACCCCTGCTCTACCTTGTGCTTGAACATCCTCACTTTTTGTCATTCACCAGCAATGCACTAGGCGTCTGTTCACCCTCTCCATCTGCCTTAGCTCATGCATGAACCATGGACAGCTCCAGGATCCATGGGAACAGTGGTTGCACCCATTCTTCCCTTGCAGGCACCCATCAAGGTTTTGGCCGACTGGGTGTTGCAGACCTTCTCCAACAATGTCAAGCTCCTTCTGGGGCTGGCCAATCTAATGTGATGGCCAACTTTGTAAGAAAATACATATAGATATTTGAAACTGAGCAGAAACTTAAGGCTTACCTTATCTTTAAAATCTGTATGATTCTGAAGTATTGCTCTGTGATATGTAGCTGTCCTTACAAAATCCTGCATCATATTTTGTTGTTGAGATAAGCATCCATAAAACTAGAAAGGAAAAAGGAGAAATGTAGTTGCTACAATTTGCCTAAAGCAATATACAAAATATGAACAAAGTCTGCAATAAACCTGGGAAATATTGGTGATGAAAAAGCCATACCCCCTGAAAATAAAAATAAAAAGATTATGGCATAAGCTTTTAGCAAGTGTTAGTTAGACTTGTATGATGCTACAAGAATTTTCTTTTTTTTCTGCAACAGGTTATCCTAAACCCCCTGGGAAATACTGATCATATTATGAAACAACAGTTCTCTACCTGAAAATACTGAGATGCAGAGGAGTCTTCTGTTCTCTGACTGAATACAGAATGTTCCTTATTTATATTCCTAAAACTGTTCAGTGTATTTGAAAACACGTTATATTCTGAAAAAGAAAGAATGAAGCTAAAGTGTAGGAACATTAAACACAAAACCAAAGCAGGGAGGTGACACAAATGTAACAAAGGTAACTTAATTATTACTATGCTGGTCTTTATTCTGCACAAAACATAATTCAAAATTCCAGTAAAATATGCCATAACTGTAGATAGAAATTATATCATCTGCTCTTTTCTACACAATTCTGCCCTCAAAATACCTCAACTGTTGGAGCCTATTAATGAAATGGTATTTTTCCACATTTTTCACACAGCTCAAAACTTTATGAGGGCCTAGGGGGAAGTAGATTATCTACACCAGGCACTTCCTAATGGGAGGAGAAATAACGCTGCCCATTAAAATATTCTATCAACTGTCTCAATTTTTAACCTACAGTAGTCCTCAGCTTTCAATCATTCAACTGTTCGAGATTACAATAGCCCTGAAAAAAATGGACTTATGACGGTTTTTCACACTGATGACCACTGTAGCATTCCCCATGGTCATGTGATCAAAATTCAGAAACTTGGCAATTGGCATGCATTGATGACAGCTGGTCCATCCCAGGGTCACTGCAACCTTTTGACAAGCAAAGTCAATGGGGAAGCCAGGTTCATTTAACAACCATATTACGAACTTAGCAGCTGCAGTGATTCACGTAACAACTGTGGAAAGAAAGGTGGTAAAAAGGGGCAAAATTTACCTAACAACCATCTTGCTTAGCAATATAAAATTTGGGCTGAATTTTGGCCATAAGTTGAGGACTACCTGAATTGACAAGAAGTATTATCAGTCATGCATCCTCAGATATTGTCTTTTTTTTTTAATTACATTTATATGCTGCCCTTCTCCGGAGACTCAGGGCATTTTTACAAGGTCAGCTAATTGCCCCCAACAATCTTGGGTCCTCAATTTACCTACCCCGAGAGGATGGAAGGCTGAGTCAACCTTAAGCCTGGTGGGATTCGAGCCTACAGCAGTTGTAGGCAGCTGGAACTTAAGTGCAGGCAATTAACAGCCTGAGCCACCAAGGCCCTTGTCTTTAGAGACAATGGCTTATTTAAAATATCTGTAGCACTGTCTGAACTTCACTGAGGCACTGATACAAAATACCATCAAACCAGGTGTTATATTCCCTATAGAGGGGTCCCCAAACTTGGCAACTTTAAGACTTGTAGACTTCAACTCCTAGAATTCCTCAGCCAGCATAGTTAGGAGTTGAAGTCCACAAGTCTTAAAGTTGCCAAGTTTGGAGACCTCTGCCCTATAGCTAAAGAAAAGTGACAAAAAAGTGGAAAAAGTCTCCAGGTAATTTTGAACTTCTGCATAGACTCAACATTCTAGTGCTGGCTTCAGCAAGTCTGTCTGGTGCAATTTCTGGAGCCCCTAGCAATTTGGAAAGACACGAATTGGTATATTTTTTTTCCCTCTATAACTCTCTTAATATTTATTCAAGAAAATCCTTTCTGGTGTTTCACTCTGGTTTGACCTACAGATAATCCTCATTTAACAACCACAACTGGGGCTGGCAACTTAGCCATTAAGTGAAGTAGCCCTAGGTGAAACTGCAACTGGGCTTATGATCAACCTTTGCTTTAGAAACCTGTGAAGGTTATAGAGGCAAAGATTGGTCTTACTTTTTAAAATCACTGACAACGTTAACTACAAATCTTTGCTAAACGAGGCAGTTGCTAAGTAAGAATTACCTGTATTGTCTCTGAATCTTAAAAAACCTACTGGCCCGCAGGTAGCATAAGAGGGGAGGAGCTGAGCCAAGGCATTTTCTTTCTCTGAAAAATTGGTATTGGTAGCAGGAAGTATTATGTAACCCATAATCAGAAGTTCCATCAAGGGAGTCCTAAGGGCATGATCCTTTCCTGTCACCTACCAATGTGCATCCTCTTTTCAGTCATTCACTCTAATCAGTCTCTATAACTTAGTCCTGAGGGAATTATTGGAAGCAATAGCAAATTATTATTTATTTTTTATTACCCATTAATGTTTTAGATTTATCACCCAGGTAACAACTGCATTAACATAGTAATAGAGGAGTGAATGTTATATTCTGTGAGTTATTTTTCTAGCTGTTAATATACTATTATATTTATTTGCTTCACCCTGTTTTTGCTTGTTTTGTTCTTTTAAATTTTGCTGGTGGTGGAGCAAAGAAATATCGTTGAACTGAACTGAATGGAAAGCAACAGAAACTGTACTTATTGCTTCCTGGTGTCTTTAAATATCGTGCAAAAGCTAAAACTGACCTTCCCTTCCCTTCTCTTGGTGCCAGGACTAGCTCAAAGTTTCTCTTCAGAAGACTAAGCTAAGTAACATCCATCAATACCCACTGGCTACGAAGATGAGATAAATTTATATTTCCATCTGCACATTTATAAATTTATTCCCATAAAATTTCTGAAGCTGGTATTTACACAGAAATTGGCTTACCTGCTGAACATTGACTATTGTGGAAAAATATGCTGCCAGTAGATGGTAGGCTGCACTTTTATTGCTTAAATTGTTCTAGATGGATAGATTTACTTTGCAAAAGACTAACGCTTATATATTAGACACACTAAAAACCTATTTTATGGCCATCTTGATGCTATTCAGATGTTGCACACATGTTACACAGGAAGAAGAAAATACTACGTATAATTTACTGCTGTCTAAATGGTAGAAACCGGATGCTGGAATATAACAATCCTCTGCATGGATTCAGTTCAGACTAACAGTTGTCAAAATAAAGAAAAAAGAAACAGGAGATGGAAAACTTAAATCACAGTAAGTCTCAAAATAGAATGATGCAATTCTCAAATAAATCACCAGAAATATTCCATTATAAACAACTAGAGGACTGTAAACTTGTGGTGTATATGTGTGTGTATAAATGACTTAAGTTAGACCTTAACATCATCATCATTTGAATCCTCTTGTAATATATAAACTCTACAAACATCAGCAAAAATAAAACATATACAGCCAATGAATTATCAAATTAAACAAACTCAGAAGTAGGGTAAGTCCAACTTGATTTTTAAAAGCTTGGAACAACAGGTTCTCAAAAACATCAAATAGGGAACACAACACCAGATCATTCTCCACTCCCTTCCCATTTTACAGTCCTCAATCAAATAGTGAGTAGCAAGTTGGTCACACAGATCTAACACCTGAGAATCTTTGACTATGACTGTAGCTGACCTCAACAAATACAGGACCAAAGGAAATAAAAACCTTCAAATATATATAATATCCAGCCACTTACCAGAATGTGACGTGAATTGTAGTAAGGCGCTGTTGTAACCAAGTGTTATCAACACGGATTCTTTTCCTACACGGCAATATTCAGTATCTTTATTAACCAAGCATTTATATATACACACACCATCAACTGTAGGGAGAAAAAAATATTTATAACAAAAACACATGAATATTTGTGTTTATTTATTATTCATTATTCATATATATATATATATATATATATATATATATATATATATATATATATATGTTTTCGTAGATTTTCACGGGTAAAGGTATGTAGGTCTTGGTGTATTCGGGTCTTGTCCCGTGTAAGGTTGAGAATACCTTGGCAACGTTTCGACGAAATCTCATCCGTCATCTTCAGGCTGGTGTCTTCAGCTTCGTTCTCCTTACACGGGACAAGACCCGAATACACCAAGACCTACATATATATATATATATATATATATATATATACACATACATACATAATGTATATAATATAATATTCTTTGTTTATTCTTCTTGGCAAGTTGGTTTCTGAGTATGAAGTCTACTAGAAGTACTTTCTTGTTGGAGGAATATGAGGAGCAATGCATAGGGTTGTTAAGGTTCTTCCTATTATTCAGGATCCTATCTTATATAGAACTGTGTAATCATGCTTGGACAAACTGAATTTAGGTCGTGCATATTGGCCAAACTGATTGGTGTTCTTAATGGTACCAGCAAATGCTCTAGTTCTTCCTTGCCTTGGCATAAAGCATCATATGAAACCTGAGTGACCAGGATAAAAGAGGTAAGTACACAGGTAAAACTCGAAAAATTAGAATATCGTGCAAAAGTTCATTTATTTCAGTTATGCAACTTAAAAGGTGAAACTAATATATGAGATAGACTCATTACATGCAAAGCAAGATAGTTCAAGCCGTGATTTTTCATAATTGTGACGATTGTGGCTTACAGCTCATGAAAACCCCAAATCCACAATCTCAGAAAATTAGAATATTGTGAAAAGGTGCAATATTCTAGGCTCACTCTAATCAGCTAATTAAGCCATAACACCTGCAAAGGGTTCCTGAGCCTTTAAATGGTCTCTCAGTTGGTTCAGTAGGAATCACAATCATGGGAAAGACTGCTGACCTGACAGTTGTGCAGAAAACCATCACTGACACCCTCCATAAGGAGGGAAAGCCTCAAAAGTAATTGCAAAAGAAGTTGGATGTTCCTAAAGTGCTGTATCAAAGCACATTAATAGAAAGTTATGGAAGGGAAAAGTGTGGAAGAAAAAGGTGCACAAGCAGCAGGGATGACCGCAGCCTGGAGAGGATTGTCAGGAAAAAGCCATTCAAAAGTGTTGGGGACTTTCACAAGGATTGGACTGAGGCTGGAGTCAGTGCATCAAGAGCTACCACACACAGATGGATCCTGGACATGGGCTTTAAATGTTGTATTCCTCTTGTCAAGCCGCTCCTGAACAACGAGCAACATCAGAAGCATCTTACCTGGGCTAAAGAAAAACAGACCTGGTCTGTTGCTCAGTGGTCCAAAGTCCTCTTTTCTGATGAGAGCAACTTTTGCATCTCATTTGGAAACCAAGAACCCAGAGTCTGGAGGAAGAATGGAGAGGCACACACTGCAAGATGCTTGAAGTCCAGTGTGAAGTTTCCACAGTCTGTGTTGATTTGGGGAGCCATGTCATCTGCTGGTGTTGATCCACTGTGCTTCATTAAGTCCAGGGTCAAGCAGGCGTCTACCAGGAGATTTTGGAGCACTTCATGCTTCCTTCCCAGACGAGCTTTATGGGGATGCTGACTTCATTTTCCAGCAGGACTTGGCACCTGCCCACACTGCCAAAAGCACCAAAACCTGGTTCAATGACCGTGGGATTACTGTGCTTGATTGGCCAGCAAACTCTGACCTGAACCCCATAGAGAATCTATGGGGCATTGCCAAGAGAAAGATGAGAGACATGAGACCGAACAATGCAGAAGAGCTGAAGGCCGCTATTGAAGCATCCTGGTCTTCCATAACACCTCAGCAGTGCCACAGGCTGATAGCTTCCATGCCACACTGCATTGAGGCAGTAATTGCTGCAAAAGGGGCCCAAATCAAGTACTGAGTACATATGCATGCTTATACTTTTCAGAGGTCCAATATTGCTCTATGTACAATCTTTGTTTTACTGATTGCATGTAATATTCTAATTTTCTGAGATTGTGGCTTTGGGGTCTGTCCTCAAAAACCTGGCTGTTTTTACAATCTGGGCTATGTTGACTCTTGGGGTTTTCTTTTTAACCTGGGGGTTTTAATTGCTTATTCGGCTTATAACTTGTTTAATATAATTTTTAAGTAACTTATTGTTGTACTGTATTTTAGTTGTGAGCCGCCCCGAGTCCTTTGGGAGAGGGGGCAGCATATAAGTCAAATAAATAAATAAATAAATAAATAAATAAATAAATAAATAAATAAATAAATAAATAAGCTGTAAGCCATAATCATCACAATTATGAAAAATCACGGCTTGAACTATCTTGCTTTGCATGTAATGAGCCTATCTCATATATTAGTTTCACCTTTTAAGTTGCATTACGGAAATAAATGAACTTTTGCACGATATTCTAATTTTTTGAGTTTCACCTGTATATGAACCCAATTCTGATATAAGGAAAATTGAAGCTTCAAACGTAAGGAATGTAAATGATAAAAAGTATGAATCAATAAAAGAAATGAAAAAATAAATAAATGCACCATGTGCTTGTGAAACAAACTGAAATGGAAAGGATGCAATAGATGTCAATTTAGATAGTCTTCTAGCATGGACCTGCCAAATATATGTATGGAAATAAAGATGCCAGTTGAATTATAAACGAAAGTCTTGGTATCATAAAATACAAATTTCTGCTATCCAAAGAGGATTAAAGGTCTTTTTGTTTCAAATACATGATCCCAGCAAAGTGAGTTAAGGCATACAAATGGAATCAAATGACTGATCTGATTGTTTCAGATGAATGAAATAACTGGTGGACAATAAGAGGATGACAAGAGATTCCAAATAGGAGATAAATTTTTTGCTAGGGTTAAGAGTGAATCTTGGGAAAAATGAATATAAGAAAAATGTTCCTAGTAAGAAAAACAGAAAGGGGTGAAAGAAACAAAAATGAAAGTATAATAATTACATGTAATTATAAATCTAGAAAATAGATTCATCTCCCAATGGAATACACAGGAGATACAGATAGGAGGAAGAATGAGAAAGTCACAGGTTAGTGGAGTTGAAATATTTTACATCGGAGTAGAAAAAAGGCAATGTAGATGTGGTTTGGGAGGACAGTAAAGTAGAAACGGTATAAAGAATAATGGTATTAGTGTGAAATAGAGAGATATAGTTATAGTTTCTTTTTCCTTCTATTACATTTAATTTGTTTTGCTTGTTTGCCATCACAAAAGGCGCTCTCTCTCTCTCTCTCTCACACACACACACACACAAACACACACACACTAGTTCTCACCAACATATAAATTTATATATAGAATGCACAGACATTTTGATTTAGAAGAACGTCAATGCAGTACAACATGCGTGATGTAGGTCATAATTGCACTGAGGTGTATGTGCTGGGAAAAAAACCTGAAGATAAATAAATAAATAAACAAACAAACAAACAAACAAACAAACAAACAAGATAGGTGAATGAGGTGGCACTTTTTCCCATATTGGTTGCAAAGCAGGCCCTGCATATCATTCTTCATACTATGCTTGCCATAGTAAAAGAAAACAAACATCAAGCTTTTTTTTTTAAAATGAACTGCTACAATGATATGCCACTAGTGTCAAATATTTTCATCAAAAAATAACCTTTTAAAATACACATCACCTCAACCTAGGCAAACATCCTTGGCATGCTAGGTTTCATTACTTTTGACAGTGGAACTTTCTTTCTGTGGTCTATAGAAATTCAGTTTAATCAAGATAATAACTTTTTCCCATTTACATATTGTAAATATTTAGTATAGAACTCATTTATTTCTAAACAAAATCACTATAATTTCTTCCCGTTGTAATTTTTAAGTAATTACATCGGTTTTAATTTTTTATGGCAAATTACGAAAATGGATAAAAATGATCATATAAGTGCTTTTTCTTTCAGATTTGATATTTTCCAATAACAGAATTATCATTTCTTGTTCTTTAATTCCTTTGATTAATCATTACTCAGTCAACATGCTATCACTTCTCAGGAAAAAAAGTAGATCAAAAATTCATCTAATTAAGCCTTGCAATCAAGGTGCTTCATTGATAATTTATAGTGTAATCCTATCACATCTATTCAAACCCCACAGAATCTCCAGGAAAAAGATTATAAATATTCTTTGACCACAGTTGTAATAGCATTTGCTTATAGAAGTGCATGCACAACATTGGCAGACAAGATTCTCTGGCTCCCTTGAAGGAGTTCTTGGAATCTCCATCCAGATCCTTGTGTGCACTCTACCACACTTCTGGGGAAAGTGTCATCATTTATTTTACTACTCCAAAAAATAAATCTGTTTTTGCACTGGTTTATTCGGGAGAAGAAAATTGGCAGACCTTTTGCTTCGCTTTTCTCTGTAACTAACTAAGCAGGCAAAATGATGACCATGGATCCCTTGGAAATCTCTGACAATGGATGCTTGCTTGCTTGTAGACATTTTGTTATCCAACTAGGTAACTTCAGTGCAAGTGGGGTGGGGTAGGGTGGGGTTCCTGCTGCTTATATGCAGTAGTTGGCCAATTTTGTTGGGGGTGGAGTTTCCTCCCATCAGAATGACAGGGTGAAGAGGATAGGATGAGGGAACGATTAAGCTCCCTATCAGAATGACTGTGCTCATTTTCTAAGAAATGCAATTCTTTATTTTGTGTATCAAGATTAAAAGTATAAACAGAATCTGAAAGGCAATGCAAGAAAGGGAAGTAAATAACATTTTGACTTCTGGGGGGGGGGTTTACATCGATACTTGTTCCTTAAGAAAGGTAATACATGCACATACACACAGAAGTAGACAAGATGTAACTAAGACACACAGCTCAAATGCAATCCAAAATTATAACGTACATCTAGCTTCAGTCTTCCCTATATCGCTGTATCCCTCTTGAATTTCCTACCTCAGATGCCTGAGGATTTGGAATATGGCTTACTTGGCTTGGAGCCAGACCAATTTCCAATTCCTTCCATGAGAGAGAAAAAAGAAACAAAGACAAAATTGAGCTGCCCCTTCCTCTTTTTAAAAGCTTGCCTAAAGGGGGACTTTTTCCCTCTCCTGATTGGCTGAATTGTGTTTGATTTTCCCATTGTTTTATTCTCTCTGCCCACTGCTTATATTACCAAGTCAGTTTTGATTGACAGATCAGTTTTAGGGTCTCTTTAATTCTTTCAGGTCTTATCTTTTACAATATTTACTACACTAATAAGTCTTTTTAAAAAGCAAATTACAGTTTCCCAGTGATAAAGCTATGGCAACGTAAGCATACATAAAACCTTAAAGCACTTATATTTGGAGGGCTTTCCGTCCCCATGACACATATGAAAAGAGGACTTGAAGCCTTTAGTTATTACCAATGTTGCTTCTAAATTTATACGTGGTCACAGGATACATGGATGAACTTGAAATTTGAAATCATTCTTTATGGTTCAAACTTGCTCTGATGATACCACTAAATACTTTTGAATGGCTTTAGTGCTATGATAACAGTGGGGATAGCTTGTGTCTCTTGTCAGATGACTTACAAAAAATGAAATAAGAAAAAAGAAGGCCATTGAGGAAGGGTGTGAGGAAAACTAGCCTGGAGCTGGCAAACCACCCATGGCTGGATGACCCATGAACCCCCACATTCAAATAAGTTTTCCTCTCAGTCTTGGTAAATAATAAACTTCTCTGTTCTGGCTAAAATGCCTACGTGACAGCCACTGATAACCTCCTGACTTGGGTAAACATGCCCCTCTCAAGCCATCGAACACCCAATCAGTTTGTGACACAGGGGTCTTCTTGATCTGATCTTGCCTAATAAAAGGGGCTCGAGGAACAACCTCAGGGTGCCTTCCCTCATGAACTATGTTTGCGTGTCTTGTCTTCCTTCCACGCCGTCTCAACATCTGGTGACCCCGACGTGATTCAGCTTAAGAACCCTCCACTCATCCAGCTGGAATAGCCAAGGTGCACCTCAGCGTACAACGCTCCCGATTTCAGGTGAGTATGGGGGGGGGGAATTATCAACTCAGCAGAAAGTTCATGCAGAGGAGTTGCATAAAATTCTTAAGCAGCAAAGTAAGACAGGAGGGATAAGTTTACGTGATATAGAAGAGCTTATAACAGAAATAGGTTACCAATGTCCATGGTATCCGGAAAAGGGAAACCTGGCCTTGGGAGATTGGATAAAAATCAGAGTACATTTACATTCAGAACCTAGAGCTCCAATTCAACATCTGTTATTATGGCAGACATGTAAGGAAGCAGTAGAAACTGTAGGTTTTCACTCACTCAAGGCACCAGCTTCTCTGCTTCCCCAGGAGGCGTCCGCACCTCCTCCCTATGTACAATTGACTCTGCCAGCACCAACATCAATGCTGCCAGAAACCTCCCGAACCCCACCAAAATTCTCCCGTAAAGGGAGTAGCGCAATCCAAGCTGGCTTTAAAGAAGCGCAAGAAAAAGGGGAATTAACATCAGAAGAATTGACAGAAGGACTCAATGCCTTTCCAGTACAGGAGCAAATAGACGCTCAGGGGCAAGTTCAATATGAATGGACACCCCTACCTTATATGGTGTTAAGGGAATTAAGGAAAAGTATTAGGGAAACAGGGCTCAGGTCAACTTTCACACAGGGCATTTTAGAAGGCATATCGAATGCATATCACCTAGTACCACAAGATTGGAAAGATATGATGCGTATGCTTCTTACCCCAGCGCAATATGTGGTATGGGATTCAGAATATCAGAGGTATGCAATTCAGGCAGGAAACAACTCCGGGGGGGCGTATATCCCAGACCAATTGTATGGGGCAGGGGCTTTTGGCAATTTACAACAACAAGCTACAGGCATTCCTGCAGCTGCCTATCCTGCTATTGGCCGTTGTGTTTTACATGCCTTTAAAAAAATACCAGTTACAGGGAAACCATCAAAATCATTCTCTACCATCAAACAGGGTCCCAACGAACCCTATGCAGAATTTATTGATAGATTGCAGGAAGCAATACAGAGACAGATAGAAAATGTTTTCTCTATTCCTTTATGTCCTAAAGATAAGCCATTTTTTGCTTTCACTGTCCCAGTGATTAATTCAGAAAAACCAACTGCTAGGTATCAGTGGACAGTGCTACCGCAAGGTATGCTTAATAGCCCAACCCTGTGTCAATTATTTGTTAATCAAGCCCTACAACCATTTCGGAATAAATACCCGAATGCAATGGTCTATCATTACATGGATGACATTCTAGTGGCCACTCCTGAAATTCCGCCCACCTGGTTGCCTCAATTACAGCACTTTATTAAGTTATATGGATTTCAGGTAGCCCCAGAAAAGGTCCAAATATGCCCACCTTTCCTTTACTTAGGACATAAATTGCTTCAGACCTATTCCACACCTCGGATTCCTCAGATTGAGAACAAAAATCCATTAACCTATGTTAATTTACAACAATTTTTAGGTTCGATCAATTGGCTTAGACCATATGTCGGATTGCCAACCCACACACTTAGCCCATTATTTAAAGCATTGAAAAATCATGACAATCCTGTGGATCTGATCACCCTAACTTCTGATCAAATGCAGGTGTTACAGCTAATAAATGATGCTCTAAAAAAGGTTTGGATTGATAGGTGTGTAGAGAACATTCCACTAATGTTAGTGTTGATTCCTACTGCAAAACAGCCTACTGTGGTTTTAACGCAAGAACTGACTACTGCAGGTAAAAGCTCCATGAATATCCTGGAATGGATCTATCTTAGCCATAGCCCTGGACACACCATTAGCTCCCCAGATACGATGTATTCAGAATTAATTCTTAAAGCTAGGGAACGTAGTTTAGTCCTTCTTGGTTTAGATATTGTTAATATAATTCTTCCCATTCCGCTGAAAGACTGGGAGCATATGCTCCATTTATCTTCCTCTCTGCAGCTAGCATTGACGGAATATATGGGAAAAGTTTCCTATCACATTCCGGCAGATCAAAGAATTTTAGCTTTTAATCGCATTCCTATGTCCATGTACTCTGTCTCGTCTCCCACTCCGCTTCCTGAAGCTATTACAGTCCTTACAGATGGCGGCCCCAAATGGGGTGCGGTCGCCTGGAAAGACAATGGAAACTGGGTGACTAAGATCACCCCACCACAGAGTTCCACGCAGCATGCGGAATTGGCTGCAGTCATTCTCGCTCTGCAACATTTTAGTCAGCAGTCACTCAATATTATTTCAGATAGTCAATATGTTTGTAACATAGTCCAGAACCTGCCTGGAGCGTATGTAACACCCACACTAGACGAAGCGCTGCTTTCTTTATTTCTAACCTTACAGACAATCATACAGCAGTGAACACATTCTCTTTTTATTGGCCATATTAGAAGTCATCAACCCTTTCCCGGATACATTAGTGAAGGCAATTCCGTAGCTGATCAGGCTACTAAACCACAAGCCCTTATGGTTACACCCTGGGATAGTCATGCTATGTTTCATCAAAATGCAAAATCTCTCTCAAAAGCCTTTAACCTCCCTATAGAGCAGGCAAGAGCAATCATACAGCAGTGCCCGCAATGCTCTCGGTCGCTGCAGCCCCTCTATAGGAGTTAACCCCCGAGGTCTGAAGGCAAATAAAGTTTGGCAGATGGATGTGACTCAATATCCATCGTTCGCTCCCTGGAAGTATCTTCATGTAACTATAGACACCTATTCTAATTATATTTGGGCTTCTCCTCAAAAGGGAGAAGCCACAGCATGTCATTAACCATTGTTTAAAAGCATTTTCAGTTATGGGCAAACCCAACACGATCAAAACTGACAATGGTCCTGCCTATTGCAGTCAAGTGTTTGCCACTTTCTGCTCCCAATGGGACATCCGGCACTTATTTGGCATTCCTTATAACTCCACTGGTCAAGCGATCGTGGAACGAGCAAATCAAACCTTAAAAAATGCTTTGGCCAAACATAAACAAACAGGGGGAACTCCCTTAGGATTGCCCGGAAAGCAGGAATGGCTTAACAAAGTTTTATTTACATTGAATCATTTAAATTTAAATTCACAAAATTCGACTGCAGTCGCACGACATTATGGCCATCATGATGGTTCTCCCAGACCACAGATATTGTACAAATTGCTCCCTAACCCAGAATGGCTTGGTCCTGCTCCACTGCTAACGTGTGGACGAGGATATGCTGCTGTGCTTACACCCACAGGTCCAGTTTGGGTACCAGCTTGCTGTGTGAAACCGTGGAGAGATGGCCTGGCATCAAGGACTGCAGAATCCAATTCCGAAGTTCAGCCTCAGTCTCCATGGGATTGGCTCTGGTCCTGGTGACCAAATGGCTCATGGTTTACCCAACTCATGCAGATACTTATTTGTGGCATAGTCATGTGTATTTTAATTTGCTGCTGCATTCAATGCTTAGCAAACCTACTCGCTCAGTGTCTATCTCTAAAAATTCGGCACAAACATCCAACAAGACCTGAGATTATGTACGCATACAAAATGCTCAAAAATCAAGACCTTTGATGAAAACTAAATGAAAAAGGAGGAGATGTGAGGAAAACTAGCCTGGAGCTGGCAAACCACCCATGGCTGGATGACCCATGAACCCCCACATTCGAATAAGTTTTCCTCTCAGTCTTGGTAAATAATAAACTTCTCTGTTCCGGCCAAGATGCCTACGTGACAGCCACTGATAATCTCCTGACTTGGGTAAACATGACCCTCTCAAGCCATCGAACACCCAATCAGTTTGTGACACAGGGGTCTTCTTGATCTGATCTTGCCTAATAAAAGAGGCTCGAGGAACAACCTCAGGGTGCCTTCCCTCATGAACTATGCTTGCGTGTCTTGTCTTCCTTCCACGCCGTCTCAACAAAGGGTATTTCCATATCTCCAAAGGCCTCAGAAGAACACTTGGAATAAGCTGTAGCCCAAAACTTGCTTCAGAACAGTAGCAATATCTGGAAGTTGAGTCATGGCAATTGGACTTATTTTCTTGTTGGTTTGCGATATTAGCAGATATTAGCAGACAACTCTACCTGGATGATTGAGAATCTTCATCAACATATTGCCAAGCACTTTGGGGAAACCCTGAGGTTGGTGAAGGAATAACCCCTAAGAATTTTAGACACATTCCAATGGCTCTCGGCCTACTCAGATTCCCCAAATCAACTTGTTCAGACTGAAGAAGCTGTTTGATTAGTTGGCAAAAAGTCTGAAACATAGAGATCACCATCTAGTGGCTTGTCCAAGGTTCTGTATTTTCTTTTGGACTGTCTAATTTTTCACACTGCTGAATTATTATGATCTGGGAGTATCTCACACTACTTCAAATTATTATGATCTGGGGGTATCTCACGCTACTTCAAAAACAGATTATGCACATTCCATTCACCAACGTATTAGTAATAGTGATTTTTTTATGTAGCCTCCTAAAAGAGGAGAAATGGTTGATTCTTCTACCTTTCATTCCATGTGTGATGGAATTCTCTTAGTCTAGAAATGAAAATTGAAGTTCGCCCAAATTAATAATATGTGATTCATTGCCTCCTTCAGAACAACAAAAATATGGGGCATTTCCCCATTGACTAATCCAAGTGCTATTCATTTTTCCTTCATTTTCCATCCTTATGACCTACTAGGAATCCATTTGCTGTCCTCATCCTTATCTAGTCTGTTTTGACGGGTGGCTAATTGGCAGTTTTGATTGCGCATGTGAAGATAAAGTTATTTGCTGATTTCTGATTTCGCTATCCTCCCTCCCCTTCATGTCTCCAGCCAGCAGGAAAAATCTGCCAGTTGAGATGCTGCTGCAAGAAAAGGGTAGAGCTGGCTGCAAGGCATTGTCCATCATCCTTAGGCTTCTTCCTCGGATCCTTCTACAGAAACCCAAACTACCGTAACCCAAATAATTTTTTGTAAAAATGGAATCACAAAGCGAGCGCGTTCTCTTCCTTTTATTTCCTCTCTTTACACAGGTAACCAATGTGGGAGAGGAGAGAGATTTTCCCTCATCATTCCGTTATTTCAGTACAGACTTACAACAGTTCATTTAGTCACTGTTCAAAGTTACAATGGCACTGAAAAAAGTCAGTTATGACCATTTTTCACACTAGATCGTTGCAGCATCCCCATAGCCACGTGATCAAAATGCAGGTGCTTGGCAACTGACTCATAGTTATGACTCTTGCAGTCCCAGGGTCAGGTGGTCCCCCTTTTGTGACTGTCTGATGAGCAAAGTCAATGGGGAAGTCAGATTTTCTTAACAACTGTGTTACTAGTTTAACAACTGCAGTGATTCTTAACAAATGTGACTTAAAAAACATGGCAAGAAAAGTCATAAAATGGGGCACAGCTTACTTGACAAATTTCTCCCCCAGATAAATTTTGGGCTCAATTGTGGTCATAAGTTGAGGACTACCTGTACATTGATACCAGGAAACACTACATCAATTTCTGTCCTACTATATTAAAACTCATTAGACAAGAGTAACTTGATGTTATTACATGGGGTTCTAACTTCTAACCCTCTATTGGGAATAAAACTCACTTTAAGGTGCATTAACTTTAGGAGATAGACAGATCCTGGTGCTTAGCAGTTGCAAAAGGAATATACAGATGCTATCAGAATGGTGTAATATAACCCACCTTTCCAGAGCAGAGAAATATTTTTATTCCAACCTTGTATTAAATCAGTGAGATCAACTGAATAAAATATCTACAATACTGTTCCAGGGCAACTATATGGTTCTAAAAGATCACAGATAGAGCACAATTCTTGAGAGGAACAGAGCAGAATGATACCGATCATCCTTTCAAGTTGGCAAAATCAAGAAACAGGCATGGCAGGAATCCAGGAATCCTCTTGATTGTTAAGATAAAATAACAGAATCCTGAAAAGTATTCAGAATTTCTCGCTGCTCCGTCTTATGCTGCACAAAATCATGGTGGGGTTATTTTGCGTTTCCTTCTCACTTTCCCCAGGACTGAATAATCGTTTCTGGAAGTCCTACCTTAATGGCTGGTTCATTCTTTTTCCATTTCTAAGGGCAGATTTACGTTCCTTCACAACAACAGATGAAGCTGACACAAGAGCCAAACCCACATCATCTGAAATTGCCGGAAATAGTTTTTTATTCACATTTTTATTCACATTTATTCACATTTTTGAAGTTTTGAAGTTCTAGAGGCCAAAGTGTAAAAATTTTACATATCTTTCAGTTGTTGTTGGATGCTCCAGTTTAAGAGGGGAGATTGCTATTTTAACAATAGTACTGCTAAGTACACTTTAAGAGCATTTCACTTATGGGCCTGGGAAAGAGACAAAGGCAACATCATGGAGATTCTGAAGAAAAAAAGATATTGCCAGGGTACATTTGTAATTTTGTTGGGTGTAAGTAGGAACAATGTTATGTACTAAATGTGGCTCAAGAATGGATAGAATAGAAATTGGCAACAAGAAGTACCTCTCTATTGACTAATGTCGGCTGGCGACTCCCAGGGGAAGGCCTTCTCTGTGGGTGCACCCGCCCTTTGGAACCAACTATCCGTGGAGCTTCGGATGGCTCCTGACCTTCGATCCTTCTGTCGCGACCTGAAGACCTGGCTTTTTCGATCGGCCAACCTGGACTGAAGGGGTTTTTTAATTGTTTTAAATTTGTTTGTTAGTTTTTGTTGTGGCCCCGCCTTGTGAGCCTGTGCTGACAGAGGAAGAGGACCTGGATGATGAAGAAGAAGAGGAGGAATGGGCAATGCCTTCCTCACCAGGGCCTTCCTCCCCAGGACCTTCCTCCCTGGCAAGGCCTCCCTCCCCAGGACCTTCCTCCCTGGCAAGGCCCCCCTCCCCAGGACCTTCCTCCCTGGCAAGGCCTCCTCCCCAGGACCTTCCTCCCTGGCAATGCCTCAGGTTTCCTCGGAAAGCCAAGAGGAACTGCCTGAGAGACGTGTATCAGTACGGCCACGGCGAGAGAGGGAGGAGGGTTCCTGGCTTGATCCCAGGCAACGTCAGAGGGAGAAACGTCAGCAGCAACGTAGGGGCGTGGGAGGGCCAGAGATTGAGCTGGACCACACCCCACCAGGTATAAAAGTGGGTGTGCCTACGCTGCAAACTCTGTATATGACAAAGTGTAATATGAATCCGAGGATTCCGTCTGTGTGCTTGATTTAGTTTTTGGACTCTGAAAATAAATCAGCCTTCTGTGAGTACTACATTCCTTGTTGGCTTTGAATTTGGCAGTGAGAGCCTGGGTGACTGCCAACACTCTTGTCAGGAGAGATAACTGGGATTTTGGAGACAGGCCAGCGTGACTCTTCTGTGTTAACGTTCCTTACCTTCTGGGAAAGGGAAGGTGAGACAGAACAGTTTTTAATGTTTTAATGTTTGTGATTGGGGTTTCCTTATTTAATAGTTTTTTAAATTTTGTATTTCTGTTTTTTATTGTTGTGAGCCACCCTGAGTCCTTCAGGAGATAGGAGGCATAGAAATCCCATTATTAAATTAAATTAAATTCTTGCTGCGAGAAACATCACAATTATGATAAAATCAGGATGTGCTTTTTATTTTAAAATTAGCCGATAACCCCGTTGCCTGGGTATTTATTTATCCCAAACATGTATTAGACAGAAAAATCCTGTAGTTGGGACTCACACTGTTGTACTGTCTCTCGCGCAGCATCACAAGTCTTCTATTCCTCTCCTCAGGAGTTTCTTGTCTACGCTGGTGTTTCGTTTTTTTGATTGCACTTGACCAATCGCCTGACGTTTCCTTGGAGGGGAAAGAGAGGGAGCTGAGAGAGAGCCCCCTTGTGGAGTACTGTGAAGCTGTTACCATGGCAAGTCCACTTTGCTGTACAGTAGAAGCCATTTTAAGGCACACACATCCTGAGGGGTGTTATGAGTGCCCCACAGTATTTGTTTCCGGAAGGTAAGTCATCTGTGTACTAAGTTTGATTGAAATTGCTCGAGGTGTTCCAGAGTTATGCTGGAACATACACATACACACCCACACCCACCCACACCCATTTATATGTATATATATAAATTAAGCCTTTATCTGATAAAATGATATTATCAAAAGAAACAAAGGAACTTTGGGACAAAAATACATCCTTGTCTTATGGGTGAGCAAATAATCCATCTGACATGTGCTTCAAGGCAGAGATGCTACCATAGTCTTTGACAGCAAACTGTCCCTTTTTCCATGTTCTGCTAGATTTTAAAGCATACTACTTCTCACAACTGTCTTTAGACTTTCTACCATATTTGACAGATTCTTTTTCCATTGCTACAAACAATAGCTACTAAAATTGCTGCTGACTGCTAATGCATAAGCATGCATTAATATATATTATAAATATATGGCAGGTTTCCTAAAGCAGATAATAATCATTATAAAAGTATGTGCAGCTATACAGAAAGTTATAAAGTAGATTTCCTCAAATATTTTTCAACAATTCAAATTGACTGCTTTTTTCCAGTATGAGGCACAAAAGTATACATGCAATCAAGCCCTAAATGCAAGAATCTCGAAGAACAAGTTGTGCATAACTTTCCTTTTACAGTTCAGTGGTATTTGAAGTTAACACTTTACTTTTTTTGGAAATCTACCAAAACAGTCAGATTCTCTAGTTGAAAAATATTTATTTATAACTTCTCCAGTTCTGTTCATACATTTTTTCAAAATTAACAATTTTAGTAATACGACAAAAGTCTTGTGGAACTTAATATTTTACAGTAATACTACAATCTTAGTCAAAAGGTGAGATATTATAAGCAACATAGAACAAAATAGTGCCTTAGCTGTTATTTGCTTTATACAGTATAGCTACATGTCAAATATATCCGAGCCACGCAGCCGAGTAATTTCACTTTATTTCAGGCAAAGCTAAAGCAAAAGTACTAGCTTAAGTCAAATGCAGATATATACAAGGTTCTCTAGTTTTACTCAGTAAGGAAATTTAGAATAACTCCATAATTATCTATATTAATCCAATATAATTAACTCAGACTTTATTTCGAGCCTCAAGATAGCAAATACACAAGGTAACTGAGCTATTCACTTTTGCAGGTAAGACTGATCTTACTCTGGAAAAATGCCCGTTGAATGAAGAGGGTGGTACATTTATCTTCACTGACTACTTTATTATCAGACTGCCCAGATGGGTAATAGGAGATCAATCTTTTCAATTTTATGATACAAAGCTTATTTTATTTAATTCCTTTTAAAGATATATATGCTTCCTAAACCTTCCTAACACAGTATACAATATTATTTTTAAAGGATTTAGCAATTAGCAATTAGACTTACCACTTCATAGTGCTTTACAGCCCTCTCTAAGTAGTTTAGAGTCAGCATATTGCCCCAACAATCTGGGTCCTCATTTTACAGATCTTGGAAGGATGGAAGGCTGAGTCAACCTTAAGCCAGTTAGGATCGAACTCATGGCAGTGGGCAGAGTCAGCCTGTAATACTGCATTCTAACCACTGCACATCATGGCTAATGGTGGTTGGCTGAAATCAACTGCAGCAAGATCCCACAAATGGAAGGTTACTATTAAAAGGACATATTCCTTATGCCTGCAGCAGGATCTTCAAATTAGGCATGCAAATGGGGTAAAGCGTAGAGTACCATGCCAAAATGAGCCTTGGTGATGCAGGCTGCTAAACACCTAGCACTTAGCTCCAGCTGCCTGCAATTAGTGCAGGCTCGAATCCCACCAGGCTCAAGGTTGACTCAGCCTTCCATCCTCTCGGGGTAGGTAAATTGAGGACCCAAGATTGTTGGGGGCAATAAGCTGACTTTGTAAAAATGCTGCTTGGGGGGGGCCAAAAAGCCCTAGTAATAAGCAGGCATATACAATAAAATGAAGGCTATTGCTGAGCACATTGGGTTGTGCTCTAAAGATTGTAAGCTGCCCTGAATCTCCGCAGAAGGGCGGCATATAAATGTAAATTAAAAAAATAAAAAAATAATTTCTAATCAACTCTGCAAATACAAGATGGCCTTCTCATGTATTAATGGCTTTTTGAATATATATTATGACATATCATACAAATTCAGCAGAGAGTAAACTCTTTCTTGTCAATGTCCAAATGATGGAAGCTGACTGTTGTGCTAAACAAATATGGCATACAGACATTTGGATTGGGGAAATACGATAGCAGATCAGAAATGGATTTCTGAATACAAATGGAAAAAATCTATTCTATACAGGACCTTTCCCAAAGAATGAATGAAGACCTCTCTGGTACATTCCTTCAATCATCATTTTAGGTATTTATACACAAGTGCATTATCTTAATCTTTTCTTGTACAAGGTAAATGCGCCTTTAGCAATTTCTTCACAGGGTTTGGTTTGCAGATGTCTTATCTTGCTGACAGCTCTTCTATTAACCTACTCTGCCTTTTCCACTTTTTAAGGCCAGAACTAGGCAAAATACCCCAATGCTGCTTAACCATCACAGAATACAATGGAACTATTTCTTCCCAGGATCCTCATGCGTGGATTCTACTTGATTCTATTAATGCAAACCAGGACTGCCTTGTCTTTTTAGCTGCTGCAACAGAGAATCTTTCTAACTTGTTTCTGTGTGCAAAGTTGAGGCCATTTATGACAACTGGAACAGATAGTCCTCAACTTACAACAGTTCATTTAGCGACCATTCAAAATTACAATGGCACAGAAAAAAGTGACCTATCACCATTTTTCACGCTTACGACCATTGCACCATTCCCATGGTCACAGGATCAAAATTCAGATGCTTGGCAAGTGGTTCATATTTACGATGGAGTCTTGTGATCCGCTTTTGCGATCTTCTGACAAGCAAAACCAGTGGAGAATCCTGAGCCACTTAACAATCATGTTACTAACTTAACAAATGCAATGATTCACTTTACAACTGTGACAAGAACAGTCGTAAAATGGGGCAAATGTTTACTTAACAAATGTTTCACTTAGCAAGACAAATTTTGGGTTCAACTGTGGCCGTAACCCGAGGACTGCTTGTGTAAGAACAGACCTCTGAAGAATCCAAGTTGATACTTAATTTCAGGATGACACAAGTCCATTTATCCCTTGGATGCAGTTGTTTAACTAGCTAGAATCCCAAGCTGGCCACATTCATCCATCTTCTCCATAGAGACATGATGATAGATTGAGCTACTTTACTGAAATCACAGCATACTACACCCATAACATTCCCTTGATCCACTAAACTAATCATTTTATCATAGAGAGTGAACTGGGAGGGATGGAGATGGAATTAGAGTGGCACAACTTGTTTTTGATGAATCCACGTGGTTTCTAGTAATGGCAGCACTAAGTGTTGGTATGTATTCTGCTTTCTTAAAAGATATAATCTTTTTACAGATTTTTTAACCAAAACAATGCAAGTACTAGAAAATAAACAAAGAAAATAAGAAAGAATAGTCAATAAGTAATAAAGAAAATAGAAAAAAAGAAAGGGTAAAAAGGAAGGATAAAGAATTCCAATCTCTCTGACAGCTATTATAAATCCATTTATTTTATCCTCTTTCTAAGGTTACATCATCATACTGTGACATACATGCTTTGATAATCTGTTCTAGTATTTTATCCAGGACCAATGATAAATCAGTGGTAGCTTCCCAGATTCTATACCTCTTTCTATTTTGGAATATCAAGATTATGTTTCCCCCTCAACCTTTTGGCAGATAACCTATTTGTTATCTCTGAAGATAACAATAAGTAGTTCCGACATCACCACTCTGTTTTACTTTTCAACTTCTTAGAAAGCTTAGTATTAATGAATTCAAGCTTCTTTTTTCAAGATTTCCTTTTGGAAAGACATGGATTCCTGGAATATGGTCCACATTACCAATATATGATGATGAGGGACACTAGGCACAGATGATTGCTCATAAGAGAAGAAATATGTTTAGCAAGAGCTTTCTGAATGTTACTAAAATGGCTTTAAACCAGAAAGAGAGAGAGTGACAAAGAGTAGTATAAAAACTGATGAGCCCCTCCATTATCATGACTGACCATGATAATGAAGGTGCTAACAAAGGGACTACTGGAAAATTCTCAACATGAGGTAACAATGAAATTAATAAAGAGCGAATACCAAAAACGTCCAATGTCTGTGTACCAATCCACAGAATATGGGTAATAAATAAAAGAACTATAAAATCCTATTATTGAAAGGCAAATATGACCTGATATGTATCCCAGAACAATGGTGGGTCAGGTCATAATCAGAAGATAGAACTTTATTTATTTATTTATTTTATTTATTTTGTCAATCACCTACAAGATAATAAGTATAAGGATAAACATAGTTATGAATATATGAAATGAATACATATAAGAAAAATAAAAGAAACAATAGGACAGGGAGGTAGGCACGTTGGTGCACTTATGCACGCCCCCTACAGACCTCTTAGGAAAGGGGTGAGATCAATAGTAGACAATCTAAGGTTAAAGTTTTGGGGGTTTGGGGAAGAAACCACAGAGTCAGGTAGAGTATTCCAGACATTGACCACTCTGTTGCTGAAGTCGTATTTCCTGCAATCAAGTTTGGTGCGGTTAACCTTGAGTTTGTATCTATTGTGTGCTCTTGTATTGTTATGGTTGAAGCTGAAGTATTCATTGACAGGTAGGACATTGCAATGTACGATTTTATATACTATACTTAGATTGGACCGAAGGCGGCATAGCTCTAGGCTTTCTAGGTCTAGAATTTCAAGTCTGGTGGCATAAGGTATTCTGCAATGAGCAGAGGAGTGTAGAACTCTTCTTGTGAAATATTTCTGGACTTTCTCAACTGTGTTAATATCAGATACGTGATGTGGGTTCCAGACTGATGAGCTGTATTCAAGTATTGGTCTCTTTCTTGTTAACAGACCAATGAAGGAGTTCTCTATGGAGATCCTCAGTTATCCAGGTCATGGTTGTCCCAAAGGTGCTTTTTCAAGAGGCACCCGGACTTTCTGGTTTTTCTTTGAAGACATTTGGCTTCCCACCCAAGAAGCTTCAGTTGCCTCTTGAAAAAGCACCTTTGGGAAGACCAACAAAAGGAAACAGAGTCCCTGTATATAAAGAATATATATGCCTACGGAGGAATCAATGCCCCTGAAGATGATTCTGTTGAAAGCATTAACTAATGCTTTAAAAAAGTGAGCAACAACAGTAATATCACTGTGGATATTTATTGCACTAGCAAGCCCAGAAGATGTAGACCTTTTTAAAAAATTCAAAAGATTATGTGTTCCTGGTAATGAGAGACTTCAGTTGCTTTAATACCTCCTAGAAATCTCAGCTAGTAGTGGTTGATTTTTGATATTTCTGAAAACATTTCTTTTCTTAAACAATGAAAGAAACCTGCAGGAGAGGGAGACAGCGAGAGAGGTTATTTATCCTGGGGTGTTACTGATGAACATAGATTGATTGATTGGCTTAGATGTCAGGCAGACTGTGATGTCACTTGGGGGAAGGTGGTCCTTCTCCTCAGGTGACTTTTGTGAAGTTCAAACTGGAGAGGTTACTCAATCTATTGCTTTGACTACTCTGCATGAAAAATAGGGAAAGAAGATGTAATTAAAAAAAGAGAGAGAAGGAAAACAAGTACACCCATTTAATAATATCATCTCTAGCTTTCTTAAATCAATAGGAGTTGGATTTCATTTAACCAAGATACTAGCGATTCGTTCATTCCATCTGCTAACATCCCAAAGTGAACCATTTTCACAGACTATAAATTTTGATATAGAAATCTGCTGCTATCAGTGAAGACAAGATACTAATGCCTCCGTGAAACATTAAAGATATTCAGAGACTTCAGGGGAACCTCTATTAAATCAGCATAAAGTATATGCTGAAGTTTTATTCATCTATTTCTCTATGCTCATTGGGGTTGACTGCTAAAAGATCTCAGTTTGTAATTGAACGGCTCTCTGTGACAATCTGAGAAACATAATATTCTACAGACCCTATAATAGATTTCTGCACATGTGTGTTTTTGAGTTGTTTCCTGAGGAACCATACGCCTCTTCAGTTGGAACATCAGAAATAGCAATATTTTTTCCCCAGAAGACAGCTTGTCTTTTCCAGCAAGTTATCATCACAGCTACAAGGATGTTCAAAAGCACATTCTGTAAAAGGGTATATTCTGCACAGGGTAAACTGACTTAATTTACACCAAGATGAAAAGAACGGACACTACAACAAATATCCTACAATCTTTTACAGCAAACAGGGGACTCAACAGGAGACACAAGGAGATTCTTATTGGACTTTTGGAGCAGAATGATTTTTCAGAGTAAGAAACTTTGAAAAACTAGCGGTGTGGATTGGAAGACTCCTACTTAGCCTGTGTTATGTCAGACAACCCAGCTTCTGATTAATGGCTTTTGAACCAATAACATTGTCGGCTACAAACCCGGTTTGTGGTTCCTTCATATCTGCTGGCAAAATCCATTTATAACAGCAGCAACAGCACAAAAACAGCAACAATACCAAAGCCATTATCTTGCTAGCAAACATTCCTTGTGGCTATTGCCATTTGATCTGAGCAATAAATCTCATAATCTGAATGCTGAGATAGAAAAGTTGATTGGGGGGGGTGTTTCAGATTCAGCACAGAAAAGATGTCAGAGGGAAAGAAAGATAAAAATTACCCTTTAACTAGACAAGGAAACATAGCTGCAACGTATTTGCCCAAACAGGGACTTCTTCAATAAGGACCCCAAATGTATTTCGCAATACAGACATTCAAAAGAATCCAAATTATACTTTAATCTCATTCTTCTGGCTTTTATTGGTCATCGAACTTTCTCAATCAACATCTCCTTTTTCTAACAAACATTTAAAAGAAAGTCTTCATTTGTTTTTTTTTAAATCCCATAACCTCTATGGATTCAGGATAGAAGGCAGGGGTCAATATTTAGTTTTGTGGAACACATCACCATCCTTAAGGGCTCCCCATGTTCTCTATTCACCAGCACACAATAGCAGCAGTCTTTTTTCCAAAAGCCACAGAAAATTTGGCATCAGTTTTCTAAGATACACAGAGATAACATCGTTCTTCTCAGCATCTGTGAACTGCATACTTAGTGCACAGCAAACAGAAGATGGCCTATATCCCAGCTGCATTCTGTTTCATTTTCTAGCGGCATGGTTCAGTGGCTAATATACTGGATCTGTGCCCGGGACATTTTTTTCAGTACTCAACTCAGGCAAATACTCAAGGATGGCTTTAGGCAAATCGGTAAGTAAAAGTAATAATGCTACAGGAATCTTAGGGGAAGAGAGGGCAACATGTTTTACATTTTTGTACCTTGATCCTAAACTTTTGCGGGATTTTGAGGTCAGCTTATTCATGGGCAGTGTATTTTTGCGATATTTTTGTTGAAAAGTTGAGGGTTAGCTTATTTGTGGATGGGCTTATGCTCAAGTACATGAATATGTTTGTCTATGTGTGTAGTGCCCATCTCTCCAGCACTGGTTAAGAGCTGAAGTAAAATATTGGGACATCATGTATGTATGCATGGGAATTTTCTAGAAGATAGTCTGCCCAGGATATCTTCCAGCCAGGGCCTTGGTGGTACAGGCTGTTAATAGCCTAGCACTTAGTTCCAGCTGCCTGTAATTATTGCAGGCTCGAATCCCACCAGGCTCAAGGTTGACTCAGCCTTCCATCCTCTCGGGGTAGGTAAATTGAGGACCCAAGATTGTTGGGGGCAATTAGCTGACTTTGTAAAAATGCCGCTTAGTAATAAGCAGGCATATACAATGGAAGGAAGGCTATTGCTGAGCGCATTGGGTTGTATCCCAAAAATTGTAAGCCGCCCTGAGTCTCCGGAGAAGGGCGGGATATAAATATGAATAAAAATAAAAATAAATAAACAAATAAATAAATTTCCAGAAGTAGTTTTCTTCTCGTAAACCAACACTTTACTGGAAATCCCTTTTGGGTGTATGATACTTATATGAGAACTGAATATAGATCCTGTTTCTTGTGTACTATTTTGAAATTTTGTTTTATGGCATCCAGAGTCTGTATTTTGACCAGTACTTGCTATGTGCTCTTCAGGATTAATCCAAAATTAAGATTGTTAATGACTGAAAAAAGTCATTTGGACTGACAGCTGGATTAGCCATTAATTCCAGAATTAATTCCAGATCTAAAGGAGGAACAAATCCTGTAGGCCACATAAACTTGTCTGAAAAAATATATGCAGATGATTTAAGATTTATAAAATAAACTCAGCTATTTCATCACTGCATCAATAAAGAGTAGAAGCTGGCTGACTGGAGGCATCTCTAATTTAATTCTGGATTAACTAAGTAGACAAAGTTAAAAAAAAGAAGATAGAGTATTTTGACTTCAAATTAAACAGGTGTTTTGGAGTCCATACAGCACTTGTCTTTCCCCACAATTGTGAGGCTATAGATGACAACTGTAGTATCTCAGGAAAAGTCACTGCTGCTTTAAAGAACTGCAAATAAATATTGCATTTGGACGTACATGCTCCAATTTGGTGGCTCAGGCTGTTAATTGCCTGCACTTAAGTTCCAGCTGCCTACAACTGCTGTAGGCTCGAATCCCACCAGGCTCAAGGTTGACTCAGCCTTCCATCCTCTCGGGGTAGGTAAATTGAGGACCCAAGATTGTTGGGGGCAATTAGCTGACCTTGTAAAAATGCCGCTTAGTAATAAGCAGGCATATACAATGGAATGAAGGCTATTGCTGAGCACACTGGGTTGCATCCCAAAAATTGTAAGCCGCCCTGAGTCTCCGGAGAAGGGCGGCATATAAATGTAATTAAAAAAAAAAATTTGAAGCAGGTAAAACCCATAAACTGAGCTTACATTTCAGTCCTTACAGATTTGTGTATTGCAATACAGGTAGTCCTTGACTTACAAGTTTGTTTAGTGACCATTCAAAATTACAATATCATTGAAAAAAGCAACTTATATTTTTCACTCTGACAACTGTTGCAACATCTCCGTGGTCACATGATCAAAATCCGGATGCTTGGCAACTGGTTCATATTTATGGCGGTCACAGTGTCCCTGGGACATGTGATCACCCCTTTTGCAACCTTCTGAGAAGTAAACCAGTGGTGGGATGCTGCCGGTTCAGACCGGTTCTAGCGAACCAGTAGTTCCAACCATCAGCTGGCCCCACCCACCTGCCCCCGCCCTATCCTGTCTTATATTTCCTTCTTTCTGGCTCAGCTGATTCGCACAGCATAGCTAATTTCCGTGCCTCAGCTGTTCTACTTACTAGGGCTGCCCTAGAAGCAGTTAAGCTTCAAATTGTGGTATTTTGAACACTGTTTGCACACGCAAAGCACACGCTCACAGAACTGGTTGTTAAACTGGTTGCAGCCTATCACTGAAGCAAACTCAATGGGAAAGCCAGATTCACTTAACAACCATGTTGCTAACTTAACAATTGCAGTGATTCACTTAACAACTATGGCAAGAAAAGTCGTACATTGGGGCAAAACTCAACAGAAATTTTGGGATCTATTGTGGTCTCAAGTTGAGGACTACCTATGTCTGAAATCTTTTAAGAGCCCTCCTAGTGTTTGCAGGAGGTGTATCTTATCTGGTCTCAGGGTCAGCTAAAAAATTATGGACACTGTTGTTTGATTACATATTAGATCACTTTATTGATTTGTTGCTCATAATGTCTGAGCTGACCCTAAAAGTGAATGGGCTATACCTCTTGCAAACTCTATGGAGAAAGCAATAAATCTAGCCTTCTCATCTGATAATGTCAGAGCCCGATCTCATTTCTATTAACCTTCAGTCAATTGCAGACCACAGTAGGGAAAAACCAGACACATTACAGGGGAAAAAAGGAAAATAATTTTTACAAATTGCAGGAACAGACTACCTAGGGAATTGATTCTGCTATTGTCCCCTCAGGTAGTACATACTAAATGAAAAATATAGCAACATGTGGGCACTGTTTGCCTTCGTATTATTCTCTGCTTTCAGAGACAAATAGATATCCTCAACAGAGCCTGAAAAAGTATGGTCACATCCAGATAGGCAGTTAAACTTTACTCCAGGTGGCACAAAGTTTGCCAGCATAATTGTTCTGTTTCCTGTTGTGCCTTAATTGCAAAGCCAATGAGTGATCCTGTTCTCTAAATGGGAAAAGTTAAGGGAAGCATTAGGTGATTTCCTACTACCGGTAGCAGGAAAAATATTATACGTGCTTGTTGTAATGCGGTGGGATAAGCTGGACCAGGTAAGACGTAAGTCCGAACAAAAAGCTAAGCCCCAAACTGTATTCGTAACTATGTTCATCTGCCTGAATCTGATTCACGAGAGTAGATGGCGACTTTTCACCTCTCCTGGTTTCCTGGAAAATCCTCACTGACTCAGGGATCAAGACACTGTAGCCCTTACCCAATCCATGGATTCTCTGACAGACAGTCCTCAACTTACGACAATTTAGTCCAACATTTCTGTTGTTAAGTGAGACATTTGTTAAGCGAGTTTTGCCCCATTTTATGACCTTTCTTATTTATTTATTTATTTATTGGATTTCTAGGCCGCCCCATCTCCCTAAGGACTCGGGGCGGCATACAATAAAAGCAATACAAATAAACAATTAAAAAAAGATTAAATCCAAATAAGAAACCCAATTAAATTCTAAAACCCTAAAAATAAGCATTAAAACTCCCTCACACACACACCCCTCAGTCCAGGTCAGCGAGTTGGAACAACCTTGTTTTGAGGCCACGGCGGAAAGAGTGGAGGTCAGGGGCCAGCCGAAGCTCCAGGGGCAGCTACAGTTGTTAAGTGAATCACTGCAGTTGATAAGTTAGTAACTCAGTTGTTAAGTGAATCTGGCTTCCCCATTGACTTCGTCAGAAGGTCGCAAAAGGTGACCACATGACCCCTGGACACTGCAATCATCATAAATATGAATCTGTTGCCAAACTGAGTTTTGATCACATGATTAGAGGGATGCTGCAAAGGTCAAAACTGTGAAAACGGTCATAAGTCACTTGTTTCAGCGCCGTTGGAACTTCGAATGGTCACTGAACAAAGTATTGTAAGTTGAGGGCTACTTGTATTTATCCCCTCTTGTCTTTTTTTTGCTCATCCTTATTTCTGTTTCTCCCCCACACACTTTCTCTCTGTCCCTTGCTTGTCTCTATCTCTCTCTGCCCTGAAACAGGTGACTGAGAAACTATTAGCCAGGGATGGATAGAGGATGATCCTGCTTATTCAGTACCACTGCAGGCTACATGTCAGCCAGAACACTTTTTAAGTCTATGCCTAGCTGTCTCATGTTAGACTGCTACATCTGTATAGATAAGAGCCAGGTTGGATTAATAGACCATCAAAGTCCCTTCCAGACCTAGAATTCTATTAATACCTGATTGTTTCTGCTTCCCAAGTGAAAATGGCCATGGAACAGAAGTGATATTCAGCAGGTTCTGACCAGTTCTGGAGAACCGGTAGGGGAAATTTTGAGTAGTTCGGAGAACCGGCAAATACCACCTCTGACTGACCCCACTGGCCGATTGGCTGGATCTTCTTTTGTTGCCCTGTATAGGAGAATGGAGCTGGAAAGCAGGTTAGTGGGGTGAAGAGAGAATGGGATTTTGCAGTATCCTTCCCCTGGAGTAGGGTGGGGTGGGAATGGATTTTGCAGTATCCTTCCCCTGCCATGCCCACAGAACCGGTAGTAAAAAAAATTGAATCCCACCATTGCCATGGAAGGAAGTTCCTAGGAACTGGAGGTAAAGGATCTGCTTGTAACAGCCAAAAGCAGCCAATGAGAGTTGGATCGTTTCTACCTGTGGTCAACGGTTCTATAGTTGCTACCACAAATTGTGCATAACTGTGCAGCCTGTGTCAGCAGAAGATGGAAAACACTTTAACCCTGGATCGGATAACTACAAAGTTGGGTGGCCTCAGCTGTGGGGCTTTGGATGAGAAGAAGAAACATCATGAGGACACGTTAAAGAGCAATTGGCGTGGTTTGGGAATAGGTTGGTGACCTCTCTGGCTGGTTGTTCTTTTTGCTCACTATTGGAATAAGTATAACCAAATAGTTACGAGATATTAGAATTAAATGCAAGTCTGACCTGTACAACTGCCATGCCTTTCATAAACGATTTTTACATTTCAAAGAGCCTTGGTGGTGCAGGCTGTTAAATGCCTAGCACTTAAGTTCCAGCTGCCTGCAATTAGTGCAGGCTCGAATCCCACCAGGCTCAAGGTTGACTCAGCCTTCCATCCTCTCAGGGTAGGTAAATTGAGGACCCAAGATTGTTGGGGGCAATAAGCTGAGATTGTAACAATCCCGCTTAGTAATAAGCAGGCATATACAATGGAATGAAGGCTATTGCTGAGCACATTGGGTTGTGCTCCAAAAATTGTAAGCTGCCCTGAATCTCCGGAGAAGGACGGCATATAAATATGATTTTTTAAAAAAAGCTTAATTAGGAGTTGGTGTCCAATTTGAACACAATGAAAGTTCATGCTCACTGGAGTTTAGTCAGCAGCTCCATTTGCTTCCTAGAACTTTACATATCAGGGCTCACCCCTCGAACATATGCAATACAAAGAAAAAATAAGAGCTGCATACATGTTATAGTTTATTTTTTCAGTTCATTTAAAAAGGCTACACATCTAAGAGTTGAGAAGTTGCAACAATTCTATGACAGCAACTGTGGGATTAAGAGGAGCTACAAAGTAGTCTTCCATATTGCATCTGTTTATTTATTAATCAAACTTGCATGCTCCCTGACTCCCAATGAGGTATTCACCTCATAGCAATCAAAGCAAGGCAATTACCACAAAACCAATTAACAGGGGAAAACAAGATTAGAGATGACAAGGACGACAGATTGGACAAAGCAAGGCATCCCATCCTCCTTTCTTTTGTGCTTATTTTACTCCGTAAAGTTAAAAAAAAAAGAATAGAGGGGAAGTCCAAGTATACACAACATAACTAAGTTCTCAGGAAAATCCCAGCAACTTTTGCAAATCTAGAATGGGGGGACTTTTAAGAACGTCTGCCTAACTCTTCAAACAGGAACCAATGTATGTTCTGCAATCTCTACGCATTATCATTCGAAACAAACAAAAATACAGATGTTTATGGAGATTCTCAGCCATCCAGGTCATGGCTGTCCCAAAGGTGCTTTTTTTCAAGAGGCAGCTGGACTTACTGGTTTGTCTGGTTTTTTTTCTTTGAAGATGTTTCTCTTCTCATCCAAGAAGCTTCTTCAGCTCTAGCTGGATGGTGAGGAAGTTTCTCCACCATCCAGTCAGAGCTGAAGAAGCCTCTTGGATGAGAAGCAAAAGGTCTTCAAAGAAAAGAAGAAAAAAAACCCAAGTTACCTCTTGGGAAAATAAAAATAAAAAAACACCTTTGGGGAAAATACAGATTATTTACCGGTGTGAGGATTTCCCCACGCAGGCTTCTCCTCCCACAGGGACCCTCGGACCGGTTTCCACAACAGCCCCCCCCCCCAGAGCACTGGGGGGGGGCGGCGGCGGCGGCGAGAGAACCCGAGAAGCCCTCACACGCGAGTTCCCCGCCATCACTTTCCCAGAAATCGCTCTGGGCCGCCTTCCCACAACCGGCCAGGGCCCCTTTTCCCCATCGCGCCCACCGAAAGCAGCAGCCTCCGCCGCAATCCCTCGCCGGGACCGGGCAGGGGGAACAGAGAAGAAGCCCGGCTGGTGCTTCTGTTTCTGCCGCTTAGCATTCTCCCGAGCTCTCCCTCCACCCACCCACCCTCCGAGCCATTTTAGGATTTCCAAGCCTAAGAAAGGCGAAGAGGCTCCTCGGGACAGGCAGGCGAGGAAGGCGAGCAGAGGCTCCCCGAAGGCTGCCGGCCGAGAGCGCGAAAACTTTCCGCGGAGCTTCTCCTCTTCCTCCTCTCGGACTAAGGAAGCCCTCTCTCTCCCGCCCTTTCCCCGGCGGCCACACCTGCCCGAGCCGCTGGGTTTACTTAACCGTCTGTCACGGCCACCTCGGCGCCTCCGTCCCGCGCGCGAAGCTCCAGGCGGAGGAGGGCGGCTTTCTGGGCGGGCTGGGAGACCGGCAGCCCTTCCCGGAGCTGCTCCTCGTTGAGGCGAAGCAGCCGGACGCTGCACTGCAGAAGCTGTTGGCCGGGCGCTGGAGCAGCCATGGATGCCGCCTCGGGGAGCAGCGGGCGGCGGCGGGAGAGGCCGGCGCCCGCAGGCGGACAGCAACGGAAGCGGCTTCTGGTCGGGGCGCCTGAAGCCGCCGGGCTCGAGCGAGTCGTCCGAGGCTATAGGGCCGGGCAGGGAGGCGAGGAGGCGGGCGGGGAGCGGCGAGCTTTCCTGCCGAACGAGCTCCCCATCGGAGATGCCGCCGCCGCCGCCTCGCTCGCTTCGGCATCTGCAGCGAATCGGGCTCCCTCTCCCGTTTTCCTCCCGCTTCCCGCACTTCCTCTGGAGAGAGAGAGAGAGAGAGAGAAAAAATGTCCCTCCAGCGAAAAACGATTTGCGCGCTCACACGACGACGCGGAGGGGACGTTCCGGCGAGCTGCGGTGCGGTCGCTTGGCGTTGGCAAGAGCGACGCCTGCCGGCTGCCTTTGGAACTGAAGGCGAGAGCTCTAAGGAGGGCCAATCATGCCGCTGACACAAGCGTGCCTAGTGCACACATCAGTCTGTCTTTATCTGTCCGTCCGTCCATCCATCCATTATCTATCTATCCATCGTCTGTATGTGTGTATATCTATCTACCATCTCCGTCCATCCGCCCATCTGCCCATCCATCCATCCATCTTCCATCTAACTTCTATCTTCTATCTTCCATCTATATCATCTGTCTATCTAAATCCATCCATCCATCCATCCGCCTGACTTGTCAGTCCATCTGTCCATCCATCTGTCTATCTGTCTAGCTATCTACTTAACTTTTCTGGCCTCCACTAAACTGGAATAACTTACTAATGCTGCTGGATTTTTCCAACGTGGCACCTGCCCTCCAGGGCCTAATTGAAAACATTCCTACTGGCATGTTCTAGAATTCGGAATGGTGTCTTTTATTAAGAAAACCAGTTGAGCAAGACACCTAAAGGCACCAGGGCTGGGAACCAAGAGACTGCATAAGGCCATTTCTGAGCCAGGAGAAAGGCAGGTGTGTCTGGGAAGAAAGGCAGGTGTGTCCTGGGAAGAAAGGCAGGTGTGTGTGCTGGTGCGGCAGGGGAGGGGTATGGCTGAGGAGCAGGGCACCACCTACTCCTCCACAAACCCTCCTCAGCATGGGCTTTGCCCACCTGACTGCTTGCACAGATGTGTACAATCCCTCGCCCAGCCAGGGTTTGCAGGCACTGTGACCTGTTTTCAGTGGTTTGTAGTAAGAAAAACATTTGCTTAGCCTGTTCCAGATTAGGTACAAATTTGACCTAAGGACACCCAGGGACTTTTTGTAGCTAATCAATGAATGAGTTAGAAAAGAAACAAGAAACTACCTATTTTTGTCTGCTGTCTCAGTATATGACGGAAGCTGGATTAGCCTCTTCTGGAGAAAGAAAAAGGGATCAAAAGAGAGAAGAGAGTTGCTAAATAGGAGTCTATTCTCCTCTGGCTAAAAACAAAAGGAGAAAAGAGAAAGAGAGAAAAGTGTTGGACTTAAATAGGAATATTCACAATAACAAAACAAAACAGAAAGGATCTTGGGGGTCTTCTAATCCAACTTTTTTTTAAATTACATTTATATGCCACCCCAAGACTCAGGGCTTATAATTTTTGGGATACAACCCAATGCGCTCAGCAATAGCCTTCCTTCCATTGTATATGCCTGCTTATTACTAAGCAGCATTTTTACAAAGTCAGCTTATTGCCCCCAACAATCTTGGGTCCTCAATTTACCTACCCCGAGAGGATGGAAGGCTGAGTCAACCTTGAGCCTGGTGGGATTCGAGCCTGCAGTAATTGCAGGCAGCTGGAATTTAAGTGCTAGGCATTTAACAGCCTGCACCACCAAGGCTCTTCATGTTTAAGCAGGAGATTCTATACCATTCCAGACAAATGGCTGTTCAATTTCTTCTTTAAAATCTCCAGTGATGGAGCACCTACAACTTCTGGAGGCACACAGTTCCACTGATTAATTGTTGTCAGGAAGTTTCTCCTTAATTCTAGGTTGGATGACTCTTTGATAAATTTCCATCCATTGCTTTTTATCATGCCTTCAAGTACTTTGGAGAGTAGGTCGACATCCTCTTCTCTGTGACAACCCCTCAAATATTGGAAGATTGCTATCATGTCATCCCTAGTCCTTCTCTTTTTGACAGACCTTCCCACTTTCTGCAACCATTCTTCACACGGTTTAGCCTCCAGCCCCCTAATCATCTTTCAGATCAGTATTACTTCTACTTGCCTTAAGTAACATTTGCTATTCTATTCTGCTCCCTCAGTTTTGAGAGAGATCAAAACTGGTGTGTTCATAGGAGTGGTCAGCATCATCTAAATGGCAGGCACAAAAGAGTGATTTGTGCTGGCCACTGAGTTTCCCTGGATGACACTAGAAGCTAGCAGCACACTGCAGCCTGGTGGAGGGGGCCTCTTTTGCTATCCCATGAGCTCATCTTCTATTCATCCTCTTATCTGTTGGGATAGGGATGGGATGTCTCTGATTTTCCAGGTGTACAGGTGATCTCATTTACTAACATCACCACTAACTTCAAGGATTGGTTGAGGGGTTATGCCAATGTGATTGAAGGGTTTCACCCATGTGAATCTATTCTCCAATCCCAATGCTTTATCTATGCTGCTCATTTCTGCTTATAAAAATGGTATAAAAAGAATAAACACTGCCCAGGCAGTCAGACATCTTTGGACACTGAAATGACTGGTTATTGAATCCCTACAGTGATTGACAGTCTGAACCTTTTGATGAACATGTGGCATAGATTAAAAAGGGTATGTCCATCTTTTTTACAATGTTGACTAACTCTTCCCCTCAGTGATCTCAGTTCACAGCCACTGCTGGGGTCCTTGCAAGACCTAGTATCTTGAAAGCACCTTAGAACAGAATAACAGAGTTGGAAGGGAACTTGGAGGTCTTCTAGTCCAACCCCCTGCTTAGGCAGGAAATCCTATACCATTTCAGACAAATTGTTACCCAATCTCTTAAAAACTTCCAGTGTTGGAGCATTCACAACGTCTGCAGGCAAGTTGTCCCATTGGTTAATTGTTCTAATTCAGGAAATTTCTCCTTAGTTCTAGATTGCTTCTCTCCTTGATTAATTTCCCACCCATTGCTTCTTGTCCTGTCCTCAGGTGCTTTGGAGAATAGCTTGACTCCCTCTTCTTTATGATAGCCTTGAGATATTGGAAGACTGCTATCATGTCACCTCTAGTCCTTCTTTTCATCAGACTAGCCATACCCAGTTCCTGCAACTGTTCTTTATATATTTTAGCCTCCAGTCCCCTAATCATCTTTGTTGCTCTTCTCTGCACTCTTTCCAGAGTCTCAACATCTTTTTTACATTGTGGCGACTAAAACTGGATGCAGCATTTCAAGCGTGGCCTTACCAAGGCATTATAAAGTTGTATTAACTCTTCACCTGATCTTGCCTGAGTTTTAATAATGAAAAAGGCTTTTCTGGAGCTTCTGCAAAACTGTAAAAGAGTTTCTTCATTCAAAGAAAGAAGCTTCAAAAGAATCTCTTCTTATATCTTTACCCAGGTCTTAAAGTTGTCAAAGTTGGAAATTCCTGCCCTAAACCGTTCCCTTTGTTTTTGAGACACAGGGACTACGCAAGGATGGCCAGAAAGCTGAAGGGCTTCCACCTGTAATTAATCTCTTTCAAGGTCATCGTTATCAAAATGGAGTAATGGGAAATAAAGAAGTCAGGCTTTTCTGCCAGGAAGAATCAGCAGCAATTTTTCTGGTTGACGGGTTTTAATTCTGCCTCCATTCTTATTTTTTTCCCATTTTGGCAGCTCTTGCTATAAAGGGGGATGGGGAGAAGAGTTTTAAGGGCAGCTGGGATGCAAAGTAAATCCACCAGACATCAAGAGGGAGAATATATATTTAATACAAAACTAAAATCACAATTACAAAACAATAAAAAGCCTAAGCAAAATGGTCATATTCTAGAATATGTGAGAATATACATTATAGAATATAGTTTAACATCTTGTGAGTTATTGGCTTTTCCTTGGGGCTCAAACGATATTGTCAATGAACGCAGATCCTTAATTGTCACATAGATTTGCCAGTATCACCTAATGCATTTATGTTACATCAAACCTGTCACCATTTTATTAAGACCCTCAAGCACACAAATAGTTTATTATAGTCACACAGTTCAGAGTTGAAAAATAAAACATGTTAAAAGTAATATAAGAATAAAAACACAAAAGAAGAATGTTGCAATTGGTGATGGGCTTGTATCTGTGAGCAGTCACAGTGTGCCTAATTTCACAGGCAACACGATTTGGCTATGTTCAAGGAAATTAAATCATACTGGTCAGGTAACAGCCATGTATTTTAAAAAGAATTTCCTGTGTATTTTTACTGGGCAAAGATTTCTAAGCTTTGCACAGTGGTAGTCAATGAGGTTAATCAGAAGCACAATTATTGTTAATTGAAAACTAACACATAGGCAAGTTGAGAGGATGTTTGGACAAAGGCTTTCTGCCTTCTTTTTTTAAAATACTATCTTATGTCCAAAAATGTCAGAATTTTTTGGAGTCACCAGGTCATCAAAGTTTGAGCTAAGGAGGTACTCTACTTCCTGGGTACCAGGCAGAGATCCTCTTTGCTAGTCCTCATGGCCTGGCCAGAGCAGTGGAGCCTGCTCAAACATGCGGGATACAATTTAGGAAGAAACAACAGCTTTGTTAAAAACAAATAATCCACCACAAACACCTCAGATCTGTTGTTGTCAGGAAAAATCAAACGAGGACACACTGTGTTGGTTACCCAATACTCCTGGGGGAAAGACTGGATATAAAAAAAAACTAAAACAAGGTAGAGATTGGGAATTATTTAATTAATTTCTCTTGTATTTCTATAATAGAATTATCTATGGGTTCCTGTCAAACATAGGTATCCTTTTAAATAATTTTAAATAAATAAATAAATAAATAAATAAATAAATAAATAAATAAATAAATAAATAAATCTACCCGTTTTTATTATGGATTCCCAGCACTTTTTTTCCATTGTGAGCCTCGCTCTGCTTTTTTTTACAGCAATATCACTGCCCAGGAGGTGTCACTGTGTGGTTAAAAATGACATTTCCACCGGGTAGCAGCTACAAAAAGAAAGTTTTCTAATTCTGGAATTGTTTAAAAAATATTTTTTTCTAATAGGACCAACATTATTAAAATAGCATTAAGTATACTAGAAAAATTAAAGGCCGAAACAGTTCTACTTAGTAGTTAAAACAATATTTTGTATAAATTATTCTGGATTTTAGTCATTTATTTGTTTGCTTGCTTATATCCCACCGTTATTATTGCTGTAATCAAAAAGGCACTTGCATTTTAAACGTTTCAGAACATACGTTTACATAAATTGCACTTATAATACAGAGGTAACTTACATTTCTAAATGAACATAGTAGCTGACTTAGCTATATTAAATAGTCAATGCTAGATACAGAACTTGTTTTTTGCCAGCATAACCGATTCCCTTCCTATGCAATTTCCCATAATCACAAAAGTATTTCAAAATGGTGACTCTTCAAATTTAGAGCATATATGATGCAGTGTAGGAAAGAAAGCAGCAAACAGAAACTATGTGAGATAACTGAAATGTCTCATAGCTAATGCAGCATTCATACATGCCCATCAGGATATTCACTTTAGGGATAAACCATCTTATGCAAAGTACAGAAAATAAGTGGAAATAGTAATTCAGCCAAATTGAAGCAGGAGATAAAAAAAATGAAATATACCAACACGATTCATTGTACCTTTCTATATCTTTCTATTCTTCCTAAACATTGTTTCTATCACGGATCATTCTGTCCATATACCACGTTTAACCATATACCACCTTTGTTCAATTCACAATCTCTTCAGCTCCATCTAACCACAATTTCCTCTCCCCTTCACTCCATTCACTCTTCCTTTAAGTTTTGTGGTTTGAACTTCATTTATTCTTTCTGACCAGACTATCTCTTGTGTCCTTCTTTTCATGGTCACTCACTTGCAGATTCAATCCATATTCATTCTTGATCCAACCTCTTCTTGCTTTATCACCCATATACTTACACATCTGATTCCCACTGCTTTCAACTTAGTTTGGCATTTCTCCTGAAGTTTCCAATTCTTATTTCCATTTAAGAAAGAGGGATGAAGCATGCTCTTATACACAGCCATTGTGCTTCTTTTAGCAAACGTTCATTTTCAAAAACTGAACTGGTTGAATGAAAAACGTAATGCTTTAATGAAAAGTATTGTGCTTTTGGGTTGTCCAAAGTACTTCTCAATCATTGTCAAAGTGTACTTAGCCCTAACTTACATAAGAATTGATGAAGTATTCTGGAGTCAACCTTGTCTTGATGCTCCTTGTTAAATGAAACTACCTGCAGTTACAACAGTGATAAAAAAAGTAACTTTGCAGCTAATCCTTGACATGTACTACTTTTGTACGTCATTAAAGCAAAAGGAAGCTGAAGTAAGATAGGAAGTACAGTAGTGGTTTCACTTAATGGCCATTTCACTTAACAACTGAGTTGCCAGTGTCAATTGTCAAGAGCTTTGGTGGCTCAGGCTGTTAAATGCCTGCTCTTAAGATCCAGCTGCCTGCAATTAGTGCAGGCTCGAATCCCACCAGGCTCAAGGTTGACTCAGCCTTCCATCCTCTCGGGGTAGGTAAATTGAGGACCCAAGATTGTTGGGGGCAATAAGCTGACCTTGTAAAAATGCCGCTTAGTAATAAGCAGGCATATACAATGGAATGAAGGCTATTGCTGAGCGCATTGGGTTGTGCTCCAAAATTGTAAGCCCTGAGTCTTGGAGAAGGGCGGCATATAAATGTAATTTAAAAAAAAAAATTGTGGTTGCTAAATGAGGACTACCTTAACACAGTGAAATCTTCCTAGATTTTGGCACTTTTTTTTTGCAGTAATTGTTCTCTGGAACAACATCCCACCATAGAGCCTTATGGCCTCCAACCTAGGTTTAAAAACTTTTGAAAATTTGGCCTTCTCCCTAGGACTGGAGAGTGAACCTTTCTAAAATCTGATATGCTATTCAGAATGTCTCTTTTCTGGAAGTATATCTTTCATTTTACAATTCTTACTATTCTTGATGTTGTATGCCATTTTATAGAGTCGGGTAGCCTCCTAAATTAGGCAAATAAAATATGTATTATAATGATGTTGCAGTGCATATCTTCACAAAACCTTGGCAATATTCATTCATTATTTTACTAATCCATAATAAAAGCATTGAATTGTCTCAATTTAGAATTACAAGGAATTAGTGAAGTTCCAGTAGTTGTGTTCAGATAACCAATATTTTTATTTGGCCAGTTTTAGATCTCAGAACAGTTTATTATTATTATTGTTGTTGTTGTTATTAATTGGATTGGATTTCTATGCCGCCCCATCTCCCGAAGGACTCGGGGCGGCTTACAATCATAAAAACAATATAAATATAAATACTATACAATTTAAAAAGAGATTTAACATGAAACCCAATAATCTGACTTAAAATAGCACTATTCAATTAAAACCCCATCCCCCTCCTCAATCCAGGTCGGCGAGTTGGAACAACCATGTTTTCAGGCCCCACCGGAAGGACCGGAGGTCGGGAGCCACCCGAAGCTCCAGGGGCAGCTGGTTCCATAGGGTGGGTGCTCCCACAGAGAAGGCCCTACCTCCTAGGGGTCGCCAGCCGACATTGTCTGGCTGACAGCACCCCAAGGAGACCCTGTCTATGAAAGCGCACGGGACATTGGGAAGCCGTTATTGGCAGCAGGGTCTCCCTCAAGTATCCCGGTCCTAAGCCATGTAGGGCTTTATAGGTCAGCACCAGCACCTTGAATCTCACCCGGAGGCAACCAGTAACCAATGCAGCACGCGCAGGAGGGGTGTAACATGGGAATATCAGGATACTCCCATCACAACCCGTGCCGCCACATTCTGCACAAGTTGGAGCCTCCAACTTGTGCAGAACTCAAGGGCAGCCTCATGTAGAGAGCATTATAGTAGTCCAGCTGGGAAGTGACGAGCGCATGAGTGACCGTGCGTAGGGCATCTCAATCCAGATAGAGACGCAACTGGCGCACCAGGCGAACCTGGGCAAATGCCCTCCTGGCCATGGCTCCCACCTGCTCCTCCAAACTGAGCTGTGCATCCAGGAGGACACCCAAGTTGCGAGCCCTATCTATGGGGGGGCAACACCTCTCCCCCCATAGCCAAAGATTGAATATCCTGGATAACTCGAGATGCCAGTACGAACACCCACTCGGTCTTGGCCGGGTTGAGCCGGAGCCTGTTCTTCCCCATCCAGACTCGCACCGCCTCCAGGCACCTGGACATCACATTGAGGGCATCACTGGTTTGGTTAGGGTTGGAGATAAAAAGCTGGGTATCATCAGCATACTGATGATACCTCACTGCAAAACCACGGATGATCTCGACCAGCGGCTTCATATAGATGTTGAACAGTAGAGGCGAGAGAACCGACCCCTGAGATACCCCACAAAGGAGGGGCCTCGGGGCCGATCTCTGCCCCCATCAACACCATCTGTGTATGACCCGAGAGATAGGAGAACCACCACAAAACGGTGCCTCCCACTCCCAACCCCTCGAGGCGCCGCAGTAGGATACCATGGTCGATGGTATCAAAAGCCACTGAGAGATCTAACAGAACTAGGACAGAGGAATAACTCCTGTCCTGTGCCCTCCAGAGATCATCCACCAGTGTGACCAATGCCGTCTCCGTGCTGTACCCGGGCCTGAAGCCCGATTGGTGCGAGTCCAGATAATCGGTTTCCTCCAGGAACACCGGGAGCTGTTGAGCCACCATGCTCTCAACAACCTTCGCAACAAAGCGAAGGTTGGAGACAGGACGGAAGTTGTTTAAATTAGCTGGGTCCAAGGCAGGCTTCTTGAGGAGGGGCTTCACCACCACTTAAAGTTTAAGCTTTCAAGTTTTTTAAAATTATTTATCAGACAATGTGTTAAAGTGAAAATGCAATTTTCTCATGCTCCCCGTCCCCATTGTAAAGGCAAGAGAATGTTTATATGGTGGGGACTTCATTCTTGCTTGTAGCTGTGTTACAGTATGTAGTTTTTATCTATTTATTATAAGAGAGAGGACAATCTCATTCTAGCAGGTGCTAAGAAAATACGCAACAAATCTTTAAAATTTTGATTTTGAAACTTATTTGTGGACTTAAAATAAGCACTGGAACTGCCAAAATTTATTTGAGAAGCAAAATAGTGAGTAGGATGCAAACATATCTAAGAAAATGATTACTCTTTTAACATTTTGCTAACAACCACATTGCCTTTTCCATAATTCTTCAAGATAAGAGAAAGGTATTCTGGCACTTGCCAATCATTTCCCCATGTTACTGAGATAGACAAAATAAAATATTAGATTGTATCAAATATTTGGTTAAACCCTAATGGAATCTTCTGTCCCACTGCATGCTGTGCAGAATCTACTGAGTGTTAAGAGACTTTCTGAACTGGGAAAACAATTATATTCATAAGCATTAAGTCTTTAATTTGCTGTACAGGTAGTCCTCGACTTACAACAGTTCATTTAACAACCATTCAACATTACAGTGTCACTGAGAAAAGTGACTTATGACCATTTTTCACATTTACAATCATTGCAGCATCCTTATGGTCACATGACCAAGATCCAGACGCTTGGCAACTGACTCATATTTATGATGGTTGCAGGGTTCGGGGAGGTCACACGATTCCCTTTTGCGACCTTCTGACAAGCAAAGTCAATGGGGAAACCAGTTTCACTTAACGACCTTGTTACTAATTTACCAGCTGATTCACTTGACAACTGTGGCCAGAAAGTTGTAAAATGGGGCAAAACAAATGTCACTTAACAAACGGTTCACTTAATAACAGAAATTTTGGGCTCGATTGTGGCCGTTGAGGACTAATTGTATATATAACTTGCTTCTAACACACAATTGGGTGTTTCCACGTGGAATTTTGTACACATTTGCAGCCCAAATACACACACACACACACACACTGTACATACACACACACACACACACACACACACACACACATCTTGTCTTATCTAGAACTCTGGAACTTCCTAAGAATGTCCACTCCAACTACAAATGGGTCTAAGTAATCTTGCTTATTATTTCGAGATCATCCACAGCTGACTAAATGCTGCTAATGCAACAATAAGAAACATGAGTGCATATGAACACGAACAAAGAACCTGATTCAGTTTTTAGGCAAATGTACATCAAAGTGATCCTGTTATGAAACATCCATGCCCATCCATAGATACTGCAGCTTACATTTCTCACTTGCATTTTACATCTAATATTTTGGATTAAGTTCCACAGAGCTAGTTTAGGTAGTTGGGTAGCATGCTGCCTTAACCAGTCACCAACATGGCTGTCAATAGAGATTTAGCTAGAATGAAATTGCCAAGGGCCTGTTATTAACTTAGATTTTAATGTTAGGTAACTAATCTTTAAAAAATCATTGAAAGTGAACATAGTTAAATCCAGTCACATTTCAGTAATCACCAAGCCATCCATAGCAAGTGCTTCCCTTAATTACCTTTGTGATATTTATGTATCTTTGTAAGTGTTAGGGTGTGAAAATACATGCAATTAACAGTATTAATTACAGGAAGCAGCAGCATAAATCTAACAATGTAACAGTATAATTCTGATAAAAAAACTACCCCCCCAAAATGACAAAGAAATGTGAAATTTTCAAATTTGCCAATTTTTGGTTTGGTTGGCTTTTAAGGAAAATAGAAAAAAAAGGGAAAGGGAAGGAAAACATAAAAAAAACCATCCGAATATGTTACTCAAAGATGGTGCTAAGCAGTGAATCAAATGAGTTTAGTGATAAGTTAGTTGGATCCAATGCCTTATGAAGAATTAGCAGTTCTCCTTTGGAAGATACAAGCTATTTTATTAATTTTAATTTTATTAATTTTAAATTGCTTTAGTAAAAGCATAAAGCTATCATTTTTTTAATAGAATGTAGCAATAGCAATAACACTTAGACTTATATACTTTTACAGCCCTCTCTAAGCAGTTTACAGAGTCAGCATATTGCCCCCAATACTCTGGGTCCTCATTTTACCGACCTTGGAAGGATGGAAGGCTGAGTCAACCTTGAGCTGGTAAGAATCGAACTGCCAAACTGCTGGCAGCTGGCAGTCAGCAGAAGTAACCTGCAGTACTGCGCCACCATGGCTCCTTCAGAGGGACATTCCAAATCTGCAGAAATTAATTGCCCAGTTCTTGATGGCTTATTTCCTTTATCTACAATGATAATACTATGGTTTCACACAAAATGTCAATAATGTGAACCCAGACAGATAAATCCTGCTCCCTGATCATATCTCCTCCTGAAAACAGTGAAAAGGGTTCTACCTATATCATAGGTTGACAGCACTATTCTTAGAAAAGAACAGTGATTCTCCTTCAAAGAATACTTCTTGTTCTACTTTTGGCTCCTTGAATCAGGGCATATTAATATGTGTGAGAATTGATTTAGGCAATACGCCTCCCTATATTTCAGAGTATAAACGCAATTGGATTTCCAAATGTTCAATTTGGAAAGAATAAATTTTTAAATATTGTGCATGCTTTATGTGGACTGACGCAAATCATGTCGTGCTGTTAAGTTTAAAATAGCTGCTCTTTTCTTGGAAAACAACTGTGAGGAAATACACCATGTATCTGTATCAGAGATTTACAGTTTCTTCTGTAATCTATTGCTTAAAAATGGAAACATTTCAAATATTTTTGTAACAAGAAAACAAATTTATTGATTTTTAAAAGACAAGACACAATTTTGTTTTGAAAAACACAAGAAAGCTAGCCTGAGTTCAAGTCTGAAATATTCAGAAAAATCCTACTATCTTTAGTATGTTCCAGTCATTTGTTTAAACAACACACTAAAAGTTAATATATATTTTTATAATTATAAAAGTTCCCCAGTTATTGTACAGTACACAATACAAATTGCCCACAAACTATTATTTAGCTCTTGCCAATTTTGAGAGGACATGATATACTAAAAGATTTAGCATTTTCACAAAAATCACATCAGGAAATACGTATTTACAGAATCAATACATTATACAAAACCCATCACGTTATTCTGTAAAGATGTTTTCTTTAAATAATTAAAAAGTATATTCAACTGTAATCCAAAAACTGGAAAAGAACATTACATTATCTCACACATACAATCTACAAAAAAGTTGCTTACCTCATTTACATTATATATCCAGTCAATTTAAAAATAAAAAGATCCAATAAGTTCTACTAGTGTTTCCTGCATTTCTGTGCTTGTGGGACTGAAAAGGATAACCTTCCACTTAACCAAATAAATGATGGCAATTAATCCACCCAGGGGGAAAAAAAGAAAGTAAATATAAAAGAAACACAAAAAAAGAACTATTAAAGTAAGAGAGCCCTGAGTGATGGTAAGGTTATTGATTGGTAAGAACTTAAATTAACCAATTAAATAGGCACAAACTTCCCAGGTTTTTACAAAGGCACACAAAAGTTTTTTTTTTTAGTTTTATACCCTCACTAGTTAATTATCTTAAAAAAAAATCAGATTTCTAATGGAGAATCTATACTTTTTAAGGTTTATGGGAGAAGCCTTCTTTCATAAATTTGTTTTTCATATTCAAAGTTGAAAATAATTTTATACTGTTGTTAGAATTTCAGATGTGTACTCCAATCTAGATCTAAACATAACATTGTCAAACTAGTTTTGTAACGAGTTTTGTAAATGGGCAACTTTCACTTTCAATAAATATACTCCTTCCTATAAAGTCAAAATTAAACCTGCATTTCAGTTTCCTGATTTAAAAGTCTGGAACAATGTCTCTGTGCTGCTTTAATAACAATAATAATACTCTATTATAGAATATGCAGGGCCATTTTTGTGGTATAAAAATTAAGGAATTGCTATTTAAATAGTAGCTATACAGATACTTTTTTTTGGGTAACCTGATCATAAAAGGAGATTCACTAATTATGCAAAGATGCAGTCCAATTTGGGTCTGTGGATGAATCAGGTAAACAACATTTGCCCCGGAGTTTATTCCTGCAAGTCATGCTGGTCTGCCAATTGAACAGCAAATCACACAATCAGTTACCTCATTCAGACCCTATTAAGGTTAGAACAGATTCATTTCCTTATCTTCAAAATGCTACAGTGAGCACCCAAAAGTATTATGCTGCGTAATTTGTAATCATCCTCTCCGGATATATAAATATATATTTATACAAAGCTGCCCAGCAGCAGCTCTTAAACAAGTTGAAAGAGGCTACGGGGGTATGCAAGGTTTGTAATCAACCATGTATATTAGTGTGTTTTATGATAAATTATTAATTTAAATGATCCATCCTTACCAATTATTACTCAGGGCTTCTAATCTCAACATAATTTAAACAGAAGAAAAAGAAAGCTAAAAAAGCAAATAAAATTGTAGACAAAAATTCTTTAAAAACAAGGTATGTTGTTTCTGCCAAAAGAGCCTAGGTAGTCACACTGAAAGTGGCTTCTAACTATTTAGTAAAATTGGTAACGTAAACTTAGTTCTACTGGCACACAGAATCACTAGCAGCAATGATCAATGCATGCAAACTGAGAAGCATTTACAGAAAATCATTAGGAATAAATTCATAAACCCTTTGAGTATTGCATTTATGTTTCATTGTACATTAATTTGAAGAGCTTGAAACAAAAGAGGCTTGCCTTTTTATTTTTATATCTTTGCATTGAGCTAATGTCCAGTGTCTTTAAAATAAACATAGAGGGAGCATGGATTGTTTACTGATAACTGCTTGGGATCAATGCACTTGAATGCTGCACTATAGCATCTGCATTCTAAATTTACACAACTTGAGACACACCAAATCAAATGCACAGCTGTGAGCTAGGAGCTGCTACTTGTCAGTTTTCCACAACTGCAGTAGTCCTGGACAGGCAGCAAAATCAGAAGCCTGATGTGGGATAGCATACATCATTTGTAGGCAGTGTCTGTCTTGGTTGGCTCCAAATCTGATCTAGAAAATGGTTTGGTGTAGGCCTAATGCTTACCATGTGTTTTAAAAATCCACTGCTATATCAATTGTGGCTTATTTTAACCCAAACACTATCCTATATCTGGAATTCTGTAAAAATACCCTTGTCTATGTTCAATAATAAACTTGGAAGTGGGATAATGTGCTAAAATAAAAGTACGATTCAACATCATTGCATGCATAGTGCTAAGCCTGCCTGCGTACACACAAATGGCATGAGAACCTCATTAAAGGTTCTCCTGCTATTTGAAAGGCACGATAAAGCTTGCCTTTAGTTGCAGAGTGTTTTGCAATAGAGCATTCAATACACTTCCAAGTCCAGTTAATTTTGTGACTATGGATACATACACATCCTTTCGACTACAGTCCTTGGCAACATGCAATGGATGGTAGTGGATAACAATGGTTTAACTCCAAAGTTCAAGTCTTTGACATACAGGTTGTTATTTGCATCTTTTGATGCTAACTAATGATTTCTCAACCACCTGGAAATATATATTTTAATAAACATTTAATGGTGAAATGTTTTCAAAGCCAACATCTTGGATCAAAAAACCTATAACGATAGAAATACTTGCTTCTATAGGCGGTATCTATTAGTGAAAAGGGATCCTTTGGGCTTCCAGATGTTGCTGCACAACAATACTGATCACTGCATTCCTTGTTCCCACGTTATGCAGGCCAATGGGGAAGGACGTCAGATATTGTGGTTCAGCTACCTGTGAACAATCATATGTTCCCTACTCCTGGTAAAATGGCAGTGAATAAATTAAACTGAGATGCCTACCTCAAAGTGTTTAATGCTGAGCGTGTGCAAGAAAATCAGAACACAGGAATCCTTAATAGATAATGCCTAGGATGGTTCACATTTACATTCAGATTATATAGGGAAAAAATTCTGTTGTTTTTTTGGAAGGGGAGGTAGTCAGTGGTCTCTGGGTGAAGCACAAATCCTTGGGTTTCTTTGAAAATCATATGTGTTCTGGGGAGTGGGCATTGTGCGTTCATATGATCTCAAGACTCTTAAGAGATTCACATCAATTATATTTACTTACAATGCTCAAAGGGTTAATTCAAGGCATTACCATCAAAGAATGTTCAAATACTAGAACTAAGCACTGAATTTATGCTTCTGTTCCAGTTTTTTTAGTCACTAAACAAATAACCTAGCAACAATACTAGAATTCCTTTTCCTTTAAACCATATACATAGAGACTGACCTGTAATACAGGAATGAGGGCCCAGTTTTCAGAAACTGGTACTGCTTTCACATATCAGCATTAAGTGTTCTCAAAGTGTTATATAGTGTTATTTGGCCTGTCAAATCTATGAAATGATTTCATATTTTGCTGAGAAATAATTTGAAAAAAGGGTTTCTAATGTTTGTGAATACCTCGTTTTTAAATTAAAGAAATCATATGTAGGGTCCTACACGTTCTCAGTACTGTTTCATTATTATCATCCATTGTGAACCAAATGTGGTAACATTGCACAGCAGTACTGTAGAATTTTTTTTAATGGATAAATGATTTCTACAATAGTGTTATAATTACGTGTTATAATACAAAAATAAGCACAAAGAAAAAAATGCAGGACAGGACAAAAACAGATTAAGGTGACAGCACCAAAGATTTTGCATTCCTGAAGAGATTATGAAAACTGGGCCCTGTTTCTGAATACAAATTTTCAATAGAATCATCAGTATTGATCACTGCATTCCTTGTTCAAGAGCCAAAAAGTCTTCATTAATTTAAAAAAAATAGTATTTAAAACAGCTTTTTAAGACAAATTGTTCTCAAATGTTATCAGTTCATTTTCTTGCAATGTTCCCCAAAAGTGCTTCAAGTAAGCTATTCCTCAATATATATATTTTTTGATGAGTACATACTCCTTGATTATTAAGATCAAACTGGATTCATGGCATAATGTGAAACCATTTATGGAACCTTCAGTGAAAAATGTATGGCATGGCATATCAAGTTCAAAGAAGCTGCAACGAGAAGAGGAAATTTGGGGAAGCCCTGGTATTTGCACAGAACACTAGGGCATTTTATCTGAATCCCAGCGCTCATACATTTCATTTTGAAAAATGTATATAACATATAGGCACAAGTAGTACAGTGTCAGAATGCTATCTAAAGTGAGCCAGTTTATACTGAAGAGCTTCTGAAGATAATGCAAGTCAGTTGGCCATTTGATTTATAATTCCTACTAGACAAAAAATATTTAAGAAATTATTCGGGGACAAAGATGCACATGAACAATGCTTATTTTGATTCATGATTAACAGAAGCTCTTCTAATGTCTTGTTATCTGTATTGCTTACTTATTGGAGCATTTTGGAATATATTCTAGACACTGACAGGTTGTGAAGTTTCATTATTTGTATGGTCAACAGCGGACCAGAATTCCAGGATATGATGTTGTACAATAAATATCAATCTTTTTGGCACATTGAATACAGTGATCAACTGGATGGGGAGTGGTCTGGAAAATGAATCATAAAAATTTACAGCCCTGTCTCTCTCAGAAAAGTAAATTGCATCATTTTCATTTTTCTGCATGAACAAAATCCAGTATTCAGGACAAAAGAAGACAGTGATACAAAAACACAAGTTCATCATCCAGGAAGGATAGTACCAGTAAGTAAATCATATTTAACATAGAATTTTAATAGACTCTCAAAAAAAAAGATGCTGAAAAGTGTTTCTTTGTTTCTACATTTAATTTTACTGTATTTAAGTGTAAACATTTCATAATGCACAATGAGAGGGAGGAACTATCACAGCTTAAGTTTTTAAAAAAGTGGTGAGGGGTGTAGGTATGATGGATTTTGATGGGGAAAAATAAGAACATATTCCAATAGCAGAAAGAACAAAATTATCATGAAATATATCAGCATGTTTAACCAAATGGCAGGAATTACTAGGCACAATACCTAGTTCAGCCCAATTTTGCAATTCTAAGCAATTCTTAAAGCTTAGTTTTGAAGTAGAAGTAGTCAAATAAAAAATTAGCAAATCTTTAGGTATTCTTGATATATGTAAAATCAAAGATGCAACCTGTATCCTAAAAATATACCAAAAATTCCACCTGCTGTTCAAGCATTTGGTGATAATCTTGAAAACTGTCTTTCAAACAAACAATAAACAAGACGCTAATATTTTGTATAGGTCTTGCTATAAAACCTGTAAATCTTCTTTGTGCTTTCCTTCATTTTTGGTTTGTTTTGGTCAAACTAAGGAAGTTCACATGTCTTTTAAACTGCTAAATGCATTCTAACTAGAACAGCTTAGTGAGAATAAAAGGGAAACAACATATACTATGAATGAACCATTAAATAAAATAGCAGACTGACCCCCTTCACCAAATGCACTATTGAAACTATACGCTGCTTATTTAAAAACGTTGCTTACGTTACTTTTTGAAATTAAAAGTAGATAAGGGTTTAGAAATATATATATATGCATATATATTTATATATAAGTATATAAATTCTTGTCTGGGAATTAGCTAATCTATTCTGTTGACCTTTGACACTGTTAAAGCTAGTTTGTTTTCCACCGTTTCCCCCAATCCCACCCCACCCCAGAAAATCTGATTAGTAATAAAGTGAAGTTCAGCTATAAATAAGAAAGAAAAAGGCTGTCACTCTAAGAGGGATAGTATATCTAATTTTCTTTTTTTAAAAAAATCTTGATATCTGAAGTATGTAACCTGCCCTTACTGTTTAGGGAATCTGAAGGAAAGAGGGGAAGAAAGAAGAAAGAAAGAAAGAAAGAAAGAAAGAAGACAGGCACACTGTTGAATCAATGTAAGAGTTATTAACAAGAAAATCTTAGCTTCAGTTCTGTTTAAGGCACCATGTAATAGCCGAGGTACAATGATCCCTGATGTACATTCTTAAATGGCAATGGTCCATCTAGCCACCTATTCAAATTCTACGCAATTGGGAAATAAGTACAAGTGACATGTGCCAGTTTCACTGCCTTTAAAACATTTTATATAAAATGAAATCCACTTAAGAACCAGGAATTATTCTGAGCAAAATTACAATGCAGGTTGCTACATTCCTTGCATCCTATAAACTATCTTTAACAAGAGCAGCAGGTTGAACTATCATGAGGAAAAGGTCATAGAATTAAAAAGTCATCTGAAAGGAATGGTTTCCTGCATGTCCAGTTCAGCATAAGTAGCACATACACTTAAAGAAGGAATCAAGATGCTTTTTAAAAAAAAAAACTTCAGTAGCCAACATCCCCACTGAAGAGCAGAAAGCATCTGGGTAGTGGTCCCATATGTATATGAGGTGCAGAACCCAGCAAATGCTTCTGTAACATGACCTCCACTCATTCAAAGATGATCACGTTCTCACTGGAAATCAAAGATGCCTTAATTCGAATCTTGTAACACTCTAATTAAAACGAATGGAGGTTGCACAGAGTCAGTTTTTGGGCAGAATGTGCCTGAAATCAGTAGTCTTATGAGAGAGGAGCTAGTATCCCAAAATTTGAAACTGATTTAAGGAAGCTTGAATTGTCCATAATGGTATCATCTGTACCTTTATTAAGTACACATTACCATGTGCTATCAGAGCTCTCGTTTTATCCTGCAAACAGTGAGAATCACTCTTCCTCTGAGAAAGAAGACAATCTATGTTCTCTAGAATTATAATAAATCTTCCAATATATCTGTTGAGCACTCTGAAATGTATCAAAATAGTTATTTTCCAGTTCTCTCCAACGAAAGCTGCCTTTTAATAATAATTCTAACGCAGCTGCTATCAAACGAGCGTGCCTCCAGTGTAAATCAAAGAGGAAAAGTCTTGATATTTCAGAGTGCAATTAATTAAAAACCCTATTTATACGAAATCACCATGACTAACAGTTAACATTAAAATATTTTGTAAAAACTATGAAAAAATTAAATTACTTTTAATTATAAAGAGGACAAAAACATTAACATTAATCTTCGCAAAAATGCTTCTTGACTTTTGAAACTAAGAAAACTTTTTATATTAAGCGGCCAGTGTAAATTGATTGTATTTACCTTCCCCAAAAAAAATCTGACCAAATACATAGACCCATTCCATTTTCACAACTCCAGCAAAAGTACAGATAAAATTTGACAATAGTCGACTTTCAGAAATCTTTTTTTTTTGCATCCCTTCCGTCCCCTATGATATGCCCAACATCAAGAGGGCTAATACAATCTGAAAAAAGAACTTTAAATATTTGTTAGACCGCAGTATACGTATTTCCAGTCGCACTACACTGTCTGATCGTTTGAGTAGCTGTGACAATGTGCTCATTGTGAAGAGGGCTCAAAAGGTTCTGCTGTACTCCAGCCTCGAGTACCGGCTGCAGGCAGCCCACCTGAAAGGCCTGGCTAATTTCAGTCTTCTCTCGCTTGGCTTGCGGCTCTCCAGAGTCATCCAGCTCTTCATCTATTTCACTTTCAACTTCACTGCCTTCATCTGCACAAATAAAATCACCATGAATCCTGCAATCTGAAAGAGCCATGTTACAATCAGATAGAAAGGCTTAACAACTCTAGCAAAGCATCAAGTTACTGGAATTGGATAGTCTCTGGGTCCAAATCCAATCCTAGGTAAATTACATATGTGCACTCCAACTTTCTCCTTATTAATTAGTCAGCCCTTGTACCTGTGGATGAATGCATATTCCCCGGCAGCATCTTAAGCTCCCATCTTGATTTCTACTAATGGGGGCTGCAAGTAAAGGAAGCCATCCCACTTCCATGACCAGAAATCACTTCTTGTGTGGAAATGAATCCTTATGAGCCCAAATTCTTTACCATGTTTTGTAACTACTTCAGTGGAGACTGTTATCTTACTTCCATAATGGATCACTAGGACTTGAACCAGTGCACAAGAGCAATATTGTATAGGTGGTCCTCATTTAACGATCATTCAGTAAATGTCTCAACATACAATGGCACTGAATGAGTGGCAATTACAACTGGATCTTGTACTTATGGCTGACACAGCATCCCCACTGTCACAAGATTGTGATTTTCAACCTTCTGTGCTGGCTCCCCACAAGCAAAGTTAATGGGAAAGCTCACTGGGAGTCAGAAGTCATGGTCATGTGAAGTCCTTGCTCAACGACAGCAATCAGGACCACCATCACTAAATAATATGAATACATGTCCCAAAGATGCTTTTTCAAAAGGCAGCTGGATTTGTTTTTCCTTGAAGCTTATTCAGCTCAGTTCTTCAGAACTGAAGAAGCAACTTAAATGAGAAGTGAAATATCTTCAAACAAATATAAAATCCACTTTGTCTTTTGAAAAAGCACCTTTGGGACAACCATGACCTGGATGACTGAGAATCTCCATAGGCAGTACAATCACTTTTCCCCCCACTTCAAATGACACTGCTAACAATGGAGTTTTCCAGTCCCAATTAGTGTTGCTAAGTGATAAGTACCACTATCATACCAAATTCAGTTGAAATTTGTTCATGCTGTCAATAAATTAAATAAATACTATGTTTCATTGAGTGAAAGATCCATTGCATGAGATGCTCTTCCTCAGAATCCCCCTGGTTGGATTCACTCATCGTACAAATCATAATGTGATTAGACCAGTAGTTCTTAACCTTTTTGAAAGAATCGCCCCCTTGAGCCATTGAGGAAGTTGTTATCGCCCCCCCTCACCCAACATAACCGCCGCCCTGCCACCTCTTAGCATCCCCAAGGGGGCCAGCAGAGGGGTGCTAAGAGGTAGCAGGGGGGGCGGCATGTCGAACGCAGCCATGGCAGCACGTAACGTGCCACTGCTTCCACATTGGAGGCGCCAGCTCCAGAGCAGTGCTAGTCAATGGGTGAACCTGCAGGGCCGGCAAGCACCTCGAATGCCCCCCTGTCGCCTCTTAGTGCCCCTCTGCCGGCCCCCTTGGGGATGCTAAGAGGTGGCAGGAGGGCGTTTGAGGCACTGGCCCTGCAGGCTCACCCCATTGACTGTTGTACCGCACCTGAACCGGCACCTCGAATGCAGCAGCATGTTGGGAAAAGCCGCTGCCACCACTTTCCCAAAGTGCTGCCGCTCTCGCATTCTTTCTGTCTGTCCATCCGTCCATCCATCCAAAAGGTCTGTCTGTTTGCCTGCCTGCCTTCCTGCCTATCTACCTACCTGTCTGCCTTTTTGTCTACCTACCTACCTATCTACCAATCTCTCTCTCTCTCTCTCTCCCAATATATCTCGTTCCATTGCCCCCATATCGCCCCCTTCCATTCCTTCGCCCCCCTGAAAAACAAAATCACCCCTTGGGGGGGCGATATCGCCCAGGTTAAGAACCACTGGACTAGACTGTGGATTAGTATGTTATATGAGACCCTTGTCAATTGCAGTTTACTTAATGCAGTTTACATGATTAAACTATAGTGATCACTAGATCTTTTTAAAAGATCTTTCAACCTTCAAAGCAAGCTTTCAGATTAAGTAGAAATGCAAAACAATGTATAAGTTAAGAAAAGGAGTGGCATACAAATAAAATAAACAAATACATTTATAATTTCCTAATCAAGTTGAAGATCTGTAGTATGTGTATGCTAACCTTTGTCCATGTTTCCAGGAGACGCAGCATTTAAATCACCAAACTGTGGAAGAAAATAAAAATAGCAACTTTTAATACAATACATCATACTAACATTTTCCATATCAGTTAAATCCTCTGTGAAATCTAATCATAACCATGATTCCCAAGAAATAATATGATTATTTTTATTCACAAATGGAACAATTGTAACACCTTTCAGATTATGACATTCCAGGGGGTGGGGGTGTCTATGACAATTTGCTGTGACCAACTTGCCATGGTCACCTCACCATGACCAACTAACCATAGTCAACTTGCTGCAGCCAACTCATCATGGGACAACTCACCACAGCTAACTCACTGCAGGACAACTGATAACTTGCTTGGAACACGAGTTACACTAATATCAAAGAAATGGTGGAGTAGAATCATTAAAGAAAGGATGTAAAAATAGGGACAAAATGAAATGTGAATGACAAAAAATAAAATATCTTTATTTTAAATAATTGAACAGTTAAATTGCTCCACGAGTTGTCCCTGGCGAGTTGTTCCCATGATGAGTTGACCATGGAGAGTTGGCCATGGAGAGTTCTCTCATTCCGTTCCAGGGTGTTTCAGGGATTTCTGGAAGTGAATCCTACAAATTAAAAGTGGTTTAGAGCAATGGTTCTCAACCTTTTCTTCACCAGGCCCCTTCTTTAAATACCTTTTGTGGCCACGGACCATGGCAATGGACCACCAAAACCTAACTCAAGATTTAAGTGCTAACATTTTTTTGAGTCTTTGCAGACTCCATGTGACAACATCATGGCTCCCCAGGGGTCCACGGACCAGAGGTTGAGAACCACTGGCTTAGAGTAGGTTGTAAACCACTTATTTACAGAAGCAATCTAGATCTGATTGACTATGACAACAACCAAAGCAAACTAAGTATATTGCAACCCATACCACAAAGCCTTCTATTCTAAAGTTAAATACATACCTTATTTTGGAATGACAACAAGTTTAATAGTGAACAAAATACTAAAAGAAGCTACATGTATTGCCTAATACTTTGTGAATAAAAGTAAATAATACTTGTTGTCTACTTCTGAATATATTTTCATAATGCACACTCTTCATTTTGACCCAGGAGGCAATAATAATGAAGTATATGAAGAAAGGATATTTGCACATTCTTAATGTCTCTGGAATGTTAAACATAGTCAAATATGTTGATGCTTCATATAATATAAGATATATTATTACTTTGTGCTTCAAAAAGGAACCATCACCTTTTCTCAAGTTCTCTTGAAACAAGTTTGTGATTTTAACAAAAATAAAAAACCTAATAATAATCATCTTCAATTTAAAAATGAGTCTTGGGTGACAGAAAAAAATCTTACTAGGAATGAAAATATTACTTTTTGTTGTTTATTTCTATAGATACAAGAAAATAGTTTTAATCAATTTTTTACTCTCTTTCAGTGTCAAACTGCTGGTTAAAAAAAACAAGGGAAAAGTTTGAATATTTGGCTATGCAAGAAGGTTATAATTTAAAAGGATTTCAGATTTCAGAAATGAGCATAAGAAGATTTCAGAAATTTACACAGGATTTGAAAGGTAACAGCAAAATAGTCGATCCAGTATTTAGTGTGAATAAATATAATCAGAACGTACAAACAAAAGAAAATGAATTTCTGTATGAGCTTTGTATAGATTCGGCTTAATGAAATTTGATGACATCCGTTATATCTAAATCTCAGATGAAAGGAATTTAATTAAAACTGATCCACACTTACCTCCTAGAAAACACATTTACTTAATTAAGTATAACTTAATGAGATAATTACTCCTTTTTGATGTTAAATTATCTGGTAAAGGATTCCAACTGTAGACTGACCTCTCCCATGACTGCAATAGGTGTCTCTCCTGTGGCTTGAGCAACCCGATGTTCAACTAAGTAAAACATATATTCATCATATAACAGACGGATCAGATGAAAAGAACCAAAGCTAGCAGCACTGCGCAGAGTTAAATCTCGAATCACCATTGAGCTATATTAAGATGAAAATACAAATGAAACACATTATCATCCAATAAATATGCCAGAAATTTCCGACACATCCAACATAATTCTAACAATTACATTATTTAACCCAGGACAGGACAATACTTTTTTTTTTAAAGTAAAGTTAGCTTTCTTGTCAGGAAAGAAAGGGGTGTTATACTACATGCTGAAGACTGACCAAGCTAAAGCAAATCGTAAGCAGGGTCGTCCTCTTGTTTTCCAACTCCCTCCTTTCTCTGTCTCAAGATTCAGATAACTCTTGCCAGATATATCAACTAATTTCCCTAAATGGCTTTTATATGTGACTAAAGTCTAAATGAATCTAGGTCAGGGGAGGGCAACTATGGCAACTTTGCTACCTGTGGACTTTAACTCCCAGAATTCTTGAGCCAACATGGTTGCCATAGTTGCCCACCCTTGTCCTCTATGAAGGGCCCCATGTGACCTCTTGATTGTTTATCTCTTATTTAGGCATTACTTTTAGATGACACTTTAATAATTATTATATAAATGGCTCATCATATACCGTTGGACTTAACTAGCATTCTTATTATTGGCTGATGGATTGCATCTGTTTCTCTCCCTTTAGAATACAAATTCCCTTTAGAATACGAATTTGGCTTATAAGCAACATCAACTGAAAATGAAAACATAACGAATCATATTTGTAAACTCAAAATATGCTTAAATATTTTATGTCGGTGGCAGTAGCCCCTGAAGTGAGGACATTAGAAACTGGCTGAAGCAGGCTTCTAGGGTGGTCTTCACCTACTTTCTTTCTTCTTACTTTGGAGGCAACAGAAACGAGTTACTTTAAGCAAAGAACAGGATGCAAATATAGTCCCACCAAGGCTTAATTAGAACAGAAAGGAGTGGAGGGAAGAATGCATAAATCCAAGCTCCACTGCCTGCTTATTGACAGGTTTTTTTCCTCCCGCCCAACATTACTTTTACTAGGGATATGGTAAATTAACAGAGATGTACAGCCTCATCTATGATCACTCATGGCTGAGAGCTACGATCCGGTTGGTATACACTCAAAAGCACACTGTATTTCTGCGATGCATTAAAGCAGCTGCGTCTTTTCTTGGGACCGTATACCTGCTGCGTGATTCTGACCAAAGACATGTTTAAAGAAGTTGCAAACAGGTGCTACGGGCCCATTTCTATGCATTTCAATTTTCAAAGCACCTTTTGGCCTTCGAACTTGAAGCACTGCACTACCCTACTGGACTGAGACAAAATATAACCTCTTTACTCAGGGCACTGACCTGTAGAAAGACCACTTTAACAGAAATTGGCGTGCTGCTTTAGGAAAACTAGGTCTTCCTTCATATGGTTTCAGTGCTTGCATCATTACATTATCAAGCCAGGCAGCCCACTGCTCCAGAGTGCTCTGCTGCTGAAGAGTCATCTTGAAATCTGTTTCTAACCGTTGTACCATGTTGTCATCACACTGGCACACCCAGGAAGCCTGCTCCTGTACCAATTCAAAAAAAGTTTTACAGAGGAGCTTCAAGTGCCCGATTTAAATTTAAGTTAAAGGTGCCTAGAAAGGAAAACAATGAGTAAAACAAAAAAGAGGGAAGAGTAAGTACTCAGTGAACAAATCAAGGGATAGAGGACATCTGAATTTTCTTCCAGATAATAAAATAACTCTCAGCATGTTATTGCTCTCCCCTTGTGCATGCCTGTGTCCATCTGTGTACTGGGAAACTCTGGATAGGTTGTATCTCCTCCACTTGAGGTGATGTGACTTGAATAGAGAAGGGAGACTTAGAAGTGGGTAACTATGGCGATTTTATGATCTGTGGACTTGAAGTCCACAGGTCTCAAAATTGCCGTAGTTGTCCATTCCCGGCTTAGAACAAAGCAGTGAACAGCATTCCGAGCTCAACTACCCATTCCATAGGGATGCGAAGACGGATTTTTTTTCCTGGAATCGTTTTCTCAACAGATCCTAGCTCTCGATCTTATTCTTTATCAGATTTGATGTTTTTTTCAGCCACTTCTTTCCATACCCTAAATGCAGTCTAAATTTGTTTACTTTCCTCGACCCAATTCCAAGCTCTTTCACATGATGTCTTTCCAACATTCTGTTGATTTGGAAAGGATTGAAAATGGTTTCAAAGGTGGAACAGCAGGAGCAGAAATGGAACTGCTGGACATTGGGATGTTTTAGTGAATGGGTTGTATTTAAAAAAATGGATCATTTCGAATGGGCTGCTAAACATTTTTTCCCTAAAGCTTTGGCAGATATAGATAGATATAAGTCACAGATATATTAGCATGGATGTTAAGAAATACCCTTCAATGTCTACAAGTCAACAGGTGAAAATCAGAGTAGTTGGGAGGGAGGGAGAATGAGCTACAGAAATCTTTCATGAATCTTTTTTTGCAGAAACAAAACATTATTGTGGCAGGTTTCCTCTAGACATTCTCTGGCATCGCTGAAATTCAAGTGCAAAGAGGCTTTTTACAATTTATATTAGATTTCTTAACCCCACTTTTATTACTGTTTATAAATAACTCAAGGCAGCAAACGTATCTCCTTCCTCCTCCTATTTTCTCCACAACAAGAACAACAACTCTATGGGGGCTGAGAGTAATCACTGGCCCAAAATTACCTGGCTGGCTTTCATGCCAATGGTGGGACTAAAACTCCCAGTCCCTCGCTTTCTAGCCTGATGCCTTAATGACTGGGCTAAAGAATTACATACAAAGCATTCATGTCATGTCATGTCATACCTGGACATTGGCAAAATCAACACGGTTGAGGTCATTGAGCATCTGGTTAATCTGAGAAGTGTTCTGCAAGACAGCTCGGGCTGCCTGAGCCAGATGATTAAGAGATGTGTATCTTCGCAGAGTCTGAGCAAAGGCACTTACAGCGGCAACCTGCGAAAAATGAAGAAAAAGACCTGATACTCCTATTCTCTTATAAAGCTGGTGCCGGTTGGCAACTTTTACAAATGTTTATCGAGAAATAATACCCAAATATGCTAATATTGTCTTATAAAGAAATCTGATGAGAATATGATTTTTGGAGATATGTGCACATGATAACAATAACGTTAATAATGCAAGTTAAATAAAAACAATATCCATGCCAATATCTTCCCTGCACTGAATCCCTGGCTATCCTCCACACCCAAGCATACAAAGGAACCACCATCTCAGAATTTTGTGGTACACATGTGTGCCAGTTTGCTGTAAAATACAAAGAATCTAAAGAATATGGCACTTATGCCATCTAGAATTCTTCAGTAAATATTTGTTAAGAGAGGCAAATCTCCCCTCAAAGAACTACTACGGCAACATCAAAAGCTTTTTACCTCTTAGATTACCACTTGAGCAAGTAATTTACGTATCTTTGGTTGATTAGAGTAAAACAGTACATTACAAGAGCAACCACAGTAAAACTTTGATTTTATTGTCTTCCATTCACATCTAAGTCCTAAAGGTGCTTTTTCAAACAGCAATTGGACTTTTTTTTTTGTTTTTGAAGACATTTCGCTTCTCATCCACGAAGCTTTTTCACTTCTGAAGAACCACCGAAGAAGCTTCTTAGATGAGAAGCAAATTGTCTTCAAGACAAAAACTAAGTCCAGTTGCCTTTTGAAAAAGCACCCCGGGGACCATCATGACCTGGATGACTGAGAATCTCTGTAGATATTCGCATCTCCATTTGAATCTCTCCTTCAAATAATGGAATAAATCTCTTGTTTGGCAAATCCATCTGAATAATTTATGGCAAATTGTACAAATTATGTTAATTAGATAGATTCAGGTATAATGAACAGTTTTTTAAAAAATCCCTTTTCTGAAAGCAGTCTGCTAACCGGAGGTATTACTGTATTTTTAATGTATATTATGCTAGTTCACAAATATATTACATATATCAAACTACATTTAGTGGAAAAATAATATTACATTATTTCTTTCCCATGAAATAATGGGAGCAAAGCCTCTGGGGGAGGCTTTGCGTGGACCCCAGACTGGGAATCAGTGATTTAGACCAGGGGTCTCCAACCGTGACAACTTTAAGACTTGTTTTTAAGAATTCTGGGAGTTGAAGCCCACAAAAAAATTGAAAGAACAATATAGACTGACAATATAAAATCTAAAGCAGATTCTATGTGGTTTTTTTTTAAAAGGTTCTTTTGTACTGTCTTTTTTATAAATGAAATAGAGGAGGTAATGTTGAATTATTTGTGTCTGTAATACCTTTTTTGTTGCAAATGATTTTGAAAGTAAGAGTAACTCTTGTTTTGAATCATTACCTTGGTTTGAATCATTCTCTGGGGAATATTGTTCATGGCATTGGAAAGCCAACCTTCAAGGCTTTTTGCAAAATTGCGAATGGCTTGGGTCAAGGCACCTATGCATGAAAAGTAAGCACACAATAAATGGGGGAAAAAGCCAAGGCATGAATATATTGACAGATCAACGTCCTTGAATATTACAGCTAAATCGTAAAAGGAGAGAGCAAATGCTAATGCATGTTATTAATCAACACAGAAAAGAAATTCCACATAATTATAAGTAGCACTATTCTAGTACAACATACCTACAGAGCAGAAAATCTTGAAGGCTGCAGTGACTGTTCTCACTAAGATGCTAATCATGTGTCTGTGCTGTGTAACTTTGGATTATAATCAGAAATTCTTAGTATAAAAGAGCCAATATCAACCTGAAAATATGGGGTCAGGATCAGTGAATTGTTAATTGTTCAGTACACAAAGGAACACAAACACGACAATCTTACTCTAGGCTATATATTATTTCAGGAAGGGATTTGTTCCTGCTATGAAGTTAATGTCATATTTTTTTTCACTCTTAATTGTTTCTGTGGTAGGAAAAGAATACTAATATTTGGATGTGTTCTACGTACTACTCTATAGAAATGTATTTTTTCTGTACTGCACACTATTATGCATCATAATTTGATCAATGGTAAAAAAATAATTTGTTTGGTAAACATTACTTTTTACAATGCAGTGTCTTAAAATGTATTGTTTGGTTTAAAAATGTATGCATGAAAAGTAATGCTAAGCAGTCACTGAATATTCAACTATTCTTTGAAAAGAATATAGAGATTTTCATCCTATAACCCAATTCAATAAGTTGTTTTAGGTACATTGTAACATTTTACGGCTAATATGATCTTTCAGTATTTTTCTTTAAACAGCAAATCTTTGTCCCTCATCTATCTGAAAGCATCATGTATTTATACATTTATGGACACCCTGAGATTTCCAGAAGTGTATGATATACAGTGTTGTTTTTTTAAAGCATTAGCTTCTTTGTTCCCCAAATCAGAGTCAATTGAGGCTTGTCTATTTAATAGCCACAACATACCGGCTGTTAGGAGGAAAAATGAAAGAAAAATCCAGGAATAGAGTATTCTGTGGAAAGACATGGCAGGCTAATCAGAATTGCAACAGATACAGCTTGCTTTGGTCCTTTCCAATATATGGAAATGAATTACTGATTCATGTAATTTATGTAATCAAATGAATTATGTTATTTATGTACTCAAAAGAGTATCAGACATACAAATGCAGACAAACTTATAACCATGTTTGGGAGAAGACAAGTCCTCCAAAACTATAAAAAATGCATTTATAAATCTCCAGACTGGACCAGAAGGGGGACTTGCTCTCTCTGGTGGCCTAGTGGAGAAAACATGGATGGCTGCCTGAAAGTCTGAACACAAATACTGCATGCCCCTCTGATGTAATTCAGAAATCAGGAAGAAGCCAGTGGTACTTTTTCCAAGTAACAACTTTTAGTAAAAAGCATAAGCTTTTGTGAGCTGCACCTTATCCTTTATTATTATCATTGTTGTTGTTGAAAAAGCTGCTACCAGACCTCTCTTGATTTTTTCCCCTATCATAGATGGCCAAGGCTTTTTCCATCGTAGTTGAGACACCAATCTCCCTTTCCTTGCTACGGAGAGCTTGGACTCCCAAGATGGCTTTCACAAGTACAAGAGAAATCTGACCACGTAAAATGGCTCATACGAGCAAATGAACTGGCTACTTTCCGGACTCTGTTACAGAAAGTGTGAAAGCCACATTTCCTATATGCACCACAGAAATTACCTCTGTAACGTCATTGTTAAGTAGTAATACAAGATAAAAACAAAAGCTATAATATAAATTAAGAAGAGTAAATGTTTAATATTGTTTATACTAACAAAGGCCATAGTTATTGTCCACAGAAACCATTCTTTAGAACAGTATGAATATTTGATAGGCTAAAAGCCTATTAATTTCCAGAGATGTATCTGACATTTGATTTTAAACTGTAATAAATTGCAACATTAATGTTATATGTTTTCCTTTAAACCAAACTAGCTAAATGAATGGCTAGATTAGACTAGAGATTTAGAGATTGTAAGAATAAACTACTTACCCTGGAATATAACATTAGAATGAAATAGCAGCTGTACCATAATATTTTTATTAGGATTAACTAACAAATTACAAAACAGCTGCTCATTATTTAAGGGTACTGAAAATAATAGAATGTTTTATATAAACACTATACTAAAAATGTTCCAACTTCAAAATTAAATAGCAGAGTAGTAGAAAGATGATCAGGTAAGATAAAAGGTAACAAGGTCAGGACCCATAAAAAACTATTTTAAAAACATAAAAAAATACTTTAATAATTAACCATTTCAGAGGAATCCCATTTCAAACCAATCCCAAAAATACATTTAGATTCATATGGCATCTTTAGATGAATAGAATAGACTGGAATGGAATGGAGCAAAGCAGAGCAGAGTAGAGTAGAAGAGAATACTTTGTTAGTCAAGTATGATTAGAAACACAAGGAATTTGCCTCTGGTGCAGAAGCTCTCAGTGTACATACAAAGCAACACAATAATAATAATAATAATAATAATAATAATAATAATAATAATAATACCAATAAGAGGGGATAGAGATGAAGATAAGAAGAAGGAAGACAGTCAGACAGACAGAGATAACACAGGAAGTCCTCGACTTATGACTACGATTGAGCCTCAAATTGATGATGCTAAGAAAATATTTGTTCAGTGAGTTTTGCCCCATTTTACAACTTTTCTTGCCACATTTGTTACACGAATCACTGCAGTGGTTAAGTAAGATGGTTGTTAAGTGAATCTGGCTTCCCTATTGACTTTGCTTGTCAGAAGGTTTCCAAAGATGATCATGTGATTCCAGGACCATATAAATATGAGTCAGTTGCCAAACGTTTGAATTTTGATCACGTAACTACGGGGATGTTGCAACAGTCATAAGTGGGGGAAATGGTCACAAGTCACTTTTTTCAGTGCTGTTGTAACTTTGAACAGTCACTACATGAACTGCTGTAAGTCGAGGACTACCTATAATCCACACAAGAGCAGGGAAGGGAAAGTTCCTATCATTTTAAACAAACTTCAGTAGGCAGGACGAAGCCAACAGGGTAGAATTTGGGGGGGTAGCCTATTCTCCCTCCCTCTCTTATTTTCAGACACTGAATAATAAAACAATATGAAAAGAAACCAGATGGAACAACTGATTGTTCAGAAATCTTCTAGAAATCTAGAATCCATCCAACTGGGTCGGATTGCACTGGCCCTGAAAGAATAGTCTGCAGTCTGAGGGCTATTTTAGTCTTGCAGGTCCTGCTAGTACTGCAGATGGAAAATGTGGCCAAGATGGTGTTTGCCCAGCTGAATCTGAGGGTCAGCTGTGGCCCTTTTTGCATTAGGAGTTACCGGCAACAATAACTCATGTCTTTGTCACCTTGTATTTGGAGTGCGTACTTCACTTTACATGGTTCTGTCCTTGAAAGGCAATCTGGTAGCTTCATTTGGTCCAGAATGCCACTGCCTGGAAAGTACAGTAGAACCACACCATTTTTATAATAGCCTTACACCAGTTTCCAATATCCTTCCAGATCCCATTCAAGGTCCTGGTTATAACCTATGTAGCCCTTTATGATTCGGGTCCTTATTAGCTCTGAGACTGTTTGACTCAGGTAGTAACTTAATATTCACTCTACTTAAGCCAAGATTCTCTTCCTGTGATAAATCAAGATAGAGGATGCCAGGGAATAGGTCTTCTGGGTTGTTACTTCCCCTCTGTGGAACAGCTTGTCCTCCCCTTCCTGCCACTGCTCCTTCAGGTTAATGAGCACAGTTTAGTAGAAGCAGCTAAATTACAAGAGATGAAGTCTGAAGCCACACGTGAGTTTTAATTTTTCCTGGTCACTGAATATTGCACATTTTTGCCTCTGATCAGAAGAGGTAGCAACATGCAAATTAATGCCATACATACAAATATAATAACGAGTTACACTAGAGTGCAAATTGTAAAATGATGAGTGATTTACTATAGCACAGGTGGACTGATGCTAGCTAGATATAGCATTTGCAATCACAATTTCATTAGAAATAGGTGAGAGAACAGAATTTTGTTCTCGCATTAACAAAGATGATTTTCCCCACAATATTGCTTTGTACTGTCTTTTGTCTTTCTAATAGTTTTCACCAGCACTGCCATCACACCCCAGATTTTCAAAAACTAGTGTTACACTGGCTGCCTCCTACAGAATATATTGTTTAAAATTTGTGGTTTCTGCATGCTCGTTTTGTTACTCTATAATTTTCTTATCTTTTATTGTCTAGCACCCTATCAGCTCCTATATAGGTTTCTGGTCTATTTAAAAGTCATCATCACCAACAATATTGTTTCTAGCAAGGCATTTCTAAAACAAGAATCTATTAACATTGACTATTGACATTCCTACAACATTTTGATTGTCTAGAACAGGAATAGAGAGATTTTTAAGCTACAAACTCATAAGCCCTCAAACAATATGGCCAATGTTTAGAAGTTATAGGAATTGTAGTTCAAATCATTTGAATGCAACAGAAATGTTTGATCAATTTGCCAATTTAAGATAACCGTAAGTACAATTATAATACCTTTTGATATTATATCAAGAGCACTGCTTTGGTATACAGACTAATTGTACTTTATTCTGTATACCAAGCAGTGCTCTTGATATAATATCAAAAGATCACAATATTGGGGTACAATGTAGACTAGCCTCAGGGGTGAGCTGCTATAGGTTCTCCCCAGTTCGAGCGAACCGGTAGCTAATCGGTAACTAATTTTATGGCCGGTTCAGTGAACCAGCAAATCCCACCCCTGGCTGGCCCCTGCCTACCCTACCCCTCCCACAGGTCCCCATGTGGCCCATTTTGGATCCCAGATAAGTACAAGGCCCACGCGGAGGCTTGGGAGGGTGAAAAACGGGCCTCCCGGAAGTTTGGAAATGCCGGAAATGGGCCCGTTTCCAGCCTCCAGAGGGCTTCCGGAGCCCAGGGAGGCCATTTTCTTCCTCCCGGAGGCTTGAGAAAAACCTCCGGAGCCCAGGGAGGGTGTAAACAGCCCCCCCTATGGTGTAGGAGGCCAACTTGGCCATGCTCACCATGGCCACGCCCACCCAGCAACCAGACAGAAAAACAGTTGCTAAAATTTTTGAAGCCCACCCCTGACTAGCTGCCTTGTGGTGCACCCTGAAGAACGTGACTTTGTCACAGCTAAATAGTCTACACATTCTGGCTGCAGGATCTCCCAGGAAGAAGCAGCAAGAGTACCAAAAATAAAAACAACGGTTAATGCCTTATCCTGTTACACCATACGAAATAAAGAAAAATCACAACACTGTTTTTTGGACTGCAGAATCCTTCACAAAAGAACCTTCCCAAAATAAGGAGTGTTTATGAAGCATCATTTTTTTACTGGTTAATACATTCCACATCTGCCACATCTTTCTCTGAGCATGCGTAACTACAATTGAAGTGTGCTGGGCTGTCTCTGCACGGATGGTAGATGGCTGTGCTTCTGAAAAAGTCACACGAGTCTGGAAATAGACATTACTGTTCCAATGATTTAGAAAGTGGATGTTTTGTTTGCCTTCCCAAGTCCTTTTAAAGGATGTGCACAATACAGCTTTAATTCTTAGCACTCAAATATTCTTCAGTTTTATTTGAGAAAGCTTGCAAGAGAAATAGACCAAAACCAAAATAAAAATGGCCTTAATAATAAGGCTTGATGCTGTTAAAATGACTTGAATGCGCAATGTCAACTTCGTAAGTGCACTTTAAGATAGGAAAAGCATGAAAATCACTCTCTCTACCCTAGCAGATTCCTAGACGCCACATTCATTCATTTAAAGAAAGCATATATTCAGCTAAGTAGCTTTTGATTCCAATATTCTAAATGCCATACAGCCACCAATTGTCTGCCCAAATCCCCCGTTGAAAAAAATGGCTTCCAATCCTCCTAATTCTCTGCTATAAAAACATGGACTTCCTATATCTGAATACATATCACAAACCAATGCAGCTACTATTCTTGTTGGCAGGGATGGGTAGATATAATACGAGGCCGACTTCCTCCACCCCACCCGCAAAACTTGAAATCCACTAACTGGCCCCGGTACAAAAGACAATGCTTAGAATTGAAGTATATTGTGCTCAGAAATGTTTTGGACACCAAAAGAAATAGTGCTTATAATCCTGCAACTCTGTTGGCTACCCCAAGGTTTTTTGTATTTTTGCAGATTAATACAGAAAAAAGGGATTTTATTGTTCCTATTGTTAAACCAATGGATAGCCAAAAATTCTTCCAGATCTTTTGAATCAGAGCATAGAAATCTATTCAAAACAGTGCTTACAGACATCTCAGCAAACTGTAGGTATGTTATATGCAAATCCCACCTTTATGTACTTGTGGCCTGATATTCCAACCCAAATAGGTACATCATGCTTGTAGTTACTGCCTACTCTTGGTCTAAGGCAACTCTGAACACCCGATTGTACCCTTGAATGCTATGTTTGAACCTCTGATGTCATTCAGAAGTCTGTTAAAAGAAATGCTTTAATATGAGAAGAATCTTGCATAAGTAAGTTATCGCTTTCCTCAACGAACACCATTAACAACATTATTATGGCTGAAGAGACTATGATCCTGTAAACCTTTAGATAGGAAGTGATCATTCCATTCAATAGTTTCAGATGAAGTCATATTACTAGTTGGAGCCCTAAAATGGTTTTGACGTTATGATAACCCTAAATAAAACTCCTTTCATAATATTTTTCTTTTAAATGCTACTGGGAGACTGTGAGTTCTAGTTCCGCCCTAGGCACGAAGCCAGCTGGGTGACCTAGGGCCAGTCATTTTCTCTCAGCCCTAGGAAGGCGGCCATCGCAAACCATTTCTGAAACCTTGACAAGGAAACGGCAAGGACTAGTCAAGGCAGTTGTCAGGAGTCAACAATGACACAAATGCACAGAGAGAGAGAGGCAGACAGATAGACGTAAGTATCAATTTTAAACAAAATGAAAATTATTTAAATAAGTAAATTAAATTAAATAATTAAGCCCATTCAAAAAGATAGGATCTGTTTAAGGCCTTTTAGAAGCAAAAAACAAAAAACAGACAACTCGCCTTCATTAACAGGAAAGTGCATTCTGGGGAATCTGCTGGGACAGCTACAGCAAGACTTGACCTGATTTGCAGTAAGAGAAGTCTCTAACAGCTCTAAATGAACTTCTTCAAATGATCTCAGGGAGCAGAAAGGAGGTGAATTCTATATGAGTGTTTCTTTTCTAGAACCTGGTCTTGTGCCATATAGGGATTGCAAGGTAATAACCAGCGCCTCATATCTTGCCTCAGTCATGTAATATCATCTCCTTTTGTTCTTCAAGGACAAGTTGGTCTATTAAATTCTATACTAGTTAAAATTTACTCAAGGATTGCATCAGGCTTTTTCCAGAACAATTAGGATATGTTTTCTTGGGGGGGGGGCAATATTAAAGCAATCTTCTCTACTTTAATTTTTTTTACCAACTTGGGATTACTGACCACTATTAAAATGAGGTTAATGGTTTACTACTGGGACTTCAACTACCAAAGGGAAAGAAAATTAATATGGAATCACCCATCTGAATTTTAGCAGACTATTCTGATTATTGTTATGAGGAACTCTCATATGAGACTTCAACATCAGATCAGAGTGTGTTCCTGCTACTTGAATTATTCACAACAATATTTATCAGAGAGGAATATGGATTTCACTGTCCCCACATAATAATCTTTAAAGGAGAAGAGGATCTTACATATGCAAGCCAAAAGAAACATTACTGAAAACAAGGGATATGGGGAAGGTGCAGTTCATTTAGTGACTGTTCGAATTACAATGGCATTGAAAAAAGTGACTTATGGTCGTTTTTCACACTTACAACCATTGCAGCATCCCCACGGTTACGTGATCAAAATTTGAATGCTTGGCAACTAGTTCATATTTATGACAGGTGCAGTGCCTTGGGGTCACGTGATCACCTTTTGAGACCTTCTGACAAGCAAAGTCAATGGGAAAGCTGGATTCACTTAACAACCATGCTGCTAACTTAGTGTGGTGGGAAGAAATGATAGTAAAATGGGGCAAAATTTACTTAACAAATGTCTCAGGAACAGAAATTTTGGGCTCAATTGTGGTCGTAAGTCGAGGACTGCAAGTGAGTGACTGAAGTAGTGTAGTAGAAGCCACCCTTATCTCCTCTGTGAAGGACAAGTGAAATTTACTACCAAGAGCCCCTTCAACTGGGGGACTCCATGCATTTTTCTAGAGCTCGCATGCTCAGGGAGACAAAAATGAGAGTCTCCTCTTCCTGCTTCAATGCAGACTGTAACTTGCTATATCTGGAGGCAAGGAGAGGAACTGGAGTAGTAATGCTCTTATCCTGTTCCTCTTTCAAGAGCAGCAAACTCTGGGTAAGATTAGAACTCGTAAATGTTCCTTTATTTTACTCAGTTAGCTTAGCACTTATTAACTTGACAAGCATGTATATCATGTATCATTATCATCATCATCTGAATTTTTGATCCTGACACTAATCTTTTTTGAAATGTATTTTCTCACCAGGGCATATATACACTCATATGTGTACACACAGATATATATGTCACATGCACAGATTTACTGAGGAGAAAATCTTCAGGATTAGTTTCAGCAAGAGCTGGCAATCAAACATATATACAGGTAGCTGTTGACTTAAAACCACAATAGAGCCTGGAATTTCTGCTGATAAGCAAGACAGTTAAGGGAGTTTTGCTTCACTTTATGACCTTTCTTGCCACAGTTGTTAAGTGAATCTCTGCAGTTGTTCAAGTTCGTAAAACAGTTGTTAGGTAAATCTGGCTTCCCCATTGTCGTTGCTTGTCAGAAGGTTGCAAAAGGTCATCACATGGCCCTGGGACATTGCAACCAACAGAAATACATGCCAGTTACTAAATGTCTGCAAATGGTCACTTTTTTCAGTGCCATTGTAACTTCAAAAGGTCACTAAACAAATGGTTGGAAGCCAAGGACTACTTGCAGTAAGAAAGATGACCATGGTATGGGTTTACGATATGTTTTGTCTCATTCTTCTTTTTCTCTTTTTGGAGAACCATCTTAATTCATCTTCCACTTGAGAAAATATCATCAACAATTTTACTAGAGTTATCATCATTTGAACTTCATGGTTAACTTGGTTTTGTGTTCTGCATATGTGCATTTTATGAAAAGCAGCCTTCCAAAAGGTCTAGCTCAGGGCTGTCAAACTCGTATCGTCATGGCATTGTCATGTGACACATCACGACTTTTTTCCCTTCGCTCAACCAGGTGTGGACAGCGCAGGATGCATGTGGTACGCGGGCCGCGAGTTTGACACCCCTGGTCTAGCTCCCCTTGTAAGTCTGCTATATTCATTCAGCTATTCTCTCTTCTCATTTTGTCCAGATGCCAATTATGTGCTGGCCAAAGAGATCACTGAATGGGATTACTTAATTATTTAAGTAAAAGAAAACAGTCAAAGAGAAATGTAGCACTGGGGTTTGACAAGCCAATGACAAGGAAAGTGATTGAAACAATATCATTTTGCCTTCCCTCCCCTTTTAATCATTGGTCTGAAATCCATTGTCTTTATCTGTAATGCTGCCCTTGAACATCACTTTATGATATGATATCTGGGTGACTTAATAACAGGCTAATTGGGTCTGTATAACACCAACAGTGTAGCAAGAATGAAGGTACTGGTTTTGGATTATGGAAAACTAGTTTCAAGTCCCTAATCCATCACAGAATTCATTCTCATTCTCAGTTCAGCCAACCTAATAAGTTAATGTTGGGGGACAAAATTAGGAGAAACACTATGTTCCCACCTCCCTCCCTCCTTCTCAAAATGCAGGATATAAGTGCAATGAATATTGGGGAAGGAAAGAGTGTCATGTAATATAATATTTCACGGATATCTGCAGGATCAATTTCAAAATATAACACAACGGAACTGCAGCTGGATTCGATAGTGCTTAAGGTGTAGAGTCTACAATGTCTCAACATATCTTGCATACTCTTCAATATCTCTATCAAGCTGCTGAATGAAATCATCTGGACAAAGTCCCCTAAAGATGTCAATGAAACAAAGCTTCCTCTTTTGCCCTCAGATTCAACAATTTGAGTACACCAATAAACTGAATTGAATTTTGACAACATGGTGCTCAGCAATTGGTAGTTTCTTGATAAATTACAAAATGAACAAATAACAGAATGGGAAAATACCCGTTAATGGAATAGAATGAAAACACAGATCCAATTCTTGACTAATTGTAAATAACCAGGAAAAACTATCATCTGCAAATTGTTGTTGCTACTTCAGTTAATATTCATTTAACCTCGTAGATGTCATTCAGATTAATTTTTAGACCACAGCAAATGTTGATATTTAGCTTTCCAATGTTAAATAATGTTGTCTGTTACTTTCAGGGGTTAAAACAAACAGAATTTCCATGTGTCTGGTTGTAGCAACTCTTCAATTTTAGAACACAGAAGACATCATTGACATATGGACTGACTGTGCTCCATAAGAACACTCACATTATATGAAAAATAATATGAATAGCAAAGTTTTATTCAATTTCTTTCATAAGTGAAAGAAGTGTACTCTCCTTCAAAGATGGATATACATTTTTTGAATGTTTGTAACAATTACCATAGTAACATTTCTACTGGCTTCAACAGCAAAATGCTTTATATGTTACAGATCCCTTGGAGAAACAAGTGCATCTAACTGAATTACAAAATAACTGTTCATAGAACACAGTGAGTGTGCAATTACATCGATTTTTTTCCTCTCAAAACTATTGACTACTACTATTAATGGGATGAAAATTCAGTATTTATTATAGTGCTTGGATAATGTTTTATAATAGAATATCAATGCTACCTCTGTGGCAGGGTTGGGATGGATTGAAATACTGAATTAGATGGGTCACATCTTCTTCTGTAAGTATACTGACACAGATTGTGACATAACCATGCAAGAAGAGAAAGTACAGTTGTATCATTTGCCAATAATATACCGAAAAGCTTTCTTTTGGTGAGAAAGAACTATAGACACATTATGCTATATGCTAGCTGGTCTCCTAGTTGAAGTTGGAAAAATATAAAACAAATTTGACATAAAAAAACACACATCTATTTGAACCCTCATCTATTTCATAGACCAGGAAAAAAGTTCAAGTAATATTTCTTTTGTTCCATAAAGCAAAGAATTAGCTTCATGGCACACAAAAAACACCCCAATCCCACAATTTAAATAATACATGCTAGATTTTGAAATCTAGGTTTTAAAAGAGTTGTCAAACATTTATTACTGTATGGTGTATTTTTCTACACTCCAGATAAAAAATGATTATACGCTAGTTCTATAGCTTTAAAAATCATTCCTAACGGGTTCCTTGGGAGGTATATTAGGCAAAAGATCACCAGAAGGAGAAAAAAAAATCCTTACAAGACGTCAGCTACATTCAACTTACTAGGAATAGGTCTAAGGACGTCAGGAATGAGAATCTCCACCAAAGCCTGGTACATCACATGGTCACAGTTACACATCCATTTCAGAATTGACTCATTTTTGCACAGAGTTATCAGCTTTGCTTTCGGAAGTCGACTTTCTATTTCACTCAGATTGCTGGTGTGAACAAATGTATTAAATGAATAAATGAAAATGCATTTACATGAAGATTAAAAAAGAACAATGGATTTCAAAGCTTTTACAAATAAAACATTCAAGATGTCTGAAACACACTTAGTTGCCCTGCGGCGTTTTGTGCTGTAATGGCTGATACATGGCCTGCATAGTTTTAACCAAGGTGCACAGTTTTATGCAGCAGTGATCAGAATGGGCTTTGAATTTGGAATCATCCCGTGAGAAAATAACTTGGTCCTATTTGCAGAAAATAAAATGATGTGCATGCAACTATATGCTGCAGTCCTCATAATAAAATGAAACTTTTTATTTTAATGATTTAAAGGCCAACATTCCTTTGGATGTACAAGGTAGATTTTGTTTTGTTTATTTATAAACCGAATACCCAAGGTCTAAAGTAAATACTAACCTTGGCTCAGTGATAGTAGTGCCATCAGTTGTGGTTGAGGGAGAATAGCGCCAAAAAGTCTGCCACAATTTTTCTATTAGGCTAAACTGAAGGTTCACTACAACATCCAATATTGCCTGAAAATCCAAAGCAAATATGGGTTTGCATGTGGTCTTTATTTAATGATAAATACTACGGCTGCAGTTTATAAGGTAATAAACCCCAGCAAGCTCAGTGGGACTCATTTCCGAATAAATTTTTTTCGCACAGCACAATTATGCAGTGGTTGGGTCATTTGATTTGGTCATTTTCATAAACAGACTTATTACATGGCATTCACAAGGATTAGCCTTATAATAATTTCTGATATGAATATATATATATATATATATAGACACACGTATATACATACATACATGCATGCATGCATGCATGCATGCATACATACATACATACATATACACACTGCCTTACACAGAAGTTCAGTAAAAATATAGGCAGTAAATGACAATGGAAAGGCTGATCTACATAAATTGATTGATGTCAGGTAAGTAGTAATTTTAAAGGAGTTCCATAATTATCAACTGAGAAAGGAGACAATGTTGATGTCTAAGTTGACACTGTCCACCTGTTAACAGTTGAGTGGAGTTTTAGACAGCAGAAAGTGCCCTCTTCATAAAGTACAAAGTAATTCTTGAATCCATCACCTTCTGCAATAGAAGTGAGTAGCCTGATGTTGTCCAGGTCTTTTGGATCATTCCCCAATCCTTTGGTAGTAGCTATGCTTGATGTGCAAAGGTGAAAGTAAGTCCTAATAACAATAGCAATAGCACTTAGACTTACATACCGCTTCACAGTGCTTCACAGCCCTCTCTAAGCAGTTGACAGTCAGCATATTGCTCCCAACAATCAGGCTTTTCATTTTGGAAGGATGGAAGGCTGAGTCAACCTTGAGCCAGTGAGAATCGAACTGCCAAATTGCAGACGGCAGTTAGCAGAAGTAGCCTGCTGTACTGCATTCTAATCTCTGCACCACCATGGCACTCGGCTTCTCTCTCCCCACATTCTAGAACAGAGGTCTCCAAACTTGGCAACCTTAAGACTTGTGGACTGAAACATAGCTGGCTAGAGAATTCTGGGAGTTGAAGTCCACAAGTCTTAAAATTGGCAAGTTTGGGGACCCCCTGTTCTAGAATGTACACCAGGTCCCTCAACTATTGTCTAGATAATTCACGTTAAAATAATTGCTTCATCCAGTAATCATATAATGCTCCAGATCTTTCAGCAGTGTTTGAGACAATTTTGTTTGCAACACTGATTTTGCTTTACATCCGATCTTCCATTTTGCCACTGCTTAACCATGACTGATCTTTATGATGGCAGAACTTAACATAATGCAAGGAACACTTTAAATAGCAAAATCAGCTTTCTATTCTTTGGCTATGCCCACAGCTTTTTAGACACACAATATATTATGTGAACATTATTTCACTTAGCAACATTTGATTTTTCAGTAAACAGAAACAGAAAGGCAGACAATTGTAATGTTATATTTTAAAAGAGGGACTCAAAGGTAAAATAACTTGTTTTGTAGAGTCCCTCTTCCTTACCTCACAGTGTTCTCGATAGAGACTCTGTAAAGACTTAATATCCTCAAAAGTAGTTCCATCTGGCAGCGAAGAGATTTCAACTTCTCCAAACTCTGGAAGTGCTCGAGATGCATCTGTATCCATGACAACCCAATAGAAGAAATATATTGTGGACTTTTTCAATCATAATATAATTAAGAAAACAATGAATAATATTAAGAAATAAATACCCCAAAGGCCTATGTGTTGGATTCAAAACCAAAAGTAGAAATATTTGGCAAGATTATGTGTAATTTAATTTGTATGCAGTTTGAATCAAGGGTCTATAATTCTAAATTAAATATTTTAAACAAAATAACCAAATCTGTGGAACATGTGCTGCATTCAGTGGAATAATAAAATAAATTTTGAAAGGGTGTGATTTGAAACAGGAAATACAGAGCTAGAAAATGTCCAAAGAGGGAAATGTTTCTTCTAATGTGCTATTACGTTCTAACCTCTTCTATATTCAATCCATTGGAACTAGTCCAGAACTATTGGGAATTATAAAAGATTTTTCTGCCCATTATATATGCCAGTTTTCCAGGTATATGAACAGTGGTCTCATGCTAATCTCTTTTCCTCTAGTATAATTATATACAATTTCCCCATCTTTCCCCATACAATTATATTGTATATATCATTGATCATTTTCAATGACCTCATCTACCCCATTCTAATGTATTTGAAAGTGAAGCTAAAAGTGAGTACATCACTTCAGATAAGGTCTAATCATTACAGAACAAAGCACAGCTTTTATTTCCCTTGAACTGTGAAAGGCATTCCAAAATTCACACAGCTAAAATTGCATTTGTTTAATTACTTCTCAATTGAGATACAGAAATAAAGTGTCTTAAAGTCACCAATTGTAATCCTTTTAGTCTCTTCTTTAGGCCTATTATCATATTTGCCTTAGTTAATGACTGCAAAATAAATGGATTTGATTTGAATGCATCTTAACAGTTGCCCTCAGCCAAATTCAATAGCAGACTTGATTTAGTAGAATTCCCATATATTCAGCTAAATTCTCTCTAGCCAGGATGAATTTCTTCAGAGTTATGGCCTGCAATAACAGAGGTTCACTAAAATATTACATCTGTGGCATACCCAGTTTGTCAGACTCAATGCCACTGAAGAAAACACTGTAAATTCTTGAAAATATAGCCTCAAAGACAGGGAGCTTTCATTTCTTCAGGCGGTGTATCCTGGTTTGCCCTCTTCTCAGGTACGGCATCTTCTGACAGGACTACCTTATCTCTCCATAAGCCAGCTTTGGCTGAGCCAAAATATTCACATTTAATTATCTCTTTCCCACTACATTTCCTCTACATTTTATTAATGTATTAGATTTGACTCTTAAACTATGAATTGTGCAACTGAAAACAATACACAACACTCAACAGTCTTGAATATTCAAGATGGTGTTATGTGTAAGTGGTATTATTGATATAGATCAATAATTGTATAATATGTATGTGTGAGTGTATACACGCACACAATCAGTGGTTAAGACTGACTGATTCAGAGAATAAGTAATTCTAAAGTAGTTCATGTTGCACATATTTGTGCAAAGAGAATATTTTAGCAATAGCACTAAATATATCCTATCTATACCCTTATTTTGGTTTTTTTAACTATATTGGGACCATCTGATTTTATCAACTATTGTAGGAAAAGAACCTAGGAGCAGAGTTAAAAGGGGGATCAGTCTAGAAATTCTACATAGCCACCACTGAACTAAGTCCAACCTCCCTTGAATTCTGTTGCCCCTTATCTAACTTCAAGCAGGTGCTAACTGTTACTTGAGAATCTTTCTGTGCATAGTTTTTTTAGCAATAAATCAGATTAATTGAACACGAGGACCTGATCTTTTGAGCCTGACAGCTACAGATTTTACATTCCAATCAGCGCAAACAGAAATGTATTTATTTATTATTTATTTAATTAAACTTGTATGCCGCCCAACTCCCAAAGGATTCCAGGTGGCTCACAGCAAAAAAAAACCACAAAAGAATTACATTAAAAAAATTTAAAAGCAATTTAAAAAACAACAAACAACAGAAGGGCTGGATCTTGCTAGATCTCTGTCGTGAGATCAACAGCCCCATGCCTGCCGGAAAAGCCAGGTTTTGACTGCTTTGCGGAAGGCCAGTAGGGTTGAGGCAGTCTGGATCTCGGGAGGTAGCTGGTTCCAGAGAGCCAGAGCAGCCACAAAGAAGGCCCTCTCCCACGGGCCCACCAGCCGGCATTGTTTAGCTGACGGAACCCGCAGAAGACCGACTCTGTGGGATCTTACCGGTCGCAGGAAGACGCAGGGTAGGAGACGATTCTGAAGATAACCTGGTCCTGAGCCATATAGGGCTTTATAGGTAATGACCAACACCTTGAATTGCACCCGGAGACTGATAGGAAGCCAGTGCAGCTCGCGGAGAATTGGTGATATGTGGGTGTATCTCGGGACACCCACAACAGCTCGCGCAGCTGCGTTCTGGACCAACTGAAGTCTCTGAATGCTCTTCAAGGGTAGCCCCAGTACAGTTCAGCAACATCTAGAAATTCCCAGCCTTGCTTTACATTAATCTGTCTATTTCAGAAAGTACAGTCATAGAACAGAAGAGTAAAACAGTACAACAACAAAAGGATGTCATTAAATGCAGTTGCCCTACAAACCTAATGAAACATTCAACACCTGTTTTATCAGGTTGAAGTAAACCTATTGAATTCTCTAAAATAGTCCTATTAATTACAATGGGTTATTGAAAAAAAACGACCCTGTTCTGTATTTTAGCTAAAGATGACCATGTTTTTTCACATACCTAAAAATTGTTGATGATGCTGACTTTGAGCAATCACAGTTTGTTCAACAGATGTGCCTGTTTGCTGACCACTTGTTGTAAAACCATCTGAGACTCCATCCACTTTCTGCATAGGTTTGTACCTAAAATATATTAAAGGCAACATAGGCAACATAGCATTTATAAATTACTATAGTTTTTTTCCCCAGAAAAATGATTTATCTTTATATTGCTTTCAGAAATGTTTGTGAAATTTCATGAAATAAGCAGTAAAAAGATAACTCTTTTCTTCAGCTGTTCAACATAAATGTCAGCATTTGCTTTTCTATAGTTACCTCATGTAGCGTGAGTATAGGCTGGATGATTATAGGCAGCTTTGAATTCTTTTAATGCTATATGGTAAACAAGTGGATTATTAGATAACAGCAGAATTGAATTAGCTTTAATTTTTCAGTGTGGGATCAAACTGCACATATCAATTCCCAGCATCTTCCAGCTATTTATTTAAAATGAACAGCTTGCTACCCTTCATTATGTGGACTTTCTTAATTAACATAGTAGAGCAGATCCACAGATTGACACCAGTGTGTTCCCCAAAAACACTTGGTTCTCTCTCCAGTTCTCAATTCATTTTCCACATGATCTAAAGAAGAGAAATAGCTAAGGAAAAAATGCTCAGGAAGAAAGTTTGTTGAATGGCCCACTGGCCTTTTTTTACATTCCATGTGAGACCATCAAGTTCTAACCAAGTTCAGCGAAATCCTATACTTCTCCCATTCCTTCCTGAGGCAGCAACAACAGCCTTAGTTCCCTCTCAGCTAGAGGAGCATGCACATCTTTATGACAAACACAAATGATCCAACCATTGGAGTTAATCAGCTATTAGTTCCAGCTTTTATATTCTCCTAGTCATTCCTTTAGGCTTTAAAAGATATAATGGTGTTTATATACTTTCTTAAACTGTTCTGGTCTACCTCTGGGAAGGGAGGGCACCTATTGCTATATACCAGGGGTGTCAAACTCGCAGCCCAAGGGCTGGATGAATCATGTGTTGGCCACACCCACCCCTGGTTTAGCGAAGGGGGAAAAAGTTCCAATACGCCACGTGATGACAATGTGTCATCGAGAGTTTGACTATATACAGAAAAAAAAACCCCAGGAAGTAAATCATTTTATTTTGACTACATTTGTCATCTTCAATATGTCAGAAGCCTGACATTTTAAACCTCCAACTTTTAAGATGAGGTAGTAGAAATGGAAATATTTTCCTTTCTTCTTAGCTGGTGTAGGTATTGCCCAGGATTAATGGTCTTTGCAGAATTCCTTGAGGAAGATGAGCAGTGTAGAAACATGAAATATAAATACAAAAATAAAATTCCTAATTTTGCTTTTTTTTATCCAGTGGTTAGGCGGCTTTGGTAGTCTAAACACTGAAAATACCTTCAGTGGGAAAGCTTGACCAGTGAGAGATCAGTGTCTTTGGCAATGACTTCTCCAGTGCCCCATTTCTCCCCCTTATTTAGAAGATCTTAATCTCTCTATTCTATCACCTGCAAGGGAACGCTTTTCACCAACATCACAAAATAGCTGTGTGGACATATGTAGCAGGAAAATCCAAGTAGGTAGTATACAAATGCAAGCAAATAAATAAACAAATAAATCCCAACAAGGGCAGAAATCTAATAGGTATACAATGAATTCATAGCTCAGAGAAAGAAATCAGTATATTGTAAAGCGAGTTTCAGAAAGCACAGAAACAAAACCAGTACATTGCTATAAGCGCTGTTTTAAACACAGTAGCTACAGTAGCTATGTCGACAATAACCCAGTCTCTATATCTGTCTATAAATAGTTAAAATGATAGTCATTTCATGGCAGTTTCAACCTCAAAAACATAAACTGTACTCATTTTTTCAAGAGGTTGCCTTTTCTGGTTTAATTATTCCATTTGGTAACTCAAACCATAAGTATCAATATAATATCAAACCATAAGTATCAAATAATATCAAATCAAAGTAACAACTGTTTTAAGACTGTAATTGTTTATCGCTATAAAGACAATTCCAGAATTTATAAGAAAAATTAAGAAAGGGAGTTATAGTAGTTTTGTAATCAAATACTGTAATACTACCCTTTAGTACTGTAGAGTTATAGATTAGAATTATTACTCCTACATCTTTTGTGTTAGCAAGCATTTTGAAATTTGAAAAATTGCAGCTATAGAATCAATTCTCTTCCTCCATCACCAATTTCTCTAGCACACTTTCTCTTACTTCTTGTTTATAATCTTTTATTCTTCCTAAAGCCATGACAAATCTTGGTCATATATTCAAAATGGTGGCCTATAAAACACCCTTAACTCAGGACTCAATCTGTGACTTTTGTCTTCCCAGTCCATATAAGCTTTTCTCTATGCTGTATTGAATTCACTCGTTTATTTATGTTTATACTTGATTCACTGAAAACAGTTGCATTTGAGTTAATCAGGACATGATCCCTATTCTTTCCATGAATCTAATCTAAATCTGATGGAAGCAGTATTGCAATGCAAGCCTAATTCTTTTTTTACATGCATTATAGCATCACATTTATACTGAAAAAAGGTACAAATTGCTGCTGGTCCCACAGAAATAAAATCTGCTGAACTAAAGTTTAAGCATTACTAACTTGGCCTGAATTTAAGCCTTCAAGTTTACAGGCAAATAAATAAATAAATAAAAACATTCTACAAACATACTTAAGACACAGTGTTGTCTTGTCACAAATTCACATACCATACCTGCATAATTATTTGCACTCTGATCAATACAACTGAACACTAGTTACAGTTGTATTGCAAAATAAATCAGACAGTTAAAAAACTTCACTCTAGATACAATCCAGAGTGTTGCGAAATCTGAATTTATTGTGTTTTACCTTGGTTTCTTTACAAATTATTGACATCAAGTTCAGCTTAATTTTTTTTATTTTACAAGTATTTACCCACTTCATTTATTCTAGAAAACAGAATAGAAATAACTGGATGATGATTTAGATCAGTGGTTCTCAACCTGTGGTCCATGGAACCCTGGGGATGTCACAGGGGCCCGCGAAGGTTTGAAGAAATGTGATCATTTAAATTTTGAGTTAAGTCTTGGTGCACCAAGGCCAAGGTCCGTGGCCTCAAAAGTTATTTAAACGGTGTGTGTGGTAAAGAAAAGGTTGAGAACCACTGATTTAGATGATTAATCAGATACTTTATGTTTAACAAAAGTCTGTGGTTACTGTTAAAACATGGAAAATGGCAACCTTCCTAGAAATGCTTTACTGCAAATGTTACAAGCTGTCCCTAGCTGCTTCTAAAAGATTCTTTGAAGAGCAGTTTATTACATGACAATTAAATCAACGTGTTAAATGAATTATTTCAAAATCCAAAGTTGTTGAGAAAAAGAGAGAGAGAGAAAAGCAGGCTGCCCAGAAAATGCCCTACATTTGGGCTACCGTCCTCCTGTCTCTTTAAGCCAACCAGCACAGCAAAATTGGCTATAAAAGCTGAGTAGTTTTAAAAGAGGACAATTAGTGGGAGTGGGGGTGGGGGGAGGAAGAGGAGGAGAGAGATGAAATAGTGTGTTTGTGTGTGAAACTAAAGCAGCCAGAAAGGTAATTTTCTCTAGCAGTTTTCCCAAGGAGTAGGAGGACTCACAAGGAATAGTAGGTGGAGAAGGAGCAGCAGCAGTGGGGAAAACTGGAGTAGTGGTGAGTAGTGAATACAGGTAGTCCTGGACTTATGAGCACAATTGAGCCCAAAATTTCTGCTGCTAAGCAAGACAATTGTTAAATGAATTTTGCCCCATTTTGACTTCTCTTGCCACAGTTGTTAAGTGAATCACGACAGTTAAATTATTAACATAATTTAGTGAATCCAGCTTCCCTATTGATTTTGCTAGTCAGAAGGTGGCAAAAGGTGATCATCACATGACTCAGGGACACTGCAACCATCATACATACATACCAGTTGCCAAGTGTTTGAATGTTGATCACATGGCCACGATGATCACTTTTTGCAATGCCGTTGTAACTTTGGTCACTAAATGAATAGTTGTAAATCGAGAACTGCCTATAATAGTTTGTGAATGTGTGTGTGTGTGTGTGTGTAGGGGGATGTCTAGGGATCTGCACTGCGCTGGCTCTTTTGTTTTGTGTTGAGTTATACTTAAAAGAACCAATGACATATTGGTGGGAGTGGTGGGATATCAAACAAAAAGGCGAGATGTCTATAAAAAGCTGGGGTATCGAAAACATGGTAGCAACCACACAAATGGATGCGGTCTAAACTCAAGGAGTTAATTAAGTAATCCATGAAAAGATAAACCCTAGCTGCAAAAGTAACAGAGTTTGGCCCTTGCAGAGCTCAGACTTTGTAGGAAATAGCCAACATCCTGGCTGCAGAAACCCGATCTCTTACCAAAGCCCACACTAAATAGACATGGAGAAGGCAGAAGAGTCAGATGCTCCCTCCTTTGGTAGAGGCAGATATCCACTACAGTTAATGCTTGTAGTTAAGCTAAAGAAGGTAGATGAGCCAGAAATGGGACTAGGCTCAAATACAGTACTAGGGCCAATATCATTATATTGTGACGGTCCCATTGTAGCTTTGATCCAAACTAGTAACTACAGAAAAAAAATATAATTAAATTTGCACCAAATTAATTAACTTGAAAATAATATCTAAATCCAAAGACAGCCTCTATTTATAAACAAACTAACTGAGCAGAGCAGAGCAACAGTAAGCCAGGAGGCTTCGAAGGTATGGTTGAAAGGGTACTGCTTATAACAGTGAATTTTAAAACACATCACAGATTACTATTTCTAAAGGATTTCAGACAGCACTGCAACAAATAACAGAAGAGTCTGCCCCTTTTCCCAAACTGAATTAATGCTTTGTCAATGTTAATTTTTTTCCCAGTCCTGCTAAAATGAAGAGATGGAAAATGAAAACAGTACAGAGCAGCTGGGTTTGCTATTTTGGCTAATTTGTGCTAGCACAAAATATTTACTAACCTAGCTACTGCAATCAATGGTCCTCTTAAAGAGCACAGAATAGACTGAAGCTTTTTGAGTATTCACCACTTAATTATAGCAAAAAAGTGGCAGTCCGAAAAGAACAAATAAACTGAAATAATAAGCTGTAAAAAATAATAATAAAGTCTTAGGAACACCGAGTCCCAGTCAGCATTCCTTAAAAAGAGGAGGATAATTGGGAGCTCATAACCAGAACATGCAAACAGAAATAGACTTTTATATGCAAAATTGTCACAATTGTATTGTACAAACACATTTAAGAGGATTATTTGGCTAACTGGGAGAGCCTGTGTGGTTTTTCCTGGTTGACTAGGATATGCACAATATATCCTCCCCTTCTAAGGCCCAGTTTGAGAGAAAGAATACAATTGCAGCCAACTCACTAGATGAAGTGATTAACAATTGGGCAGAATTTTTCAGCCAACAGTTCAGTCCCAGTCAAAGGTCTGTACTGGGGCCGGGGCTTTTTAATTTGTCCATAAATTATCTTGATATAGGAGTATGCAATGAGCTACCCAAATCTGCAAGGTCAGAGTGGCAAAGGCCCCCAGAAGGATCTCTTAGTTTAAACTGTATCAGTAATTAATCAAATGGCACTTCTAATTCAAGTGATGCACACTGGAGCAAAGACTTCCAAGTATAAACCGATACAATTTGAGCTGAATTTTAATTAAATGTGGGGGGGAGGATCTTGCCATCATACTGGATAGCTCAATGCAAATATCAGTTCAGAGTGTCGCAGCCATGAAAAAGGCAAAATTCCAGGCTCAAAAACATTTGGAAAGGGATTGAAAATAGAAGTGACAGCATTGTGATGCTCATGTAAAGCTACAATAAATCTGTGTCTGGAAAAGATATAAAACAAATGCAAAAGAGCAATCAAACGATTGAGTGGTTTCTTATGAGAAAAGTGTGATTTTGGGGGGAATTTTTTAGCTTGAGAGGAAAAAATCAGCGAGGATATGATTGAAGGGTATAAAATTATGCATAGCATGGAACACAGGAATATATATTTTTTTCTCCTGCTTTTGAAATACTTGGGATCAGGTTCAAACTGAGGAGGAGATTTAGAACAATCAAAAGAGTTTGAATAGCCTCTGGAATTCTTGTGGGAAAGGAGCATTGAAATATTTCTAGCAGGGAAACAGTAGAAAACAGAGAAAAATATATCTCCATCTCCTGCTTGCAATCAGCCTAGAGGAATCTGAGGACAAAATAGAATGCTGGAATGGATGAACTTTGACCTGAACCAACAGGGCTATTCTTATTTTTCATGCAACTGTTGCACAGATACATTCTGAATAACAATCACTTTTTTTTGTTATATTGGTATCCTAAACCTAAAAGTAGCATACTTTCTATATTCATTTAAAAACAGTCTCGTTCAATCCCCATAATCACATGAAAGTTTTTGCTAAGCCGAAAGGATTCTGTAAAGATAAAATACTGAGCACGTTAAGAAATTCTTTTTATAGAAAGAATAGTGTCATATATTATTATTGTGGTTGGTTGTACAGTCAACCAGATAATTACATTGCATTTGGCATTTTTATCCACCTATCAAGTTCTTCCCAAGAACCAGGGATAGTCAGACTAATATTATTAATTTCAAACAAGACACATAATTCCTAAACAGTAACATTTCCTTTAATTTAAACATGTCTCTTAGTGATGCCACAGGCTACCTACATAATTTTGTTTTGTTTTTTGGCAACAATACACAAAGTTGGGAAGAAAGGATTGCTAAAACGTTGAAGATAGGTTCAGTTCAATGGTGAGAAATGTAAGGTTCTGCACTTAGGAAAAATTAGATGCAAAGGTACAGAGCAGTAATGCTTGTGAGGAGGATAACAGATAACAGATAATCAGAGTTGGAAGGGACCTTGTAGGTCATCTAGTCCAACCCCCACCCAAGCAGGAGACTCTACATCATTTCTGACAAATGGCAGTCCAATCTCTTCTTGAAAGTCTCAAGTGATGGCGCTCCCACAACTTCCGAGGATCCAAGTGCCCTGGATTAAGCTTGAGCCAGCAATGTGGCACTATTGCCAAGAGAGCCAATATAGTTTTGGGCTGCATCAACAGAGGAAGTGTCGAAAACACAGGAAGTGATAGTACCATTGGTCAGACTGCACCAGGAATACCATGTCCAGTTCTGATTGCTACAATATGGGTAGTCCTCACTTAACAACCATTCATTAACTTAGGTGCAAAGGGCCAGCAGCTGCCTCTCAGCATGTCTTGTCAACAACAGCAGAAAGAAATGGCTAGAGTTAGCTGGAAGCAGCAGAGGTAGGCAGTGCAAGATGGCCTACAGAGCAGAGATAGGAGGAAAGACAGGTGGGTGGGGGAACAGTGGAGGCAAGTGTGGCAGTGCAGGAGAAGTACGAGGTCCTTGGCTAACAATCCAACTGGGATCAGTGGACCAGCAGTTGCTAAGCAGTGTGGTCACGTCATATTTTGCTTAATAACTGCTTCATGTAATGATGGAAATTCCAGGCCCAATTAAGGTAATTAAGCAAGGACTATCTGTACATATCAAAAACATTATCAAAGTCCACAATTGTTGGTCCTGTCACCCCAGTTTATTTGTCATACAATTCAGATACTGCAATGTCCTCTCCCTACCAACATTGAAACTTACTGAATGCAAAGGACTTATTTTAAGAATACTTTACCTTTGTTTCTGCTGCATGGGTTGTTGTCTCATAGCCATATATTGCATGTCCTCTTGTAGTCGATTAAGAGGAGAGTCTGGCTTGACACGAATCCCATAGTAATGATATTTGGAATTCCCCCTTTGGGAAAAAGCAACCAACAATCAATAGACAACCACTGGGATGTTGCTGAAATAGCACAGATCCTGAGTTATATTAGGAGTTATATTAGCATTAAGGCTGCTTCCAAAGAGGCAGTTCACAGAGCAATGGCTGGTATTGCAACTCTGCTGTCTAAGCAAAACAAAAGGTAACAAGCAGAAGATACCCTATGAACACACACTCACACACACAAATCTGAGATTTATTTAGGTTACTAATACACTGGCCTTTCACAGCCATCCAAACAAAGCTCCCGTTTGGGATTCTAACTAGCCAGCCATGCTGAAATCCTATATTCCATAAATCCATTCACATACTCTTAAGTGTACTCTATGGTTTCTGGAGACCATTGAGCATGTTCACTTCTCAGAGGGACATTTAGAGAACATGAGAAAAGCAATACTAGATAAGTTTAGCGTCCTGTTTCCATAGCAGCCAAAGAACTATATACAGAGAAACCATAACCTGAATGGTATAGGAAGTCAATATAAATATATTTTTCTCATTTATTGCCCCATGTGAAGGCAACACTTTTTAACTTGCTTACTGTCCTGTTACAACTGACCCTCAGAATATAGCCATTATGACTTGTCATTTATTAATAACTTATGGAACCCCTTGTTGGATGTGTATAATATGCTGCATGACTCTGCATGTTGGTTGTCTGGATTTGCCATCTTGTTTATTTATTCTGATGTATTTTTCTTTAACCTATTATATTTTATCCAGTTTTTCCTGTACTGCAAGCTGTCCAGAGTTAATTTGGAGTCAGATGGCATCAAAATAAATTGAATTAAATAAATAAATTTACCCTCCATAAATTGATAAATTGATACAATGCCCTCTGGTACACAATGGGTTGATGTTTTCTTTAATCTATCTGCCCCATCCCCATATCTATCCCCCTATCCTCTTTCCTAGTCAGTCACTATCTATGGATATTCTTAATCATCCAGATCATGGTTGTCCCAAAGGTGTTTTTGTCCAAAAGGCAACTGGACTTTGTTTTTTTTCCCTTTGAAAACATTTTGCTTCTTATCCAAGAAGCTTCTTCAGTTCTGTTAGTCCATCACCACTAGCTCAGGTATGTCTTGAAAATGTGTTTTTGTACGTCTGCAGTGTTTCTGTTCCCAAGTATATTTGCATGATCCAATTTCTGTATACTACAACTACACTAGAGCCTTTCTATCATGCTTGAAGTTTATTTAAAACCACAATAACAGAAGCAGAGTTGAAAAAAATAGTTACATCAAGATGATATTCCCAAATCCAAGATATCAGTATGACTACCAATTGGCAGCATAGCCAAAGAATTTCTTAGAAAAATTAATTCTATTAACCATGAGTTTTAGCCGAATAAAAACAAAAGGGACTCCAAAGAAGTTGGAAAAATACTTTACAAGGTATATGGAAAAGAACTATAAGACAAACATTTTTTTAAAAAGTTTATATTTGTTGAAGGAAATTGAGTCGGGATGTGAATGAATTCTTTACATTCACTGTTCGTTGCATCGGAATTGATCTTCTGAATGAAAAATGAAAAATACACTAATCCTAATTCTGGATAGTATACAGTGGAAGACTCACAAGTAATATGTAACAAAAAGCAATGACTTCCTAAAATTAGTACTCAGCCTCTAAAAGTAGAAAACAGTCTTGTCCTGTCTTGCCTTAGAACCTGGCCTGGACCTCCGTAGCTACTAAAACAATCATGTTAACCCTAACAAGTGCAGAAACATTTAGAGGAAGGCAAAGATTGAATGCCACTTTACAACCTTTAAGACTTTTTGTTACTTGGAATTGCCATCAAAAACTGATTTATGTGGCTACATCAACTTGCAGAGACTAGGAGGGGGAGGAGCTAACCCAGGCTAGCAGAAAATATGTGTATTATAGGTAGTCCTCAATTTACAACCATTTGTTTAGGGACCATCCAAAGTTACAACGGCACTGAAAAATGTGACTTATGACTGTTTTTCATACTTTTGACTATTGCAGCATCCCCATGGGGACATTTGGCAACTGGCATGTACTTATGACAACTGCAGTGTCCCAGGGTCATGTGATCGCCTTTTGCAGCCCTCTGACAAACAAAGTCCATGAGGAAACCAGATTCACTTAACAACTATGTTAAGTTGTTAACAATGTTACTAACTTGACTGCAGTGATTCACTTTAAAACTATGGCAAGAAAGGTCGTAAAATGGAACAAAATTCACTTAAATGTTTCACTTAGCAACAGAAATTTTGGGCTCTATTGTGGTTGCAGGTTTAGGACTACCTGTAATTAGACAATTATTCTCTATGTATTGGTAGAACATTATTATTAAAAGAATCAATAGGGGTGGATAGTCCAGTTTTTTAAAGGAAGACATGTACAAGTGGTTCTCCAAGGATTTGTGACCAGCGGAGTTAGGAGCAAATAATGAGATTGCAATTTGTTTATATCAAATTATTCATAAAGACTGAAGTAGGTGAATAAACTTAAAATAGCAGATGGAGTTTAATGTAATTAAATGTGCATACTGGCATCTCGGCCCAGTCAGGAATGTCCATCTTTGGCCATAGGGGGAGAGGTGTTGCCCCCTGTGGATAGGGCGCGGAATCTGGGGGTCCTCCTGGATGTACGGCTCCGGTTGGAGGAGCAGGTGGGGGCCGTTGCCAGGGAGGCCTTTGCCCAGCTCCGCTATGTTCGTCAGCTCCGCCCTTTTCTGGACCGGGATGCCCTGCGCACAGTCACTCATGCTCTTGTTACCTCTAGACTCGACTACTGCAACGCTCTCTATTTAGGACTGCCCTTGCATACCATCCGGAGACTGCAGCTGGTGCAGAATCGGCGGCGCGGTGGTGATGGGAGTTTCCCGATTCTCCCATGTTGCCCCCCTCCTGCGCTGCTTGCATTGGTTGCCGGTTGCACTCTGGGTGAGATTCAAGGTTTTAGTTTTAACATACAAAGTCCTGCACGACATGGGTCCTCAATATTTAAGGGAGCGTCTTCTGCCGATATCAAATGCCGGCCGCCCTGTGCGAGCACATAGGCAAGGACTCCTCAGGGTCCCGTCGGCGGGCCAATGCTGGCTGGCGGTCCCCCGGCGGCGAGCCTATTCTGTCGCGGCCCCTGACCTCTGGAATCAACTGCCCTTGGAGCTCCGCCTGGCCCCCGACCTCCGCACCTTCTGCCGTGATTTAAAGACCTGGTTATTTGACCAACCCGGGCTGTGACCCCTTCCTGGGGGGGGGGGTTAGTTTTTAACGTTAATTGTGTAATTGGTTTTTAGTATCTGGACTTGTAAATTGTTTAATTGTTTTTGAAGTATTTATTGTCTTTGTTTTTAGCTGTGAGCCGCCCCGAGTCTTCGGAGATGGGGCGGCATACAAGTTCAAATAAATAAATAAATAAATAAATAAATAAATAAATGAATGAATGAATGAATGAATGAATGAATGTAACATGAGCATAAAACCCAAGCCTCAAAAACATAAGAATGTGCTTTGAACTAGCAGTAATTATCCCCCCTTTGAGTTATGGGGAACAGTTTAGTCAACTTTTTAAAAAACCTGTCAGACAGCAATAAATTCTAAGACACAAATCATTACAAAAGAAACTGAAAATTACATTTCCAATAAGTGAATCTATTGTGTAGTACAAACACTTTGGGCATATTGTGCACATTTTGAGCCACTAGGTCTCCAAAATAAAATAGTTGGAAAGCTGGTAAAAGTACATAAAGAGTCCCCAAATAATTAGATGTCTAAAGTATTACACTACGGAAGACCATAGTATCTATAGCTTAGAAAAAGGTCATAAAAGGGGAAATAAAAGTATGCTTAGGGTAGAAAATGCGGATAATATGTTTCTCTCTTTCTCATATTACTCGTCTGAATTACATACTAAAACAATATGCGAAAACAGTCAAGACAACTAAAAAGAAATATATTTTTACACAATAATTTTTTACACAATTTTTTTTAAAAGTCTGTCCAAAAACAAATGCATATAGCATACAGCTAGCAATGACAACTATTCCCTGAGTGACTTTACTGCACTTGAAGACTCAATGCCATAAATACCATTTCCTCAAATTATAGTGGGAAAAGGCTTTGCGACTTGTTGATCAGACTTTGACTTGACTTAGTGAGATTCCTTTTACATGTTAATGTTGGCCTCGATGCATTACAGTTGCTCTTAGATGAAAGTAATACCCCAAGCCTTGATTTTCTTACACCAACCTGGTTCCCAATCTTCTGGTCCGTAGGCCCATGAAAATTGACCGTATGAGTTTTCCAAAAGAAGCAGCATTGACAGGGTCCAATTTATGCTCCTGACAGTGTCTCAGGTAATGGTTGTAGAGAGTGCTTCTGGGAAGGCTCACCCCTTCTGCTGTTTCATAGTTGTCTAAAAGCCATTGAAGCTATTTCAATTTAGGGACAAAGAAAAAAAATAAGACAAGTTCAAAGAACAATTAAGAGGCTTCGTTAGAGATTAAATAATAGTCATTGTCTGAACTAACCCCCCTTTTCCAATTCCAATTCTCAAGCATAGTGTATTACTCCATTATAACTTTACAGATAATGGGGAAAAAGCAGAATCCACTTCTGACCCCAGACAACACTAAATATTTCAACAAAAGGACTGCAATTTCATTTAAAGTGAAATAATATATACTTGGAGAAAAAGTGTTAGCCCTTGAGAAAATGTGAGCAATACTGAGGGTAGTTTATACAAGCCAAGAAGGAATGATATTTATGAAGTGAATAAAGTCTATGTATTATGGGACTAGCAACTTTAAGGTTATTGTACATTTTTACTGGAATAATAATTATATTTTGCTTTGTTAAAGAGCCTTGGTGGCTCAGGCTGTAAATGCCTGCTCTTAAGATCCAGCTGTCTACAATTACTGTAGGCTCGAATCCCACCAGGCTCAAGGTTGACTCAGCCTTCCATCCTCTCGGGGTAGGTAAATTGAGGACCCAAGATTGTTGGGGGCAATTAGCTGACCTTGTAAAAATGCCGCTTAGTAATAAGCAGGCATATACAATGGAATGAAGGCTATTGCTGAGCACACTGGGTTGTATCCCAAAAATTGTAAGCCGCCCTGAGTCTTCGGAGAAGGGCGGCATATAAATGTAATTTAAAAAAAATCTACCCTTACAAATGATAAAGTATTTAATTTCTCTGAAAATTTCATTTGGCCTTGTAAGCTATTTCTCTCAATGGTTTTATTTATTTCACATGTGAAACAAGGCAGATCTATGTTTAATGTTAATAATTGCTTGTTAAGCTGTATATTTTACATACTTGTGATAGACATGGAGCAGAGTTCATTTATCAATGGAGAAAGCAAAGAAGTCAATTCCATAACTTATAAAATAGGCCACCTTTATCACAAAACTTCTTGTTTAATAGCTCTTTAGTTGTGCTATAGCTTTCATGAAATGGAATCATTTAGAAAGGGTTAGAGTTCCTTGATTAAGCAAAAATCTAAATTTTCCAAAACTTTGAAAGTAAAAATGGCATGCCTTCAAATAGCACCCCCTCTTTCACATGACTCTGCAGAATTACTGTAAAGATTCAGCTGACAACAGGTGGTTCTGATGCATCTCTGTTTTGAGTGTGATTGAATCATTTAATCACACTATCAAAAGAGACAAGGAAAAATAACACATTTCGTAGCAACATAGCCAGAATAAGGTGACATCTGAGTAAATCATGCACAGATGCAATAGAAAACTTAGAGGTAGTATTAATTGTTGCTGCTGTTGTTATTTCTTTTATTTATTTCTAAAGTTCCTTTGCCAGCAGCATCATGGAATAATATGTACATTCATTTCTCTATTCTCAGTAGCAGCAGAGGAAAAACAATATATAATCTAATCTTGGGTTTTTAATACTGATATTGCTATACAAGACATTTTTTTATTCTTCAAAAACGTTTACTGCTTACTGTACATTAAAGCTAGGGAAACTAAATATAGCCATGAATTTATTATAAAACTTCAAGCAATCTGATGTATAAATAGCACCCGTCTCTGCTAGGTCCCTTGGAAAAGTGAATTACTGTAATGAATTACTGCAGTGGAATTTGCATTGCCTTTAGTGATGAAGTAGGGCTGTTAATTTACTCTGGTCATCAGATTAACTTTGAATGTCAAAACTCCCCAAAGCAACTAAGGGGTCTCTCCCTAACAAACTTGACACTTGTTAAAGTGTCACTAATGCGTAAGTTCCTGGCCGTTAGAGAAAAAAATAATGCAAATATTGAAAACTCTAAAAAAATCAAATCGCCAGTAGAATTATACACACAGTGAAAAGATTCAGGTTATTAAGTACAGGTAATCTTAGACTCTGTAAACCGCTTAAAGAGGGCTGTAAAGCACAGTGAAGTATGTAAGTCTAAGGGTTATTGCTAATGCTTTTATTTTGCTTAATGATGGTCAGGAATTATGATGACCTTGAAAAGCCCGTCATAATGAGCTTTGACATATGACAGCGCATAAGTACTTCCAGCTGTTGTAAAATGTTGCACCACCATTCCTGTGGTTACATGATTGTGACCTGGGTGTTTGGCAACCTGCTCCCCTCTATGACCAGTGCCAAGCGCCGTGTGATCGTGTGATGTTATGCACACAATGACATCATCCACATAGAAGGGAGCTGAATTTGGTGGGGTGCAGAAATGGAGCTCAAATCCTGAGGGAGATTTGGATTTCAGCAGGAAGGATTTCCAGTTCCTGCAGGGAGAGGCAGTGCAGTAAAGAAAGGAGTGCAGGGTGCCATCTGACAGTGTCCATTCAGGGGCTGAAAAATCCTGTATGGATTTCGGCAGGGAGAATTTTCAGTGGTCTTCCACATCCCTCATGTGGCACCCTACACTCCTTACCTTGGATTTAGCCCATTTAATGACCTGCGAGGTTGCAGGATTATGTTTGATGAGCAAAGCAGTCACATGACATCTTGCTTAATGACCACTTCATTCAACAACCATGATCTTGGTTTCAATTGTGGTCGTAAGTCAAAGACGACCTGTACATCAGGCCTGGTAAAAATTCTTCTGCATCTCGGGCAATTATAATGAAGACTTTATGTGGAAATCAGTGTATTCAAGATCAAGGAGATAAAAACAGCTAATGAAAACAGTCACACATTAAAATTAGAAAGGTGGATTGAAAGGAGTTCCATTTCTGACTTAGCGTGCTAGGCACTTTTTCCCCATGCTGCTATAGAAGCACCACTTTAATCAAGTCAGTGGAACAGAATAATGGGTGCTATTTGCTGTTGTATAGTCAACCTGCTTATTGCAGATCATCTTTAGCAGAGATACACCACCTCTAGGTTTCTCAACTGCTCTCTCTAATAACCCAGCAGTATGAGTTTCCTACACAAAACAAGAATAGTTTTCGACAGTGAAAATGAAGTTTATAGTGAATAATCTGAAGGTGCCAATATACATCCCATTAGCTTTACTGTAATTGACAATAGTATTAAAACATACAAACATGTGATTTTGTTTGCTTACTTAAAATTATTATAAACAATCTCGTTGGTAACTCTCAAAGTACTACTAACAGTTTTAGGAAAGTGAGCAACGCTACACCGACAAGCACAAAACTTTGACAATACTGCATACCAATTAAACCTTGATTGTAATTTTGGAACGGCAGCTATTACCAACAGTTGACAATTACCGACCGAGCTTACGGTTGATAAGAAAAATTATTTTACTTCCACACCACAATTCCCTCTGCAACTAAACACCAGTCTTTTTTGTCTCTCACATTCACTGTTACTGACCTTTTCATTCTCTGTATAGCTGATCAGAGCATCTGATCTCTAATTGCTATCAGAATGCTGATATGGAGCTAGGGAAATCATAACCATTGTCTTTTATTAAATACACTAATGAATTAAATATGCACATCTCAAATCAGAAATTGGGAATATCCTAGTTTAATGCACATAATTCATTAAAATTAATCGGAATGGATTAAAGTGTCTATGTTTTTCCTATTTGTGCCAAAATGAAATCACTTACTTTCTGTGTTTTGCATAACCTTGCTTATGCTGAAATGCAATAGCTTGATGGGTGTGTCTGTCTGGTAAATACTGATTAATAATGACAAAAGACAAATTATGCATGTCACTTTTTTTCATCCTAGGAAGGATCATGAAAAATAAAGCCTTCGCCTACTTTCTGGTACCTTCCTGGCAAACTTGTCTGTATAGATTTTTTGGCTATGATATGGAAATAAGTTTGCCACTGGCTTCTTCTAGGATGTATTTCCTGACTTTTCTCAATCAAGCCAGGAATCCTAGTTAAGAGTCTTGGTGGCGCAGTGGTTAGAATGCAGTATTGCAGGCTAATTCTGCTGACTGTTGATTGCCAACAGTTTGGCAGTTTGATTCTCACCAGCTGAAGGTTGACTCGGCCTGCTGTCCTTCTGAGGTTAGTAAAATGAGGACCTGGATTGTTGGGGGCAATATGCTGACTCTGTCAACTGTTTAGAGAGGGCTGTAAAACACTGTGAAGTGGTATATAAGTCTAAGTGCTATTGCTAATTCCTTGGTGGTCTCCACTTTCAGATTAACTAGAGGTACCTCTGCTTAACTTCCCAGCCTAGTCAGCTGCTTTCCCAGATAGATGATCCATCTTTAATTAATTCTAAATCCATGTCACTTGCCATAGCTATGACTGACACAGTACAGTTAAGGAATCTTCTTAAGAATGTTGCTTACAGATTTCACTGACAAAGGATCTTCTGCACTAGATTAAACAGTGAGAAGTTCTATCACAAGCAGCACAGTATTTTAAGGTAGTAACAATTAATGTAATTAATTAATGTAATTCCACATTTGAAACAACACATCAAGAATTTAACAAACAGCTGCTCTGTCACATAATTATAGCAGATGCAGGTCTTTGGAAATAGCAATAGCAACAGTTTATTAATTGATTAGTCTTATGACCATATGAATAAAATGAAATTAAAGTACATGATCTGATTCCAGGATAAAGTAGATAAAATAAAATGCAGTGATAATACATGTGGTAACCTCAAGAGTCAGTATTGCCCTTAGAGTACCCCCATTTATTCAATGTATCGGGTTCTTAATTCAACGGATTTAATTATAAACTTAGCAATTCTGCTTATGATATAACAAGAGCCTAGGTAGGTGGGCTTTCCATTGGGAATGATAAATACCAAAGCCTAAGGGAGGGGCAGTCAAACAAAATATGAGCAGTATTTTGAACGGCTTGGGTAGTACATATGTATTTACTCTCATGATGTAGCAAATAGTGGAAATGTCCATATTTGGCCCTGGAATCCAACAACGCAAATCTTTCTCTACAATAGGCCCTTCTTAAACATTGTGTCAAACACATTGACAAGCATTTTTCAAATTACAAATTTGTTCTTGGACAATTAATTTAAAAATCTATTTTTGGCCATTAACTCCATGTCAGTTTGAGCACTGCTATCTAAGACTCTGTTTCAAAATGTTCCTTGCCTGGGAGCCCTTTGAAAGAAAAACTCATGTTGTGATATAACTTTGTAAGCTATATCTGAGCAAATAGGATTCGAATAATCTCAAGCAAGAAACAAATAACTGGCAGAGGTTGATTCAGAATTAATTTATTATTACCATTAGCATTGTAGCTAATCAGAACTTTCTTGCTCAGTTGTATCCTACTCTAACCCAGGTGCCACAAATAGGGAATGGAAATAAATATAAAAACTCACAAAAAGAGCAATTATTAACAATAATTTTAGGAACTAAACACACACATAATATAGGTCTTAATAAGTCACTTAAGGTTTTGCTACTGGCACATACTCCAAAACTGTGAATTAATTGCATGATTCATTATTGTGAAATTCTGTTCCAAAACAAATCTACAATTATTTTATAGAAGGGCTGATATTAAGTGAAATATTTATAACCAATAAAGATACTTTCCTTTCTACTAATTCTGAATGTTCGTTTTTCTTCTTAATTCCCAGGAAAATGTACACAACAGAATAGCACAGTACAAAAATTGAATTTAAATCTAAAATGTTTTATGAAATGTAACTCAAGTCAGTGCAGCTGCTGTTTATCTATTTAGTGCTCATGTTCTCTAAATGATAATCTAATGCTCCCTCTAAATGATAATCTAATGCTCCAGGGTGAAATACGTACGACAGCAACAAGTTCATTTAGAAAAGATAGCTCTCTTCCCCACAAGAGGTATGTTGGGTATGGACTAGATGGTAGACCTTTTCGGTAGTGGCACTTGCATCACAGAACATGCTTCCCTCAGAATTGCATTTGGCTCCCTTCCTCCCTCTTTTTCCAACTCTGAAATTTATTCTAGTACTCTTTTAAACTTTTGACCTCAATTTATTATGGTCATCCAACTTGGGTATAAACACATTCTATTTTTAAATTATGTTTAAGTTTACAAAGTAAACAAAAAACACAATATCTCAGTATCACAGTTTTATGATGCAGTTTTTGTTACAAATATTACTAATTAAAAATAATAATAAAGACAGGTAGTTCTTGATTTATAACCATTCAGTGACCATTAGATGTTACAATGAAAGTGCAAAAAGTGACTTATGACCATTTTTCACACTTAGAATTGTTGCAGCATCCCCAAGGTCACATGATCAAAATTCAGGTACTTGGCAACTTTCTGTATTTATGACAGCTGCATTGCCCCAGGGTGAGATGATCCCCATTCTCAACCAGTTTCCCCACCTTCTCAACCAGTTTCCAACAAGCAAAGTCAGTAGGGGAAGGCAGAATCACTTAACAAAAAGCTATATAATGGGACAAAATTCACTTAACAACTGTTCTGCTTAGCAACAGAAATTTGGGGTCAATTATGGTTATAAGTCAGGGATTACTTGTACATTAATATTCAATGAAGGTTAAAGAATTTGTAAATTATCTGATTATATAACTAAACATAAATATTGTATAAATTGTTTTTCAAATAGAGAAGTGTTATAGATTCCATATCTAAACAATATAAATTATTACACTAACTTGCAATGACTAGAAAATAAGGCAACTGACTTTCCAGTGTAATATTTAATAAGCAAATAGTAAGTGTGCCTAAAATGCTAAAAACTAATTGAGAACATCTATTTGAAATCATTAAAGTGCTCCAGGGCACCAACCAAACTTCTTGCTGTATTTTTCTGTGAAGGAAGATTAAAGCAAAGCTATTTTGTTATCAGCCAATTAATTAATTAATTAAAATTTGGCCCAACTTAGTGTAGGCTCAATAGAATCAATGGATAGACCCTAACATTTAGACCTACGGTGAAACTGTCTCAATCTTGATCCAATCAAAATTGCTTTTGGTATCATTTTGTCAAATACTATTTGTCTGTCTGCCAAAAGAGATAACTATACTGCTCCTTAAATGATGCTCTATAGAATGGCTGTTGAATCCTCAAAGGGATGCTTTGCTTCAGTGAAGCTTTGAATGATGCACCCATCACAAAAGATTATTTCCAAAGGAAGACACCCTTTTCTTCCTAACACCAAAGTGCAGGAATTTGGTCTTCTTCTGAATACCTCTCACAGCCTTTCTCTGCAGAATCCACCAGTTTGTTTGTTTGTTTTAAAAAGGCTGAAAGGAATATTCTCTGTGGCATTGAGGAGTCTCTAAGAGGCTGTGGAAGAAAATCCAGCAACCAGTGTCAGAATTCCCATTCAGCAACCCCAGAACTGACTAGAGGTGCTACTATGCCTGCTACCAATTACCTCATTATCCTATTGCAAAGCATGCAAGCAAATGGAGTGATATTTTGCCTTCCCACCAGCATTAACTGGTCAAGTTTTCGGCCACCATGTCTTCTTGAGGGCACAGGCCAGGAGATTTGCCCATCAATTCTGACAGCTCATCTCCTCCAAATACAATGCCCAAGTGTTCTGGCCAATGGGACACAGGTGACACTGCTGGCTCACCTCTACCAGGTGTTTGGTCAGTAAGACAACCTGAAACATACTGTAAAGCCACCTACTACTGGTAGGTGCATTGAAAATCTGCCAGACTGAATGATTTCAATGAATCATAGTTTTGAAGTTATGTAGCCCATAAGCACTTTGACCTGGACTGGTAGGGAAGGTTAGAAGGAAACTTCTCTAACATTATTTGTTGGAAATATTCAGCTTCTGAATCTTGATAGACTCTTCAGTTCATCAAAGCAAATCTTGGTTGTTTCACACAGGCATACTTGTTTTATGCAGCATTGTACTTGGCTCTAGAATCCCTGTCAAATATTGCACATAAATATTGAAAAGGCAGAAATTTGTTCATACTGAAATTTTTTTCTCCATTTTTCTGTACATAAATTAAAAAGCAACTTATATAGTTAAAAAAAACCCACAGGGATTCAGTGGGCCAAACTGGATGGGGGCCAAAACTAAACCAATATTTGGTTAGCTATTTTACCTATTTTCTTCTCTTACTACAATACAATACAGTTGAGTGGAGCAGGTTTTGCTTACATGTAACTTAAAACTGTATTTCATCAGAATTATGAGAGTTTGCAATACAATTCCCATCATATCTGACAATAACATGAAGACCATATTAACCTCGGTGTGTTCTGACTATTGCTTCTGAATTGCTTTTAGTGACTCAGGAAACTTAAAAGCAGCCTTCTAAGAGCAGGGAAATCAAACAATTTTGTGCACTAAAAATCTTGCATGAAAAAAAAAAAGCTGCTATGAAAGTTCAAAAGTGGAATGGAAAATCCAGAAGCTGGGGGAGGGTGACAAAACAAAACAAGCATTTAGAAGGCAAGCAAAGCATGCAGAATAAGCAAAGGATTAGCTTACATGAAGAAGAGGCAACTTACATGGCTGTTGAGAAGAGAGCTTCTGTGAGTGGACAGACCATCAGACTTTTGCAGTGTCTCAATCGCCATTTCAATCTGATAATAGATGTCATTAAAAAAAGGGCTCAAGACAAGATAGTAATAAAAGGTAACTATAGAAATGTTGATAGATTGCCCCAGTTCAAAAAGAAACCTTAGTTCAAAGCAAATATTTTAACTGATCACAGGCATAATGCCAAATATTTACACTAGCAAATTTTGTATCAAATTTTATGTCTATAAAATTCTCAAGAAAGAACCCCTTTATCCCAAACTTCCAATTCAGGAAAAAGAGAGGAAGATATGATTTTTTGCTAATCCACAATGCAAGCACCTGAGAATTGAGAGCATAGTATGCAACCGATATAAATAGATAAATATTCTAGAAATAGATATGCAGAGAATGTGGAAATACTTCAGCCTTACAAACATTCATCTCTAAGATGCTTGATTTCAGCAGGACTCATGCTAACTAAATATGCACAAGAATAAGCTATAAGAGTTAACTTGGACAGACAATATGCACTCAGAACCTCTTGCCATTATTTTTAAAAATAGTAAATAAGGAGTTTTAATTAACATTACATTGTTAGCTATTGATGAGGAGGAAATATTCCAGCCTTTTTAGAGTACAGTTTATTAAAAAAATGAATTCAAATCTGAACCTATTAATATTTTGCTACAAAAGTCCCCATTAACAATCCCCACTGGTCAGTTGAAAAAAAAACATACTTTGTGCTTTTAAATACAGCATATTAAGCAGCATATTAATGAAACATATGAATATCAGCTACAAGAATAGAGGACATGTGGATCCTAGCCTTAAAGTGATGTCTTTACGTAGATTGATTGTACCTAAAGTCCATTTAATAAAAAAGGTTTCTATACATAATATAATGGTTCTGTTATATCAAACATATTATAAAGTAAATTTTTAAATTAAAATAAAATTTCATTTTCTTTTAAATCTTTAAGAGAGAAGACAAAAGAAGCAGCTAGTGTCTTGATTCAGAGTAAAAGAAAAAGCAGTACTGAAATTAACTAATAACTGGGGATTGGGATTGCACAAAATAAAGAAAATAATATCTTTTATTGAATGGTTTTTTCAAAGAGATTTCTTAGGGTATCAGAGCATTGCTTTCTGGATAGTAAACTCTGAATTTAATAGATTTTTTAAAAATGGAGATGTCAAGGGTTAACATTCAGATATTAATGCATGCGAAACATATGCTCTACCATTGAACTACTGATTTATATATCGAATTGATAAACTTTAATAATGTATTCTTGAAGAAACGCCACATATTTTAATATGTAGTAATCAGCTCTAAAACAGTGTTTCCAAAGTAATTAATAATATAAGTGGATATAAAATTCTACCAATATTTTAAACTGTTTTCTTAAAATATGGTGGCCATATTAAAACAAAAAAATGGAAAATGGAAAAAAAAGATAAAATCCCAAAACAGAATCTCTTAAAACCAATTGGGAGGCTGGAGAAAATATGGTCAGGCATGAAGCTATTCATTCTACTTCTAGCAGTGGAGTATGGGGCATTCAATAAGTACCCCATACATATTACATATTTACAGGACCATAATGCAGCAAAGTATTTGTTATTGTGGCTCCTAACATTTCAGGGTTTCAAAGGTAAAAATCAGCTGCTTTTTGAATCACAGCTAAACCTTTTCAGTGGCAATCCTATTTAGAGTATTACAGTTATCTAATAAGGTATACAAAAGGCAGAAAGGTTCTGATCTTGCTATAAGACACTGCAGATTTGATCTGGGAAACAGTGAACCCAATTTCCATTATACTTTCATGTAGACTGGGCAAATTTCCTTACATTCTATATTTTTCTAAGATCTAGGTACCCTTTCTCCCATTACCAAAATAAAGCATATGACCGGTTGCCGAAAACACTTCAAAGAGTGTGTACACTATATATGTCCATAAGTCCCATACTAAAAATATTAAGAATGAAAATGCAATGTTGGGTATAATTGGCTGAGTAAGGAATGGTAAATTAAATCTGCTATGTGAAACTATTGCATGAATGCAATTTAATCAAATACATGCACAGACACCTTCAATTGGTTTCAGACATTATCTTTCCCCAATTTATACCAATATACTTTATACCTATAAAAAATTTTGCTATGCAAGTTGAGAGCATTGAGTTTCCAAAGTTCACTGTGCAAGAACCTCTGGGAGAGGTACAGCAAATTGCAGATAGTTTTTTGAAAGCAAAGCCAATAACTATAACAAAGACCAAGAAACCTGCGATAGATCGGTTCCTTGAACCTCTCCAGATAAAGAGAGGACAAAGATCACCTACATGTGTTCTGGACAGTTGCTTCCCATGAGGAGACTGCAGAGCAGTGGTTTTCTGTGGGTTGGGTGCCCGGAGATGACAGGATTAGTATCTTACTTGCAGCTCAGTGAAGACTTTTAAATGACACTATGTTTGCAAATCTCACTTTCTAATGTCTTTCAGAAATCGCTGGCTAACTACTTCCAGGAAAAAAAAATGGAATATTGTAACTTGTGCAATAAAATTTTGGCACTAGTTATAAATAACAATTTTCATGGAAAATAGATTGTTTTGGCTTTTGCAAGACAAAATAAAGATAAGCAATTTCATGATTTCAAAAAATGGGCATTAGAGGGAATGGATATCTTTAGATAGATGAAAGATTTACAAGTCTGTAGAATATTGCAAAATGTTATAACAATGAAAATATTGAAGGACGCTATAGAAAAGCAGAAAATAGTAGCCACAAAATCAACAATGTCAGTGAAGATATCTGCTTCTATGGATAGACTATGTCCAAAAGACCTTATTAAAGAAATGACAGCTATAGAACAAATTTCACCTGACAAGACAGAGATGGTATCAAAAGTGGATTTAAAATTAACAGGCTAAGAGAATACTTTAGAAAAGGATGTTTCACTGGATTTACCAAAAAAAAACTGGCTGAGGTTTCAAAATTTAAAGAGGAAATACAAAGGAGAAAGCAAGAGAGTGACGTGTTGGATTTACAAAAACTCTGTGTGATGGAACAAAAAGAAATTAAGAGAAATCAAAGCCTACAACAATATTTGAAGGAATTAAAGATTCAGGCTATTAACAGGTAGTCATATAAAGTTGGTTTATTTTATGAAGGTTAAAACAAGATATATTGATACTTCTGGGTACCTTTTCTGCACTTTGCTGACATAAGACTGAAAAGATGGTATTTTATGCATTTGTTAATAGATAGGATAGGGTTTAAGTGATGTTTGCAACCTTAGAGGGTGTAAATTGAGACTAAATGTGTTTATAGTTGTGATAAATATTGAAAATAATTTCTTTATATTTATTTTTTCTTTTAGCATATTTTACTTTCTTCCTTCTTGCACTTTTCTACTCATTTTTATTTAAGTATAGTTCTATTAGACTTTACTATCATAATCAAAATTCTTTGGGGAAATAAGTTATATGAATTTATATTACACTTTCTTGTGTGTTTTTTATATTTTATAATCATATGTAGCCTTAGTGATTTATATTTTATTATTTTATTACAAAGTAATATATCAAAAACATTATTTTAATTTTTTGTACATAAATCCACATATTCTAATCCTATAAAACATGTCAGAAGGAGTAGGTTCGCTTTCAGCAAGGTTAGACAGTTGACATTTGTTGAAGAATTATCCAAATTCATGGCTGCAAACTTACATATATACAATCAAACCTGAATTCCTGACATTTAAGTCTTCAGTGTCAAGATAGCCACAAGGTTTCTTTCAAGTTGTATACACTATTGTTGTGATTTCCAAAATTAATGCTTCAATAAATTACAGCATAGCCACAATTATTTTAATTTTTAAATTTACCTTTGAATGTAACAAAGTAAAATGTGACTGTTATACTAGCATTAGATATTCCTGCAGTTGCCATTCACTAGTTAGACTACCGCCTTAGGCTTTTTGGAAAAACTCTAGGTAACAATGTATTAAAAGTTTATGCAAATAAATAGTGAATGACCCACTTTTTAATGCCTCAGCTCCTATAACTGAACACCAGTCTCTTAGCCATTTTTTCAGAGTATCTTCATGATTATCGATTTCAGAAAGTGGAAATTATTTTTCTTCTAAAATATTCACAAAGGATGCTATGTTATATTCTAAGGTTGGATAGAAAGAACATTAATCTGATTTAAGGGAGGAAGGATTCACAGAAAAGTGTGGTGATAGAGGACAAAGGGGAAGGAGGAAATGAGAAAGAGATGTTGCATTCTCATAAGCCCTGCCAGTGTGGCCAGCAAAATGGAAATTGGGAAGTGTGTGAAGCAGGAGATATCTCTCCACCCAACTACTCCCAAGTTGGAAATAAATAGGCCAAAATAGACTGCAAAATTCAATTCTGGATTGCTTTAAAAAGGTCACACATTAGCTCATATCACTGGAAAGAACTGCAGTATTTATATCTAAGCATCTTTCTCACACAAGTGAGGTAGATCGTCTTTGACTTATAATCATTTGTTTAGTGACCGTTCAAAGTTATATTGGCACTGAAAAAGTGACTTATGACCAATTTTCCTACTTACAACCATTGCAGCATCCCCATGGTCACATGATCAAAATTCAGATGCTTAGAACTGGTATGTAGTCCCAGGGACTTTCTGGCCAGCAAAGTCAATGAAGAAGTCAATTCATTTAACATTCATGCTACTAATTTAACAATTGCCCTTCACTTAACAACTATGGCAAGAAAGATCATAAAATGGGACAAAACTCACTTAACAAATCTTGCTTAGCAACAGAAAATTTAGGTTCAAGTATGGTCATAAGTCAGGGACTACCTGTTAATATGAAAAATCCTGGATTATGTGGAAAAGGTGAAAAGTAATGGCTTCATCTATTCTACACCATTCCCCTTCATATTTTGCCAGATTTAAATAGGGATTCTTGGAATTTCTTCCCTCTTCTGCATTTTCAACTTACAGCTTACAGAAATATGTAGGCCTTTTTAAAAATTGGGTCTTCCTCAATTTCAGCTGGTATTACATTCTGTCATTGCATTTGGAACTATGTGATCCAAGCAAGCTCATAAAGCCTCAGCTATAGATGAAGGAATGGGGAAATGACATAGTATATAATCCTGTATAGTCCTAGCTGATCCTCTTTGAGATAGGGAAGTGATTGTATAATATTCTTGTTCAATTTCCTCACTAGAGAAGTGGGACATAGATCTTACTTCAAAATCACAGCACTCCTGAGAAATCTTCTAAGATTTTCAGCTTACTACTGACATTATTTTCCTTCCTCTACTATTCTCATCAAGAAAAAGGAAGTCAAAATGAAGCACTCATTTCATTTGGCTTTCTCTCTCCCCCTTCCCCAAATGGTGACATAACAAAGATTTATTTCTAACCACAGGCACAATTACAAAGGAAGGATCCTGGTCTTATTACCGTTAATCTTCAAGAATAAATGAATGAAAAAAAAAGATCAGAGTATACCTAAAATACAATCAGATTAAGGTACAACTGTAGTAAAATAATAAGAAATTAATATTCTTAAAGTTTGAAAAACTTTTGCTCTAGACTTCCTTTCCAGACCTAGACACTAGATGGAAAGAGAACCAGGGGGGTGGGTTTTGGAAAATGAATAAATATTTGGTTTCTCTTTTTCCAAAATTATCATTTCTTGGAAGAAATGAAAAAAATGACCGCATAAATTAAGAACAACAATAGAGTGGTTCTCCATCATCTCAGTTGAGAATGTGGATTGGCTCCTTCACTTTCAGTATCAGAAAGCAAGAACTAAGATGGAAAGAGACTGCATTTGTATGGTAGAGCACATGCACTGGACATTAAAATCCAAAATGCAATTCTTGTCATCTATGGTTGGATCAGGTCACAGAGACTGCTGCCTACATGGTTGGAAATCCACTACCAATGCAATAAGATCTTCTAAGGACAGATAGGACATATGATCTGACTCATAATAGTATCCCACAGTGACTATTCCAAAAAGTCATTAACTGTTTTATAACCTAGTGAAGAATTATAGCAGAATTAATTTGTTTCCGTTTTTCTCCCTATTCTATTGTATCACATCATTGCTAAATTCATGAGATTTTTTTTAAAAGCTTAAATTCTTATAGAAATACCATGCTTAAATAGAACAGGTTCTTACTGTAAAAAAGTTGTTTTTACATTAAAATGTAGGTTAACATTTAGGTAAACTGAGCTCAATTTGTTTTTGGTTTTTTTGTTCAATTTGTTCTCAATTTCATTTTTTAAAAGTACAAAATCTAGCATATGTATTTGTAGTTTATTCTACATTAAATTGCTTACATTTGAAAGCAAATTTCTTGATGTGAAGAGAATATTCTATTCCCTCACAGTCACAAAGCCCTAGTTGAGAGTGGTTATTATATATACCACAAAAATATCAGGGAAGAATAATCAGGTTTTCTCAACAAATTAATATTAAGCTAAGACAGAATGAATAAACTTTGTAAGTGAAAACAACATAGGAAGTTCATGCTGCAATTTTCTCTGAACCAACTCCCTTCCCAAAACAGCTGATGCTTAAGATTTTTTTTTAATGGCTGTTTGCTTTCTTCCGTGTATTTCATTTCAGCATCTATCATACATACATACATACATATATGGTATTTATTATGATATATATATATATATATGCAGGTCTTGGTGTATTCGGGTCTTATCCCGTTGAAGATTGAGAATACCTTGGCGATGTTTCGATGAGATCCCACTTGCCATCTTCAGGCTGGTGTCTTCGGCTTTGTGCTTGTGCCAGCAAAGCATGATCTGAGCTGTCTTCTCTCTATAAATACTGGAGGGGAGGTGTGGTGTGCTGGCTCTGCTGTAAGCGGGTTGGTTGGCTGTGTTGTTGGCTGTGTTGTCACTTCTTGATTGGTTGATGGAGTTGATGTTTGCTAATTGGTTGGCTTTTTTGTAAGAGCCTGTGTGGCTGAGGTAGTGGCTGTGTGTCCTTCAGCCTTTTGTGTTGTAGCTACCTGGGTAGTGGGCTGTGTGATAACCTTCTGAGTTTTATTGTTGTGACATCCTGGGTCTTCTGCTGTTATCTCCTGGGTCGTTGTCTGTGTTGCAACCTCCTGAGGTTTTGTGTTGTTATCTCCTGAGTTCCATGATGTAGTATCCTGGGTGGAAGACCGTGATGTGACATTCCAGGCCTTGGTTTGGCTCCAAGTTTGAGGTCTGGCTATGTGTTTATAGCGTGTGTCAGTTTGCTTAGTTTGAGGGTCGGAGGGGGGTGTAGCAGCTGGAGTTGCAGCTAAGGTCTGGTTCCTGGACAGTGGTTGCCTTTTGTCTGTGGGGTGGGCTTGGGTTTGAGTCTGGTGAGGGAGATTGGTGGTGGCATCATGTGTTATTTTGGATCCAGTGTTGATTTTTGTGGCTGGGACTCGTTTGTTGATTAGGGCTAGCAACAACACAGCCAACCACCCCGCTTACAGCAGAGCCAGCACACCACACCTCCCCTCCAGTATTTATAGAGAGAAGGTAGTTCAGATCATGCTTTGCTGGCACAAGCACAAAGCTGAAGACACCAGCCTGAAGATGGCGAGTGGGATCTCATCAAAACGTCGCCAAGGTATTGTCAATCTTACACGGGATAAGACCTGAATACACCAAGACCTATATACTTTTACCCGTGAAAATCTACGAAAACAAATATATATACATCTGACTACCAATCCAAACTATCCAACCTACTCCAAGACCCCGCTTACAAACCTCTAAACACAGACCCCACCACCTACCTGGAGAAAACCACCAAATCCAAAATAAAAGCCTCGCCCATCAGTGAAGAGATCCAACAAAGAATCATCCCCAGAGAAAAATCATCTAGATGCCCTAAGCTCTATGGCCTCCCCAAGATACACAAAGAAGGAACACCATTCAGACCCATAGTCAGCTCCATAGGCTCACCTCTACAGAACCTTGCCAAATTTCTCAAACAACTCCAGCCCTACACAGAATCCATCACCTCACATGTACAAAACTCTTTCCACTTCATAGAAACAATAAAGAAACAAAACCTACAACCCAGCGACCTACTTGTGAGCTTCGATGTCATATCCCTCTTCACCCAAGTACCAATTAAAGAAGCCTTGACAGCTATCCAAAACAAATACAACCCCCCCAAGCACATCCTAGATCTGACCAACCATTGCCTTTCCAACACATACTTCATCCACAATGGACAAAGATATAAACAGATAGAAGGAGCACGTATGGGATCACCCCTCTCACCCATCATCGCTAACCTATACATGGAACATTTTGAAATCAATGCTCTAGACAAATCCAAATCCAAACCCAAACTCTGGCTTAGATATGTAGATGACACTTTCGTAATTTGGCCACACGGGAAAGAAAAACTGGACAACTTCCTCACACTTCTCAACAGCCTACACCCCAAAATATAATTTACCATGGAAACAGAAACCAACAACCAACTTCCGTTCCTGGACGTCCTAATTTAAAAAACCAATGGCTCCTAGGACACACCATCTACCAGAAAAAGACACACACTAACCGCTACTTAAATGCACAATCCCATCACCACTCTGCACAGATCAACACCCTGCACAGATCAACGCCAAGACCCTCATCTCCAGAACCAAACGCCTAGCTGACAAAGACCACTTGAGAACAGAATTACACACCCTCACTAACGTATTAATGTCCAATGGATTCCAAAGAAGCACAATCACCAACCTAATCCTAAGGGAGACTCCCCAAAAAAACCAAGACACAGAACAGGACAATGACATCGCCCTCCTCCCTTACATCAAAGGCACCACAGATAAAATCAGCAAAATTCTCCACAAACACAATATCCGGACAGCCTTTGGCACTGACCAAAAATAGCCAACATCTTAAGAAACCCCAAAGACAAGATCCAGCTAGAAAACCAAGGAGTTTATAAAATACCGTGCAAAATTTGCCCAGCCACATACATTGGACAAACCAACAGGAGAATAAATGCACTGCAGAACACAAGAGCAGTCAGAAAAGAAGAAAAACTTTCTCCCTTTTCCAGCACCTTAAAGCCACAGGACATGAAATTGATTTTGAGGGATCCAAACTTATCTCCAATACTGAACACTTCAACAAGAGAATAATTAGGGAAGCCATCGAAATAGAGAAACACCCCATAACATGAATAAACAGGATGATACTTCCTGCCTACCAGACATCTGGAAACTAGCCTAATCAACAAACGAGTCCCAGCCACGAAAACCAACACGGACCCAAAATAACACATGATGCCACCACCAATCTCCTTCACCAGACTCAAACCCAAGCCCACGCCACAGATGAAAGGCAACCCCCATTCAGAAACCAGACCATGACTGCAACACCAGCTGCTATACCCCCCTCTGACCCCCAAACTAAGCAAACTGACACACGCTATAAACACATAGCCAGACCTCAAACTTGGAGCCAAACCAAGGCCCGGAATGTCACATCACAGCCTTCCACCCAGGATACTACATCACAGAACTCAGGAGATTACAACACAAAACATCAGGAGGTTGCAACACAGACAACGACCCAGGAGATTACAGCACCACACCCAGGATGTCACAACAATAGAACTCAGAAGGTCATCACACAGCCCATTACCCAGGTCGTTACAACACAAAAGGCTGAGAGATACACAGCCAGCACCTCAGCCACACAGGGTCTCAGGAAAAAGCCATCCAATCTGCATACATCAACTCCATCAACCAATCAAGAAGTAACAACACAGCCAACTCTGGAGTTTAAAAGGGAAAAACAGCCACTATCACACTTCTCCCAGAAGAACGAAGCTGAAGACACCAGCCTGAAGATGATGGATGAGATTTCATCGAAACGTTGCCAAGATACTCTCAATCTTACACGGGACTAGACCCGAATACACCAAGACCTACATACCTTTACCCGTGAAAATCTACGAAAACATACATACATACATACATACATACATATTGCAAGATCAGAGAATAGGGACAAACTTTGCCCCTCATCCACACAGGTAGTCCTTGACTTACAACAGTTCATTTAGTAACTGTTCAAAGTTACGATGACACTGAAAAAAAATGACTTATGATCATCTTTCACACGACCATTGCAGCATCCCCATGGTCACATGTTCAAAATTCAGCTGCTTGGTAACTGACTCATATTTATGGTGGTTGTAGTGTCTCAAGATCATGTGATCATCTTTTGCGAACTTCTGGCAAGCAAAGTCAATGGGAATTCAGATTTACTTAACAACCATGTCACTAACTTAACAACTGCAGCAGTTCACTTAAGAACTGTGGCAAGAAAAGTCATAAAATGGGGCAAAACTCACTTAACAAATGTTTCACTTAGTGACAGAAATTTTGGACTCAATTGTAGCCATAAATGGAGGACTACCCATATCTGGGAAGCCAGAGGTTTAATTCTGACACTTCAGTGGCTTCAAAAGAACAAGGGAACTGTCAGGATCTGTGGTTTTTCAGGAAATCGCACAGAAACTTGAGAAACCTCAAGATTTCTTGCTGTTTTTCAAGTTTCTGAGCACGATAGAAATTTCCTATCTTTCTCCTTAGCCACAGAAAAGGACAGGTTACCTGAAGCTAGATATTAAGCTCAGCAAAACATCTTCAAAGAAAAACCAGAAAGTCCAGTTTTCTCTTGAAAAGCACATTTGGGACTACTATGACCTGGATGATTGAGAATCTCCATAGACATTTAGCTAAACAGCCATTAGACTTATTCCATTATATGTTACATATTACGCAGTTATATGAAAAAGTAAGTAAACCCCACTGATATTTTTATTTTTTCAACACACTTCAACACAGAGATATTTGTCCTTTATTTCAACAATGTTGATAAAGGGCTTATAATATCAAAAATATCATGTACCATTTTACATTTTTAATCCATTGTGTAATTTAAATAAATATAAATGCAAATATTGTATGTGGAAAAAGTAAGAACACCCCTACATTCATTAGGTTCCAATGTTTGGAATATTGTTAGATAGAATCTGGGAGGAACATGTCTTATTTAAACCTCAGATGTTTAGTTATATTTGTTCTTTCCTACTGAATTGTGTGGTATCACCATAGCCTATAGACCAAAAGAGCTCTCTGAGAATTTCAGAAAGAAGGTTATAGACACTGGGAAGAGATTTTAAAAAGATTGCCGCCCGAATGGACACAGATCATCCCACTATCCAAAAAATCCAAAAGAAGATTTTTAAACAACTGTCAACTTGCCTAAGTCATGCCATCCCAGCAAGTTAAACCTGAGAGCAGAACATAAGATGCCGAAAGAAGTCTCTATGGATCCCACAAATTCATCAAGGGACTATAAGGTAGCTCTCACCATTACTGATGTGAAAGTGCATGAATCTACAATTAGGATAAAACTGTACAAATTAGTTCTACACATGAGGGTGTGCCAGAAAGCATATTATGAATGAAGTTTCAGTAATAGAGAATATTTGTAGCTCGGGGTTGAAATGAAGGCTCCTTGGTGCTCTCTGAGCTTGCTTGTTTTCTGGCAGACGTTTCATTACCCTAACTAGGTAACATCATCAGTGCTGAAATTTTGTTCATGGACACTCTGACAAAGACCAAGATTTCTGGAACAATATGTGCTGCACAGATGAGGCAGTTATTTGGCACTGTACCAAAAGACAAGTTTGGCAAAAACTAAAGACAGTATTTCATCAGATAGATACCAATTGTAAAACAGAGTGGAGGATATGTTGTGGTTTGGGGCTACATTGCTGCCACAGGCCTGGGCGGCTCACCACCATAGAATTCAAATTCCTCATTGTAGCAAAGTGTGCTTGAAGATAACATGACACCATCTGTCAGAAGACAGAAGCTCAATAAAAAAAATGGACCTTGCAATATGCCAATGACCCTAAACATTCCAGTAAATTCATTATGGAACGACTGAGGGGGGAAATGAAAGGTTCTGGAATGGCTAACTCAAAGCCCAGATCTAAATCCTATCGAGATGCCATGGGATAATTTAAAATGGCTCCCAAGAAGAAAATGGTATATCTGTTAATTTTTTAAAATAAATAATTGCAAAGTCAATTTTTCATAAAGTTTTTGTTCAATTACATCTCCTTTATCTTTATATGCTGGAATAAAGATAAGGTATTGATATGTCCACATTATCTTAAAAAAGGAAAACTTACTTGTACTTACTTTTTCACATGACTATATTTCAGAAACACAATACACACATGAAAAACGCTTTTAGTAAAACGTCACCTGGTAAACATTTATGCTGAAATTGCAATAGATATTAATATAGTTCTTTTTGATATTCTCAATTTAATCTTTCTGTTTGTGATCAAGGATTTAATCTACACTCCAGGAAACTATAGATTAAAATGAAACCCTTAATAATTGTGATCTTGTCTAGTCTCCCATTTCAAATTTAGGATCATGGTGATTACCCCAGGCATTCAAAAATGTGAAGCTTTTTCTGTAAGCTAACAAAATTTTTGAAAATGTGGACTTTGCTAATAATCTTCAATTGTCTACTTGCATTGAATCAGTTTTGTTTATCAGGACAGCATCTCTGAATTACCCCTACTCTTTGTATTTTTAATGCTACCTAATGGCAAATAACAAAAATCTCAGAAAAAAAATCTTAAAAATGCTAAAAATCTCAGAAAATATAATCCATTGTTTTCTTCTGAAAAAAAGAATTCCCATTTGATTCTCAATAGCATGGTAGCAATGAAGTTCAACATTTCAAAATCTAATTGCCGCATTTCACTTGTTATGCTTTGTTATGTAGACTTGTAAACATCTGAAGTTAGGGTTTCTTTTTTAAAGAAAAATTAGAGAAATACTATCATCCACTCCACATTGGAGTCATCAAGTAATTGATGAAATGGGGATTTTAAAAAAGAACTTGACTGATTTCTTTTCCATTTGTAATGCTATATACAACCAATCACTGAGTAAGCTTCCATATCAGGTTGCAATGGACTACTGCCTTGAAACAGTTCCCTTTATTTCATTCTATAATGTGACTCATCATATTTTATGAGAAAGAAAAATGTTTTTGCTGGTGCAAAAATTATAATGAATAAAAAAGTAGAGCTAACATGCAGTTCAAAATAATGACTAATTCACAATATAGAAATAAATCTGAATTTTGAATTTACAAGCTACTGTTTAATCATTTGCTATTTTAACATCTATTAGTCATAATATTAAAAACATACAAGCAGCTTGAACATTTCTATCTTGTTCAAGCTTCACAATTTTTTAATTATCTTTTTTCATTTCCCAAACAGATGGTACATGGAACAATTAGATAGGGTGCCATGTAAAGTATCTCCAGTTGGTAAGTATATTCTGGAGATCGATAAATTAAAAAAAATCAAGTGTACTTTATAAGCTGAAGGTTTTATAGCTCCTATTGTTGAAGAATAGAAACAAAATGTACACATACTGGGCTCACTTAAATATACTAAATAACACAAGAGTTGGAATGCTTCTTCTGCACACCTGCTGAAGTGAAGAAATGCAACTAGTATTAATAACTGCTTGCTTAAATAAATTACTTTGACAATTCAGGATTTGAAATTGTAATTTTATACAAGCCATCATTAAATTAACAGTAATTTATATAGTGGAGGCAACGCGACATTATGCATTTAATCTAAACCACAAGTTTCAAGAACTCTCCAAGATTAACTGTAACACATCTTTATTATTATGCCATACTATGATTTAGCATGAAATGCATATGAAGTCACTGTTATGCAGCAATAAAACAATTTTAAATATTGAAGACATTGTTTATTAAATAACGATTCTTTCAATTTTTAAAGATTAACCCAATTTCAAATATTGGGAATTACAATTGTATATAAATAGTTTAACATCTAAGATGTATTCAGAACTTCCCCATATTCAAAACTGTTTTTCCAAGCCTGGCTTCTAAAATCCTTGTAATGTTGAAAATTATAGAATTCCCGATGTATTTATATGATTTTTAGTAAATGTATAAATACATTGGGAATTCTATAATTTTCTCTTTCAACTACAGATTCTATTCTTGTGCTACAATAAACCTTTTGTGGTAATTTAGCCCTCTCTTTCTTTATTGCCTATTTGCTTTAATTATGATGATAGGAGTTGTTTTTCATTCTTCATGCTATTATAAAGAACATGAAACTAACAACAACAAAAAGTGAAAGTTGGTCATTTCTGCCATGCATTTGCAAAACTTGCTAAAATTCTACTCAGCAGATTTTTTCAGATCTACTTATATAGTGGGGGAATGTACACTTAAGGGGAAACAAACTTTATTCAAATACAAAGAAACAAACTTCTGGGCAATAGGAGATTCTAATATACCTCGATAATAGTGAAAGTGCACATTATTTCTTCTGTGTATTGTTGGCAAATTATTTGGTGTAAATATCACTGAACTCTGTTGTGTTGCAATTGTACAACTGGATGGCATCTCCTTAAGCAAAGCTACTTCTGCAGCTGAGAACAAATACAATTAAAAACAAAATGGACAAAACTCTAGCTATAAACACATAACGATCTGAATGACTTACTGTAGCAGGGGATGCTCGTGTTGTGTGAGTAACAGAATGGCCAGAGTTTTCCATTGAATTGCCAATCAGGTAGGTACCTCCAGTGCTGCTGATGAGCTGTCCTCCTGTGACACCCATCTGAAGGCCTCCAGTGCCCACCATACTATGAGAAGAGACTACTGTGGTCACCTGCGCAGAACTTCCTTGGGTATCAAAGTAATTCCCCCCAGTGTTTTGGCTGTACATCTGAGTTTCTGTGTAAGGATACGTTGTTGTTCGTCTTAAGAAAAAGAAATGAAAGAAAAGGTTACTTATGTGTTCTCTATATGGTAGGGCATCAACATTTTCATTTAAGCTGTAATCAAATTACGCATTATCTTACAGCATTCACTAGGATACAATCGAACTTTGAAATCTTACCTCATTTAATGTTTGTTCAGATTCATATCCTGCTTTTTCTCTAGGATTTAGCTTACAAAGAGTTCTTACTTTCATCCATTACAAGAACAAAACTGAAAGGTACATTCAAAAAGAATAACTAACTTGATGTCATCCATTGAAATTTCACTGAGAGTAGAACCAAAGGTGCTTTTTCAAGAGGCAACTGGACTTTCTTGTTATTCTTTGAAGACAGAGCTGAAGAAACTTCTTGGATGAGAAGCAAAATGCCTTCAAAGAATAACCAGAAAGTCCAGTTGTCTCTTGAAAAAGCACCTTTGGGACAATTATGACCTGGATGACTGAGAATCTCCATAGACACCAAGAGTAGAACTGAATGTCAGTCTCCCCATTTGTAGTTCCGCACTTCAAACATTGAAAAAGTTATGAAATATTACCAGACAGTTGAAAAGCTAGCTTTTATTCCCAATAGGCTGAAATTACAAATTCTTTGTTAATACATGAACACAATATAATCATGCAATGTATTATAAGTGACATGACTTCACTGCTAGTAGCAGTCTGTATGAAGTCATTTTCAGATCTTCCTGATCAGTGCACAACATTGAGGACTGAACAGGTGGAAACTAAATTCTTATCGGTTGGGCTTGTTTACAGTCAATGGCTCTTTCTGAGGTTTAGCTGAACAGTCAAAGGCTGTTTAGCTGTCTAAGGCTATGGTTAATATTTTGTTTGTGCAAGATTAGAAACCTTTTGGAACAATCAGGTAGTGAAATTATCCCCGCTAAGCAATATGGCACTGCAAGGGTAAATCTGCTATATTTTCTGAAGTTTCAAGGGTGGTGTGCACATGGCACACACCCACACACTGATTTATTCCCAGCTGACTCTCTTAAGTTCTATGTAAATGTCACGACAATGATCTGTCGCCTTTTATAAATTAGTATTCCTGCCATCTCATCTTGCCTCAACAAGTACCTGAGTTGAATGAGACCCTGAATTTTCTTTCATCTGATCATTCAGAAGGACTCATTTATCTGCAGCATACTGATCTTTGTCTGGAAGTTGCTATTTAGCTTAAAAACTATTTTACAGATAAATTTCATTCTAGCACGAAAAGCCTCTTTCCTTTTTTTTTTTACAAATATTCTCCACCTAAATGCTCGTTAATTCCACACAGGTTAATTGCTAATAGATTTGAACTGAAAGAACCTTGATTTAAATACCTGTTCATTCTATATTTATTTTAAAATTCACTCTGCCAACCTAACGTATCATTTAAAATATGATTTCAGTTACATATAAACTTCCTTCTAAATATACTGCTTGCAGATAATGCAGTCTTATAATATTAATACATTTTGATAAATTTAAAACCACTAATGATATATTGAGGCAAATTTTCCTTTTGAATCAAGAGTTTTCATAAAATTAAACTCTGTTTCCTTCTCTCTTTAACACTCACATTTTTTTTAAAAGTGAGTCTTACAACCAATAACTGGTAAAGAGATGTTATGGATTTTTCCAACTGACTGTTCTGGAAATGAAATCCATAACATCTCTTTACCAGATGTTTCTTACTTGGAAGGGAGCTTATTATAAAAAGAGCAAAATTTACAGAAATGGCTGCACAAAGTCCTGTCCTTTATACATGCAATATTGAAGCCCATACAAAAAGCTTTGTTCATGAGGCTACATCAACCATCCTGATTTTAAAAAAAACCCTCAATGGCCAAGTTGCCATAAGGATCACCCTACAAAGGTGATCATCCTCATTACAGAAGCCCTGTGAAGTATGTTCAACTGAGACAGAATTATTGTCCCACAATCACTCCGTGAGTTTCTATGTCTAAGGATGTTCCTGAACTTGGATCCCCTGAAGTCCAAAACATTAATTGCTACATATACTTGACAGAAGGTCCTACTGTTCTGAATACCACACTATTCATAATTTTTAGTTATGCATTTAAAAATAACTGTGTTTCTTTTGTACCAGGGTTAAGAACACAGCAGAGAAAGCTGTCAACAGAAGAAATAACAGAATGCAGTCAAAGACTGCTATTAGTGAAAGACAGCTGATTAATGAAATCATATTGTGGGGGAAACACTGATCATCTTTTCTGTATTCTGTATAATTTCAGAGGAATAAGGATATAATATAGCTTAGAAAATCATTCAGAATTAGCAATATTTATACTTCAGATGGGATTTCATAGCTCAGAAGAAGAAAAAAAGATATTTCCAGATATTTCTGAAATGCAATCCAGATATTTCTGAAATGCAATCGCATCATACCTTACTGAGACTGGTGGAAGATGTAGCTCAGCAACAGCTAGAGTATAAATTTCCCCCTTCTTCTTATGGACAATTACACCGGAAGGCATAGATAATCACCCACTACTCTACACCCTTCTCCTCTGCCTCAATTTCATATGATATATTGCAGAGATGTTAATAAGATGAACCTGACATAAATGTGTACAGAGAAAAATATAAGTGCAATAAAGAAGATTGACACATTGCTATACAATTTTACATGTTGCGTAAGATCTCAACAATGCTGTTTAATTAAATCTTAGTTTTCCACATAGTACTTTTACTATTTCATAATGTGAAAATGTTTGCCTATCGATACCAATGTCCAAAGCATTTACTATGTTTATCTCATCATACTATAATTCAAATTATAACTTAACTTTAATAGAATACATTATGTTATAAAATTGACAACCCCAAAATCTCCCAAAAAACATTCTTCCTCATATCAAGGGCATTATCAGACTTCTGACACTCCAGCCTGGACATCTGTGATTGGCAGCATCTTTCCAAGTTTTCCAGTCAACAACTTTTAATAATTTAGGCAGGTTTATTTAGAAATAAATTTTAAAAGAACTACGTAAAATTTAGTCGCCAGAAATTGTGCTGAAAACTGCAACTTGGACCTTTTGCATGTAAACTTTCTATTGAACCACAGGCTATTAAAGCCCTTTTCCAGAAGCAATTCTACTTAAATGTGGAAATGTTGTTAAATGTGGAAAGACTGGAGATATCAGAATTATTATAATCAAGGTACATACAGTAGTACTCAACTTACAACAGTTCATCTAGTGACCATTTGAGTTTACAACAGCACTGAAAAAAGTGACAATCATTTTTCACACTTATGATCATTGCAACATCCCCATGGTCACGTGATTTACATTTGGATGCTTGACAACTGGCTCACATTTATGACAGTTGCAGCGTCCCGGCATTATGTGATCCCCTTTTGCAACCTTCTGACAAGCAAAGTCAAAGAGGAAGCCAGATTCACTTAAACTCACTCAACAAATTGCTCACATAGCAACATAAATTTTGGGCTCAAGTGTGGTCAAACGTTGAGGACTATCTGTATATTTTTTTATGATATGCAGAAAATTATATATTGTGTATTAATATTCTTTCGGTAAAGAATTAGTTCATTTATACTTCTGAAAATGAAAAGCGTTGGTTTTAGATAAAATGGTTTCTAGCGAATTTTTTTTTTAATTACATTTATATGCCGCCCTTCTCCGAAGACTCAGGGCGGCTTACAATTTTTGGGATACAACCCAATGCGCTCAGCAATAGCCTTCATTCCATTGTATATGCCTGCTTATTACTAAGCGGCATTTTTTACAAAGTCAGCTTATTGCCCCCAACAATCTTGGGTCCTCAATTTACCTACCCCGAGAGGATGGAAGGCTGAGTCAACCTTGAGCCTGGTGGGATTTGAACCTGCAGTTATTGCAGGCAGCTGGAACTTAAGTGCTAGGCATTTAACAGCCTGCACCATCAAGGCTCATGTTGAAGACTGTAGAAAAAAAAATCTGTTCAATTCTGTGTGTTATTGGGATGAAAATGTTTTCTTTCCATAGATACCCAGATGTTTTACTCACATAGCTCCATTTGTGTAGACCGTGTCACTTCCCTCCACATACTGCACCTGGGCTGGATATACATGTTGCACTTGTTGCACAGTTTGTACTTGTTGAACCTATAAATAAAATAGACTGTAAGACAAGTGTTGGGAGTGAGGGGGGAGGAGATTTCTAAATCTCATCTGTACAGTTTTAAAAGACTAGTGAGACATCATCAAACCGCAAAGCAAATTTGCACCAAAAAATCTACAACATGATAACAAAAATGCTGTATTTCTCACAGGCAGCATATATTTACTTTCTAATGTACACATTGCTTTTCGGGCTGCCTCCAGAGCTCCACATTCAATGGATAAAGGGACTCTATTATTTACCAAGTTATTAATCACATGTTTTAATTTCAGCTGGAAGGTCTCCATTATTACAAGAAGTTGGAATAATAACACATTTAAACTTACGGTGACTATAAACTGAGTTTTATTTTAAAGTGTTCAATAGCACAAGCTGTTGTTTATAACACTGGGTCTCACATGCTCCTTCCAGCAATAATTTCCTTGGGCAAGATTGCCCAAGGACAGTCCCACAGAACCTGGCACAACGAAGTCAACTGTGCTGTTAGTGCCATCTCATACTATGCTGTTTGACCAAATATTTCTAGCTTGAAGAATGAGTGGGATCTCTACCCATTTTTTTTATTTAGGATCCACACAGCTGTTGAGGGAGCCCTGTTTCCCAGAAATTATTAATTTTACTGGAATATCCATGGCAAATGCACATGGACAGAATAATGATGCCACATGATGTTACTTACCCTGCAGTGACAGAGGTGTATTTTAAAACATTTAACAAGTATTACAAAGGGTTCTTGGTAATATTTCATCTCTCTTGACAACCACATTCCCCTTATAATTTGTTATGTGATTTACGTACCATTGAAGTCAAAAGACATTTAATCGTAATTATATCTTTCAACTTTACCTGGAGCCAGAGTTTAAAATTATTCTATTTGCTAAGTCAGTGTCCAACAAATCACTAATGTGAAAGAAAATGCTAAACAATCATTCTCTGGATTGATCAGGAACTGCAATATAAAATCTTCAATATATGAATCACAAAATTGATTTTAAAAAAATTGCCTGCAAATATCTTCAAACTCAAAAATTATAATCCATTATTTTATCTTCCCTTATTGAACATATCTAGGATTTTTTCTTTATTTGCACAATTTGGACAAAAATAATAAGCAATTTCATAGCTTTTAATTATTTAGGAAACTAATTATGAAACATAAAGGGCTCAGTATTGTACATTTTAAAAACTGAACTGATAATATGATATTGTTTAGCTTTTATCTCTCACTAACAAAGCATCTTGAAATGTTGTACAACACATGATATAGGAGGCACTGTTCTCAATAATCACAAAGCACATTTTAAAACAGAGCACAAGTCTTTGGGGTTTAAAATTTATGAGAATCCTCTCTGGAACTTGGAAGGAACATCATAAGTACTTTTCCTTTTGTTCTCCAAATTAATGTACAGTTCAAATTAAAATGAGGAAGAGCACTTGAATGTCAAGTCATAGAAAAATTCATGTGGCTTTGCCTGTTTTCTTTTTTGGAATGGATCCAGCAGATCCAGAGGTGGTATTCAGCAGGTTCTGATCAGTTCTGGAGAAACAGTAGCAGAAATTTTGAGTAGTTCGGAAAACTGGCAAATACCACCTCTTACTGGCTCCACCCCCATCTATTCTCTGCTGATTGGCTGGGTCTTCTTTTGTTGCCCTGCATAGGAGAACGGAGCTGGAAAGCAGGTTAAAGGGGTGGGGAGGGAATGGGATTTTGCAGTAACCTTCCCTCAGGAGTGGAGAGGGAATGGAGATTTTTCAGTATCCTTCCCCTGCCACGCCCACCAAGCCAAGCCACACCCACCAAGCCACGCCCACAGAACCTATAGTAAAAAAAATGAATCCCATCACTGAGCAGGTACTCACACAATCAAGTACATTGCCTTGGCCCATGACTGTTTTCTCCTGCACCAAGTTTTGCAACTATTCTCAGCTTTTGTTAATTCTTTCTTCTCTTCTTGCAAAGTTAAAAACTACTACTACTATTCAGAATTTAAAAGGAAAAAAAACTGACCATCCATTAAACAGTAAACCTAATGTAATGAATGAATGAATGAGTGAATGAATGAATGAATGAATTCTTTATTGGCCAAGTGTGATTGGACACACAAAGGAATTTGTCTTGGTGCAGGACCTAAAGACCTGGTTGTTTCAACAGGCCAGCCTGGACTGAATGGGGTGGGGGTGGGTTTTTTATCAATTTTAGTTTTAATTGGGTTTTAAATTTATTGGGCTTAGTTAGTTTAATTTTATTTTAACATTTGTATTTTTGTTTTTTATTGTAAGCTGCCCTGAGTCCCTTGGGAGAGAGGGCGGCCTATAAGTCCAAACAAACAAACAAACAAGCAAACAAACAAACAAGTCAGCTTTGGAAGCCATACTGAGATTCGATGCTCCCATGCTGTCACAATTGAGCCTGAGAAAGTGGGAGGGAGGAATTCATTTGAGTATATCTAGTTAGACAAAATAAAATTCTTTTGTTTGGTTCAAGGTAACTGAGTGTGGCGCATAAGGAAATGGGAATTTTACTTTAGGATGGATTGGACCATGTGATGGGTGATGGCAAAGGGAGGATGGATTTGTAGTTTTGACTTTTACAAGGAAGCCTAGAACTTTCAGATTCAGGATTCCACAGATGTGCCAGTTACTATCCAAATAAAGGTAGTTTTGAGATATGTCTGTCTCGAGTTATTGATTGGAATGGAGGGTTGCTGGAATGCTGACAGCATATGGTCTCATTGTACATAAAAAGAAAAGATACATTCATCAAGAATCATAAGGTACAACACTTAATATAGCCATAGGGTACAAATAGGAAATCAAATCATACTAGGAAACAGTATAAATCGTAAGGATACAAGCAACAAGTTATAGTCATACAGTCACAAGTGGGAGTGGGATGGGTGATAGGAGTGATGAGAAGATTAACAGTGATAGTAATGCAGACTTAGTAAATAGTTGGACAGTGTTGTGGGAATTATTTGTTTAGCAGAGTGTTGGTATTCAGGGGAAAACTGCTCTTGTGCCTAGTTGCTCTGGTGTGCAGTGCTCTATAGCATCGTTTTGAGGGTAGGAGTTGAAACAGTTTATGTCCAGGATGTGAGGGGTCTGTAAATATTTTCACAGCCCTTTTTTTGACTTGTAATAGCGGTTTGTTGTATTCTGAAGATCTTTCCATGTGGGCTATATTTGAAAGAAGTTCTTTTCAGTAATGGAGCTCATGTTCTGCAATGCCTCCTCAATCTGAATACTATGCTAATTTTCTTTTAATGCCAGGCAAAAAAAAAACGGTTATTTTTCCATAGGTTCTTCGTTTTAATCTGCATTTCTTCTGAAACTACTATTTTTTTATGATGTCTTTCATTGTTGCCAAATCAAATCAAATCAAATTTTCTTACAATCCCAGACCACAATACAGTTCAAATATTGGTAGTTAAAAATAAAATATACAGTAGTCACAATATAATAGTCAATCTAACTGTGGACATCCTGGCTCTTATTTTAAGTATCTTAAGTTCAAATCAGTGGTGCTATGGAGTTATAATCTTTGTTGCTAAGAGACAACATTTGGCAACTAAAAAAGTGCCCTTAGACTTTGTCAGCTAAGAGGGATTGAATGTAAAATTCATTTATATAAAAATAAATAAATGAAGGCTGAATTTAACTGGCTGAGAATGGGGGTAAAATTGACAGTGAAGTATTTAATGGATGTGTTCATTTCAATCTTATCTTGGAAACTTGCCAAACTTGCCTTATAAAGCAGCAGATAATAGAGCATTAAATTGAGTTCTGGACAATGCTCAATTAATAGCAATAGGAATAGCACTTAGATTTATATACCGCTTTATAGTGCTTTACAGCCCTCTCTAAGCGGTTTTACAGAGTCAGCATATTGCCCCCAACAATCTGGATCCTCATTTTACCCACCTCGAAAGGATGGAAGGCTGAGTCAACTTTGAGCCTGGTGGGATTTGAACTGCCAAATTACAGGCAGCCAATAGTCAGCAGAGGTGGTTAGCAGAAGTGGCCTGCAGTACAGCATTTTAACCACTGCGCCACCAAGGCTCCTAATATTTGGGGCGATCAGCAAATGGAAGGAAGTTGCCAGACCTGAGCTTTGGAAATGGCTGATACTCATACTTTTTAGAATTTTCACCAGTCTATGACTCTATGTTCCACACTCTGTGTTTTATTTTATTTATTTTATTATTTTATTTTATTTTATTTTATTTTATTTTATTTTATTTTATTTTATTTTATTTTATTTTATTTTATTTTATTTTATTTTATTTTATTTTATTTTATTTTATTTTATTTTATTTTATTTATTAGACTTATATGTCGCCCTATCTCCTGAGGGACTCAGGGCGGCTTACAATTAAAACAATCCCAATATAATTACATAAATGTTAAAGGAATTAAAAACCAAGGTTTCATATGCCAATTAGAATATTTTAAAATATATTTAAAACCCTCCCCCACTCCCCATCAGTCTGGGTAGGCTAGTTGGAATAGCCAAGTTTTTAGGTCACGGCGGAAGGAGCGGAGGTCAGGAGGTGTCCGGAGCTCCAGGGGAAGCATTAATCACTACTTTAGCATTACCTAATCCTAGAGATAAGAAATACTCAGCTAAAAGTCCCAAGAATATAATATATGCGTAATAGGAAGAATAGTAACAACAACAGATAGCATATGCCATTTCTGCAAAAAAGCTAAAAAAACAGTGCAGCACCTAGTTAGTTGTTGCAAGAATATTGCCCAGGCTAACTACAAACAACAGCATGACAAAGTAGCAACAATGGAAGATCTGCAAGAAATACTATTTGCCTGCAAAACGAAAGCTAAAATAAAATAACATAGTTATAAAATAGTTAAAGTAAGAGAAAATGAAGAAGCTACATTGCTCTGGAACTTTAGAATTCAAACAGACACACAGCTGCCACATAACACTCCAAACTTAAAAATAATATCAATAAGAAAGAGAAACTAGATAGTGGACTTAACAGAACTGCAAAGACTGCAAAATAGAAGTAGAGAAAATTACAAAATACAAAAACCTGCCAATAGAAATAAAACAAATGTGGCAAAAGAAAACAAAGGTTGAAGAATAACAGCTGCTTTGAGTTATGATGATATCTTTAACACTATCAAATAACATCTGCCTATCCAAGTTCTTGGGAAAGACTTGATAGTTAAAAAAAGTCAAATCCAATGTAAACATCTGGGGGGAGGAGAAGGAGGGGGGAGGAGAGAAGAAAGCTCGTGAAACATCATTCTAGCTGAATATAAACAACGTAATACAATCATCTAAATCATTCACTAGAACCTCGATGGCGAACCTATGGTACGCATGCCGGAAGCAGCAAGGAGAGCCACTTCTGCCGGCACACGAGAAGTCGCCCGGAAGAGCCCCACTGTGCATGCGCCCCCCCACCAGCTGATTGTCGGGTATTTGCCACGCATGCATGTGGTAAGACGCGTGTGTGGAACAAGCACACATGCACAGAGACATGCGGCATGCGGGGGATTGTGGGCACATGTGCAGAGGTGTGCAGTGGGGGGTGACGTGCGCATACACAGAGGTGCATGGTGCATGCAGGGGGTCACGCACGCATGCGCAGGGGGCGGGGGAGTCACACGCACATTGCATCATGGGTGCAGGCACGCAAGTGCACACGCACGTGCACACTATTGACACTCAATGTGGAAAAGGTTAGCTATCACTGCACTAGAACATCTGTAAAAATTATTACGTACCAGTAACAAAAAATTGGTGGGAACATAAGAGTTGAAAAGTAGTCAAAAATGAGTTGGTTAAATTACTGTGGGATTTATAAACACTTGATTCATAATACATCAGATTGAATTGTGGTTGCAAAAAAGATAGTGTGAATAATTGACATCGTAATATCAGAGAACAGCAGAGAACTGGAAAAGATCAATATCTGAAAATCAAAGTCTAAAGATTATGCCATAAACTAGATGAGATGGGTCTGGTAGTACTGCACATTGACCAAATTTCTATCTGTCAATTACAAAAGGCCACACTGCTTGGATCTACATATACAACATGATATGGTATAACATTCTAAGTTCTTGGGAAGGCCAATACCAGCTAAAGAACTGGGCAGCAATGATTTCACAATGTTATGTATAATACTAATTTATTGCTACAACTAAAATTGTCAAATCCTTAATTGGTGCCAGAAAAAATCTGAACCAAGCCATCTGAATGACTTAGTCAGACTTTGGCTTCAGTTTTGGGCAGCCTGAACTCAAACATTCTACAGATCTTAGAAATATTCTTGGCGGAAGTTTAAAAACCAGACTGACCTTTTTAAAGGGCACAATGCTATTGATTAATTTTATATTGTTTTATTTCTGTGCAATAAATTTTGTGATTTTGTGCAAGCCTAGATTTGCATATGTGTCATCTCTCTTGTGGGAGCTGCATTGGCGGCAAATTTGCTTGTGGGTCCAGTTCAAGGTACTGATTGTCACCTTCATATTCCTACATGACCTGGGACCAGATTATTTGAAGGACTGTCTTTTCCCAGTTATGTATACCTGACTCGCTTGGGCAAGGAGACAGGGAATGTTACGGCCTAAGGAATGGAAGTGGGCCTAATCTAGTGGGACCAAAAAGAAGGGCCTTGTCTGTAGCAGTTCTCTCCCTATGGAACATCATCCCTGCAGAGATAAGATTGGCCCCCACTGTAACATGCTTTTGAAGACGTGATTCTGCCAATGGGCCTGGTGACCTCAGAGTGATATCAAGTGGCTCATCTGATTGTTGTCACCAGATGGTGGGTGGTTATTAGTTTTTGTATTATGGTTTATTCTTGTAAGCCACCCCAGAGTTGCCCAGCATGAGCTGGGCAGCCATATAAATGTTCTTAATAAATAACATTTAAATAAATTTCTTACTGTGCAGCACCATGCATCTCACCTATAAATACTATACACAAACAACAATAATAGTTTGATGTATTCCAAACAGAAAAATGGGAATATAGCAATAGCACTTAGACTTATATACTGCTTCACAGTCCTTTACAGCCCTCTCTTGAGGTGGTTGACAGAGTAAGCATATTGCCCTTGTGAACAGTGAAACAATCATGTTTTAGGAAAGTGTCTCAAAACTCAAGATAAGAGTGCTGGGTTGCACGTAGGTACTAAGATAAGACAAGACAAGTTGCACGTAGGCAATGGAGTGAAACAAGGGAGGAAGTTCGCATAACAAAGATAACAATGAACATCCTATTTTTTTCAACAATGTATGCTTTCACACTATTAGGTAGTAAAATGATGTATTAGATAGAGATTGGTTGAGACCTAGTTTAGATTGTAAGCCAAGCCCTCGTATGAGGGGGCGGCAGATTAGGGCTATAAAAACTTTGCAAAGACAAAGGAGGGGGTTCCTTCAACGCCTGGAGGAACCCGCTGTCACGACTGCGTAAATAAAACTTTGTTTCTTTGGATCAACGAACCGAGTTCGAGCCTTGCTTAGAAAGTCTATCTCACAGTTTTGGCGCCCAACGTGGAGCCCCGACGGAATTCCATCTGGAGAGAGGGAAAATCAGGTGAGTGTGGCGCCACCGCCTCCCATTGTAGAGGGACCTTCTTTTCCTTCCTCTCCTGACGGGTCCAGGGGCTACTGGCACAACAGACGATCCATTGAAACAACGGAAGAAAAGTTGCCGGCTGGACACTCAGGGAGTGTCGCGACGTTCAGGGAACGTTGTATTGAACCTGAGGTGGGGATGCCCACTATCCTCTAGTCTAAGGAAGACGCAGGATAGATCAGGTGAGTTTGTCGCCTTTCGGGTTAGTGAACAAGGAACCGCTCTCCTTAAACTCTGGGGATCCAGCACTTGCTGGAGGACAGTGGGGAATTGTGTGAAAAGAAGGACTCTGGGAGTATAGGCAGGTAGCGCAGAAGACCGCAAAGGGACGGAGTAAGGGCACAAAGGTGTCAGAAGAAATAGAGGTTGGGAGGAAACAAGTGACTAGGCAGTCAATCCCGACAGACTCTCCTCTAGGTCAGCTACTACAGCAGTGGCTTGAACCTTGGGTGAAAATGTACACCCAAAATCTTGAAAAGAAGAAAATGATCTACTTGTATCGCCAACAGTGGCCACAATACCCTCTATCTGACCCTGAATTCCCCTACTATTGGGACCCAGAAGGGGAGACAAGTAAATATTGGATGGATCAGTTAAAGGATTATATAATAAAACATAAAATGAAAAGAACAACTTAGAAGTTATGGTACCATGTCGGTTTGAAGGACCAGTCCCTCCAGCGATGGAGGTAAAGCAATTTGTCAGTAAAGAGGATGAGAGTGAGACTGAGGAATGGATGGGAAGACCCCTGGCGTCGGCGCCGGCGGCAATACAACCGCCCCTGCCGATTCCTCTGGCTCCCGTTCCTCCACCCCACTCTCCCTCACCTCCCCCGGCTTATCCGGGACTTAGAAGAGAGTTGGCTCAGTTGAATAAAGATTTGGAAAATTTGCCATTGGGCGGAACACGAACTAACCCTGTGTCTGCCTTCCCAGTGAAAGAAGTCGCAAATGGCACAAATGCACAAGGAAATCCAGTCACAGTATTTGTGGCTGTTCCCATAAAGCCAACCGAGTTGAGAGAACTAAAAAGGACTCTTCCAAAGCTTCATGAAAATGCGCATGAGGTAGCGGAACAGTTGGAACTATTTTTAGGGCCCAGTGAATATACCTACTCAGAGCTAATGTACATTTTGGGGCACCTCTTCACCCCAGAAGAAAAGAATTTAATCAGAAGGGCGGTCATGGCCGCTTGGGATAGGAGACAGGCTGGACAACAAGGAGCAGTGGCTGCAAACGTGAAGTTTCCTATAGCAGATCCCAATTGGGATTTGAATGATGCAGGTCATAGGGAGCTCATGAGAGACATGAAGAGAATGATACTTGAAGGCATAAAACTTGCAAACCCACAAGGGAAAAATTTGACAAAAGCCTTCGAGGTAACACAGGGAAAAGAGGAGTCACCAGGGGATTTCTGTGCCCGCCTCCGAGAAAGCTTAACCAAATACTCAGGAGTGGAACCAGAAACCCCTGCCTTTGAAGCACTGTTGAAATTACAATTTGTCATGAAAGCGTGGCCAGATATCCACAGGAAAATACAAAAAAAGATGGATGGGTGGACAGAAATTGGAATGTCAGATTTAATGAGAGAAGCCCAACAAGTCTTTGTTAATCGGGACACTGCAAAGACAAAACAAAAGTCGTAAATCATGATTGCTGCTGTGCAAACAGCAGTAAAGAATGAAGTGAGGAAAGAGAGAGAAACCAGACCAGTGGAACAGAAACTGGGGTGGAGGGATGAGAGATACCAAAACAGGGGCTGAGACCAACTCCATCTAGGAGATGGAGACAGGAAGGACAGAAACCCCGGGGTAGAACTTGCTTCTGATGCGGGAAGGAAGGGCATTTTGTGCGCGAATGTCCAGAAACTCCTGAGGAGCGAAGCGAACGCTGAAAGTGGTGGGAGTAAGTGGAAAGACACAAGAAGTAGGAATCATTGAAGGAGTGAGATTGGAGTTGAATGACATAGTAACAGAGCCAGAGGTTCTGTTCATACCAGAGTCAGGAGTGAATCTGTTAGGAAGGGATTTGATGGAAGTGTTTGGAATAAGAACTGTGGGACAAGCAGAGGGAGGTACGCATGTGTGTCCTAACAACAGTGGATGAGGAAATCATAACTCCAGAAGTGTGGGCGGAAGAAGAGAAAGTTGGTAGAATAACTATGCAGCCTGTGCAGATTAAAGTGAAGCCAGGAATAACAAAGCTATGGACTCCCCAATATTCCCTTAGCATGAAGGGGAGGGAAGGGCTCAAGCCAGTGATTGATAGATTACTGAAGCAAAGGCTATTAGAGCCTATCATGTCACCATTCAATTCACCGATTTTAGCAGTATAAAAGAAAGATGGAACTTACCAATTAGTCCATGATCTGAGACGGATCAATGAGATAGTCATTCCCAGATTCCCAGTAGTCCCAGACCCTTACAGGATATTAGGAAAAATCCCCCCAAAAGCCAAGTGGTTCACAGTAATTGATCTCAAAGACGCATTTTGGGCATGCCCGCTGGAAGAAAAGAGCAGGGATTTGTTTGTCTTTGAGTGGGATGATCCCAAGAGCGGGAGAAAACAGCAGCTCAGGTGGACAGTTCTCCCTCAGGGGTACACAGAGAGTCCTTTGTTATTCAGGCAGGCGTTGGAGAAGAAGCTGATAACATTCAAGAGAAAGGGAGGCATGACCCTGATCCAGTATGTGGATTTATTGCTGACTGGAGAAAAGGAGGGGGAAGTGAGGGAAGCCTCTGTTGATTTGTTAAATTGGTTGGGAGATCAGGGATTGAAAGTCTCAAAAGAGAAACTGCAATTCGTGGAGAAAAAAGTAAAATATTGCTGAGCACATTGGAAAGTAAGAGCCTGAGTGGAGAAGCATATAAAGTAAAAAAATATCTGGGACATTATATCCAAGAGGGAGTTAGGTCTCTAGACCCAACAAAAATACAGGGGATAATGAGTCTGGCCCCTCCTAGAAATAAAACTGAAGTGAAAAGAGCATTGGGACTCTTGGGGTATTTAGCCCAATTTTTACACCAGAAACTGCAAGGGAAGGGAGAACAAGTGGAATGGGGACAGGGCGATAGTGAAAGGTGGGAAAAACTAAAAGAAGCCTTGTCTACAACCCCAGTTTTGGCGCTACCAAATTTAAAGCTGCCCTTCCATTTATATGTGGCAGTCTCTGAGGGGGTAGCTATTGGAGTATTGGCTCAGAAAAGGGGTGGAAGATATCAACCCATAGCGTTTCTTAGTAAAACGTTGGAACCAGTTGTAAAAGGGTGGCCAGTTTGTGTGCAGGCTATAGCAGCTACAGCAATGTTGGTAGTTGAAAGCAAGAAACTGACCTTTGGTGGGGCCCTCATAGTGCATTCCCCTCATCAAATTACCTCAGTATTAAGCCAGATTGCCACCACTTGGATGACTGAGGGGCGAATAACGAAATATGAAACCATCCTGAGGACCAGCCCCGATGTAACTGTTGGAACAGATAGGAATTTGAATCCAGCAGAATTTTTAGCAGGACATCGAAAAGAATGGGAACGGATGATCATGATTGTTTACTGCAAGTAGAAACCATGACAAAGATTAGGAGGATCTGGAAGAAACTCCATTGGAGGAAGGAGAAAGATGGTTTGTGGATGGGTCTAGTAGAGTAGAGGATGGAAAGCGGAAGTCAGGATTTGCGATAGTGACTGGGGAGGGCGAGGTGATTGAGAAAGGGTCACTCCCAGCTACTTGGTCAGCACAAAAGTGTGAATTGCTGGCACTGGCCAGGGCGCTTGAGTTGGCTGAAGGGTTACAAGTAACCATATGGACTGACTCTAAGTATGCTTGGGGAGTGGTGCATACCTTTGGGAAGATTTGGAAGGAGAGAGGGTACATCAAAGCTGATGGGAAACAAATAGAGCAAGTACAGCTAGTGGAATGAGCTTTGGATGCATTACAACTCCCCCAAGAGGTAGCAATTGTCCATATCAATGCTCATCAAAAAAAGGAAACACTCCAGAGGTTGTGGGGAATAGGTGGGCTGACAAGTGGGCAAAGGAAGCAGCTGGAGAAGTGGAGTTAATTATGGTACCAATCCCAGTACTAGAAAAAGAAGAAAAGGAAGGCTGGGATCCAGGAGAGGAGGTGGGAAGAGAGCTTGAAAAGAGGGGCTGTACCAAAACCCAGGAGGGCTGGGTGACTGCAGAAGGAGTACCTCAGTATTAAGCCAGATTGCCACCACTTGGATGACACCCCTCTGTCATGAGAGGGGTGATGGAAAAACTCCATGAAGGGGGACACTGGGGGACCGAGGCTCTGGTCATGTCTGTGAAGCCTCATTTCTGGAGTCCAAAAATGTGGATGATAGGTTAGAGCATTTGTTGGAAATGTCTAGTATGCCTAAAAGTGAATAAAAGGGCAGCTCGGAAGAGGGTAAGAGGAGGGCGGCCTTTGGCTAGTTGGCTGTTCCAGAGGGCCCAAATCGACTTTACAGAGTTACAAGAAAAAGGGGGGTGGAAGTATTTGCTGGTGATAAAAGACCAGTTAACCGGATGGGTGGAGACTTATCCTACTAGGAGAGCAACTGCCCCTACGGTGACAAAAATATTGTTAGAACAAATCATTCTGCGATATGGGATGATGGAGGCCATTGATTCAGACAGGGGTCTCACCTTTTGATGGGGAGGCCTTACCTGGCTGAATTAGGACATCCCATCCCAGAGTTTAAAAATCTATTTCTCTGGAAATATTTGCAGGCACTCTTCCGGTCTTTGCTTTCTCTCCATAAACAGGGATTGTTGGCGCAACAACCACCTTTGGCTGACAGTCAACATCCGCACGAAGTGGGAGACTGGATCCTGATTAAAACTTGGAAAACTGAGAAACTGTAACCTAGCTGGGAAGGTCTATACCAGGTGCTGCTGAAAACTGCATCTGCGGTCTGCACTCGTGAAGGAGGTTGGACCCACTACAGTCGAGTGAAGCAAGAACCAGAACCTGAAAAACCTTGGAGGGCTATCCCAGTGGACGGACATCCGCTGAAAGTAACTCTTAGGCGGTAATGTGGATCCTATACATGACTATCCTAGGACTGGTAAGCCTCCGAGAAATCCAAGGGAGGGATGATGACAACTGCCAGCCTTGTATCAAGATAACTAAAGAAGGACTAACCGTAACCCGGACTTTAATTTATCACAAAAAAAGAGGGTTATCTGAGGTTTGTAATGTAAATGGGACGACATACTCCATTTGTGGGGATGGGAGCACCAAACAATACTATGACCCACAAGGAGTTGCCCATAGGTACACCATAAAGATTCAGGCGGGGAAGAAGGTAATGATCAGCCATGATATTTATACCATAAAAGAAAGTTTTCCTAGATGCCTGTGAGGCCATGGATGAGGGAGACAATGAATGTGGCTCTTTAGAATGGAGACATACGTACTCCCGAAATGAGAAATATCTTTGCCCCAGGCAGACTAACATAAATGACGGCTGCGGGCAGGGGTGGTATTGTGGGGACTGGAGGTGTGTCTTAACCCAGTCAAGGGGGTATACAATCCGACCTGACACCATTTCCAAGACTGCAGCCCTAAAATGGCTTTATATGACCAGAATAAGAGCCAACACCTCGTGTTATCAACACACCTGCAATAACATCAATCTGACCTTCCCTTTTCCGGAAAATTGGCTGAAGCCAAAAGGAAAGGGAGTCGAGGCAGGACAGGCTGGTTGGTTCAAAGGGGAAAATGATGAGTATGGGCTGGGGATAGATGGCACTGGGTCGGATCCTGGAGTGATCCTGAAAATACAGGTTCTGAAATATGAGTTAGACCCTTTGTCTCATTCGCTATTCCACTCCTACTATGAAGAAATACGAAAAGTACAGAAGTTCATCTTACCTCCAGTAGCTCGTAATATGTTCCTGTCCCTTGCAGAGACTATAGCTAAAGAACTAATGGTAACTAATTGCTTTGTATGTGGAGGAACCAACATGGGAGAGCAATGGCCATGGAAAGTGCAAAATCCCGAACATATATAATGCAAAACAGGCTTGCTCTAGACTACCTGTTAGCTAAGGAAGGGGAGGAGTATGTGGCAAGTTTAACCTGACTAACTGTTGTATAGAGGTAGACAAAAGTGGGGAAGTAATAAAAGAAATTACCGATAGGATGGTAAAAATAGCACATGTACCAGTACAAACATGAAAGGGATTCAATCTGAGCAACATGTTTGGGTCTTGGTTCCCCAAATTACCTGGATTACAGGCAATAGTGGCTCTGATAGGTATTATTGCAGCAGGGTGCGTGTTACTGCCCTGTATATTACCAATATTTGTAAGAACTATTACTAGCACATTATCCCTAATAACAAAAAGACAGGCTGAACAAATGATGGCATTATATCAGCCTATTCCAACAATTGAGGATGAGGTCGAGACAATTCTCAATGAGTTTGAGACAAGGTTGAAATTGAAAAAGGGGGGAGTTTGTGAACAGTGAAACAATCATGTTTTAGGAAAGTTTCTCAAAACTCTTATCTTGAGTTTTGAGAAACTTTCCTAAAACATGATTGTTGGGTTGCACGTAGGTACAAGTAGATAAGACAAGACAAGTTGCACGTAGGCAATGGAGTGAAACAAGGGAGGAAGTTCGCATAACAAAGATAACAATGAACATCCTATTTTTTTCAACAATGTATGCTTTCACACTATTAGGTAGCAAATGATGTATTAGATAGAGATTGGTTGAGACCTAGTTTAGATTGTAAGCCAAGTCCTCGTGAGGGGGCAGATTAGGGCTATAAAAACTTTGCAAAGACAAAGGAGGGGGTTCCTTCAACGCCTGGAGGAACCCGCTGTCACGACTGCGTAAATAAAACTTTGTTTCTTTGGATCAACGAACCGAGTTCGAGCCTTGCTTAGAAAGTCTATCTCACACCCTCAACAATCTGGGTCCTCAATATCACACATTATTTCCTTTATTCTTATATGACTTGAAGAACAGAGTTTGCAATCCTGCTCAGGTCTAAATTTGTTCCCAGGTCCACTATTACATAAGAGGTTGTTTTCAGAAGGGTAAAAGATACAGTGATTATTTTCTTTATTTTGTATATTTGTCTTGGTTACTGACAGTAACCTGGAAGGTTGGGGGTGGGGGAGAATAAATATTTGCACTAACTTTTTTGTATTTTGTAAAGGAACAGAGTAGTGCCTTGCTAACTTACCTATGTATATTAGAAATATAATAAAATCAGTACACAAGTCAAGGACTACCTATAATACATTTCCACCACACATAAATGCCACCCTCTCCTTACTGATAGGAAATCTAGCTGTTATTTGTCAGTGGTATAAACCACGCCTTCGGATTTCAGTTTGTAAGAGTGATAAATTATTTGTACCTCACGTAAAGTGGTGACCATGACCTAGCATGAGATGCATGAGTGAATCAACTGCAGACACGAATCACACTGCTTTAAAATCTAATTTGTATATAAATGGAAAACTGCCAAGGAAGTGTGGCACAAACACATTAGAAAACTTGTTAAAATGAAGAAAGTAATAAAAAGGAAACTCAAGAGGGTTAAAACTCTGTAGAATGATTGGGAGTTAATCAACCCATAATAATAGAAAGTACCAAATTCAAAAGTCACCTCCATGATTAAGAAGCAAGGTCAAGGAAGTGAAAAAAGGGCTGTAATAAATAGAAGTCCTGCTCAAACAAGGAATATGAAAAGGAACACAAACTTACCTGAAAGAAATCTAAGCACAAATGCACAATGATGATAAGATGGAGAGAGGGGGGAGGAGAATTAGTTAGGCAGGCGGGTAGCTGGGCCTTTGTAAGACAAAGGAATTAAAAGAGTACCAAAGGAGAATGTGGAGATTGTAAAATAGCTGAATGAGAGCATAGTACTAGTGGTGGGATTCAATTTTTTTTACTACTAGTTCTGTGGGCATGGCTTGGTGGGCGTGGCATGGCTTGGTGGGCATGGCAGGGGAAAGATACTGAAAAATCTCCATTCTCACCCCACTCCTGGGGAAGGTTACTGCAAAATCCCATTCCCTCCCCACCCCACTAACCTGCATTCCAGCTGCGTTCTCCTGTGCAGGGCAACAAAAAAAGACCCAGCTGATCAGCCAAGACTCTGGAGGCAGAGAATAGATGGGGGCGGGGCCAGTCGGAGGTGGTATTTGCCGGTTCTCTGAACTACTCAAAATTTCCACTACCGGTTCTCCAGAACTGGTCAGACAGAACCTGCTGAATACCACCTCTGGAGCAAACCTTCATTGCAGCACATGCAAGACCACTGAGTTAACATCACCAGGAAATCACAGGATATGAAGTAGTATCAAGAGGAGAAGTTCTAAATCTAATTGACAAACTGAAAATGAATAAATTGCTCAGTCCAGATGGTATCTTCCCAACAGTTCTTAAAATAACTCAAGGGTGAAATTTCTGATTTAATAGAGGAATATGCAACATGTCCTAAGGTCAGCCTCTAAAGCTGATCAAATTCTAAAAAGAAATTCAGAGGAGATCCAATAATGTATAACTAATTAGCTTAACATCCTTTCTCAATAAAAATACATCATATGAAACACTACATATCAAGCATAAAAAAAGTAATTTTGACTGCTACTGAAATAACTTGTTCTTTGAGAATATCAGTGAGCGGATAGGCAAAATTGATCCAAGGTACAAATGAATGTTCTACTCAAAGAAAAGAAAAAACCTGAAGGAAAATTTGCAACCTGGAATGTTGTGCACCAATCTGATCACTCTCGTTAGAAAAACAATATTGAAAATCAGAAAAAGAATCATGAAAATCAGCAAGTTATAATAATCTCTTTATGGGAATCCCTGTAAGCTAACTATCTTAGTTTTAAAAAAGGCATGTAAGAAAGCATATTATAAGGATTTATAAAACTATACCCAGATATAAAGAAAGGGATAGGTTCTTTTCTTTTTCTCATAATATTAGAAGAAGTAATTCAAGGAAGCTGAATAAAACAGAAGCAAAATGGACAAAAAGTGCTTCTTCACAAGGTGACAATCAAATCATAGAACTTACAAGTACTGTCACTATCTTGTACAGTGTAAGATGAAATGGGTTCATGGGAAATAATTAGTCATGATGCCAGTGCAGCATTTTCAATATCAAAGGATGGAAGACAGTAAATTTAAATGTCTAGTAAAATGTTGTCAGAATTAGACTGTGAATATATTCTCTACATTGAAATGGGACAGCAGAGCAAATTCTGAAACCAAGCAAATTCTGAGACCTTGGTTCACATGAAACTAAAAGAATCAATGCATGTACAAGAATGAGAAGAATATAAAAAAGCATGTAAGAATAAAATCCAAAAGAAAAAAAAGTGAAGTCCGAGTATGTATGTTTCATAAGAGAAAAAAAGACTAATGGAAAGCACTTACGAAAGAAAAAGCAGCACAGAAACAGAAACTGCCAAATGAAATGATCAATGAATCATGCCCTTACAACCCTTAGGGAAAGTAGGATTTCAAAAAGGTATTCCAAAAGAACAAAGTAGCTTCTTTCTTTTAAGAAAACATTTTGCAATGAAAAAAGAGAGAGTGTAGATTTAATGCATAGGAAATTACTCTGGGAAAAAAAAAACCATCTAAAAGCAAAATGTGAAAAACTGACATGGAATTAAAATGAAACAGGAATAATGGGAACAAAAATTAAGCAGAAAGAAATTGTGACAAAATGTTTTTAAAATAATAAGCCAACAAACAAATGCCGAACACACTAGAGAAACAAAGCTTAAAAAAAAAGTAAGCCTCCAAACAAGTAAATCAATACTGAATCCTCTGGCTTTGCTTCTATGAGCTTGCAATTTAAGAGACCTATTGAAAGTAGTATTGAATAGATGTGTGAGTATGGACACACAAACACACACAGACACAGACACCATTCAATTCCTCAATGATATGTCTGAAATCTGAAAATAGCTTAGCCTTAACCATAACGTTTACAAAAAAGAAGAAAGACTAAAATAGCGCCGTTTGACCTATGGTTTGGGGATGGAAAGGGGCGTTGGCACTTACCTGATATGCCCGTTCTCTGTGAGCCACGAACAGCATCCAGTGATGGGAGGTGCTTCAGTCTCTTCATGGAAGGCTGGGCTTAAAATTGAGGACGCTCCTCCTCCTCCATGAGACTCCTCCTTAGCGTCCCCAGTTTTGCGAAGCCAAGGTAAGGTAAACCTGCATGCTTAAGCCTATCTAATTACCCTGGTCGGAACAGGCCTGCCCACCAGACGGGAAAAAAGGGTGGGTCTGGATGCTCTTCGCAGCTCACAGAGAACGGGCGTATCAGGTAAGTGCCAACACCCCTTCTCCTATGAGCTGCTCAGAGCATCCAGTGATGGGACATACCAAAGCTTGGAAGTGTCCTAAGGGAGGGACTCCGTCTGTGCTGAGGGTTGCTCTGGATCTGAAATAACCTGCTGCAATACTCTCCTACCAAAGGCAGCTTCTGCAAAAGCAAATACATCTATTTTATAGTTTCTAATGAATGGGGATGGAGAAACCCAGGTTGCTGCTCGACAAATCTCTTCTATTGTGGCTTGAGTAGCCCATGCAGCTGTGGTGGCTGCACTCCTGCTGGAGTGAGCCGTAATGCCTCGGGGGCACTGGAGTAGATTGTGATTTGTATGATTTAGCAATGGTGGCTCTTATCCATTTACCTATGGTAGAGGAAGAAACCTTATGCCCCAGTGAATTAGACTGAAAAGACACAAAGAGCACTTCTGTCCTTCTAGAGGATGCAGTATGGTCAATGTAAATGCGTAGGACCCTCCTGACATCTAGGCGTGCCATTGATGTTTCGAGCTCTTGGGCTCTGTGGAATGCTGAATTAATTCTGGGAATGAAGGAGGGATCAGGTCTGAGAACCACTCTGTCCGCATGGAAAATGCATAAATCCTTGGGTATGGACAATGCCGCTAGCTCAGAAATTCTCTGTGCTGATTGCAATCTGATTGTAATTGCAATCAAAAAGACCACTTTGTAAGTTAGAAACTGGAGAGTCGAGATTCGTAAAGGCTCAAAGGGACCCATAGTAAGTGCTGTTAGGACCTTGTTTAGATCCCAAGTGGGATAACAGTAAACTATGGGAGGTCTTAAATTTTTGGCGCCTTGTAGAAAACTGTGAATGCACGGATGGTGTGAGAGTGAGGGGAGGCCCTCCCCGGAAATAACGGAGGCAAGTGCTGCCACTTGCCTCCGCAAGGTATTTGGAGACAACCCTTTGTTCAGGCCCTCCTGTAAAAATTGTAATAACTGGGCCACTGAGGGAGAGGTGGGGTTGAACTGAAACCTCCGACACCAGCGGCAGAAGCTAGACCAAGTAGCTTCATAAATTCGGTTCATTGATGGCCGCCTGGCCGCCTGGATAGTTTGAATAACTTGGCTAGAAAATTGCTCTTCTCTTAAACGTCGCCGTTCAACTTCCACATGGCTAAGTTTAGCCATTGTGGTTGCGCATGTAGCACTGGACCTTGGGAGAGTGACATGACTGATGGCGGAATCCGACACGGGGTTCTATTGATAAGTCCTTCAGATCTGCCAACCATGTCCATCATGGCCAGTACGGGGCCACCAATAGGAGGTCTGCTTTCTCCTCCAAAAACTTCTGGATCAGTTTGGGAATGACAGGGAAAGGAGGGAAGGCATACAATAGGCTGGGGGGCAGTGACATCTGAGGTCATTCATGGCCTCGGCTCCCTGCGATGGGTAACGAGAAATGAACCAAGGCAGCTGTGCATTTAGAGGAGAGGCAAAGAGGTCGACTACTGGTTGGCCCAACCTCCGAGTCACTTCCAAAAATTTCTTGGGGTCTAGGCGCCACTCTGCTTAGTCTATGGTGACCTGCTGAGCCAATCCACTTGGACATTTTCTGTCCCTGATATGTGTTCCACTTTTAGAGAAAGTAGATGAAGTTCGACCCACTGAAACAGCGTCTCTGCTTCCTTCATCAACAAGCTGGAATGGGTGCCCCCTTGTTTGTTGATATGGGCATTTGTTGTTATGTTATCCGTCAGGACAAGCACACGCTTGTGTTGGATATGAGGGAGTAAGTTGAGAAGAGCTAAGTGTACCGCTCGGAGCTCCAACCAGTTTATATTGTGCACTCTCTCTGAGGCGGTCCAGAGACCTTGCGTCATGTGTAATGGGCCCCGCATCCTACCAGACTGGCATCTGTTTAGACTGTTGCCCTGTGTGGATCCCTGAATGGGCAACTGCTGTTGATTCTGGGTCGAGTCTACCATCTGAGGGATCTGATGACAGCTGCTGGAAGTATGACTCGGGCGTTGGTATCGGCCTTTCCGGTGCGTTGGTATGACAACAGGAACCATTGAAGGGTTCTGGTGTGGAACCGGGCCCAAGGGATAATAAAAATACAAGAAATCATTTTTCCCAATAATTTAGAAAGGAGACATAGTTTTACTCTCCTAACAGAACTGATCTGAAGGACTAATTCCTTGATGCTTTCATGTCTGTCTGCAGATAAAAAGACTCTGCCTTCTATGGTGTCAATAATGGCGCCTAGATGAGTCAGTCTGGTGGATGGAGTTAAGTGACTTTTGGACCAATTTATTGAGAATCCGTGCTGTTGCAGGGTTTGGAGTGCAGTGTGAGTGTCCCGATTTGCTCGTTGAACAGAAGATGCTAGTAGTAGAATATCATCTAGGTAGCATTGAAGACGGATAGACCTGTCTCTCAAAGATGCTGCCAAGGCAGCCAAGACCTTCATAAAGGTTCTGGGAACAGATGCAAGGCCAAAGGGAAGGGCAGTATATTCATAATGTGCTTTGTTGTAGTGGAAGCGGAGAAACTTAGAGTGTGAGGGTCTGATTGGGATGTGTAAATATGCCTCTGTGAGATCTATTGAAGTAAGAAAATCGTGGCGTCTGATGCCAAGCAAAATGGATTGGAGAGCGGTCATTTTGAATTTTCGATAAACTAAGAATTGGTTTAAATGTTTAAATCCAGGATTGCCTGCCATCCCGCCAAGCTTTTAAGGACCACGAAAAGATGGGAGTAAAAAACCCTGTCCCTGATGACAGGGAGGGACTGGTTGTATGGCCTGGATTTGCAGTAAATGCGTAATGGCTGTTTCCATGAGAGAAACAGGGCACCTCATGTGTCTGGAAACAGGGCACCTCATGAAAAAGTCCAGGGGAGCGGCGCGAAACTCCAGTGCTAGTCCAAACCTTACTGTGTCTCTGACCCATGCATCAGTGGTAGAAGAGTCCCACTGATCAGCAAACAGTTTCAGGCGACCCCCAATGGGAATCTCCTGAAGGTTTTTACTTGGACTTGCGGAAGGGTCTGGATCCTGTGCCTCGAAACTGTCTCCTGGAGTTGAGACCTCTTCTAAATCTGTCTCTAGGTTCGGGCCTGTCAGTGTGTTGCTTAAATCCTGTCGGCCTCTGAAACCTCGGGTAGTAGGGTCCCTGGTAGAAGTGCCGGTAGGAACCTCTGCGAAAGGGCAGTGGAGACCTGGACTCCAAGCAGCGAAAGAGAGATGGAAGAAATTTCTTTTTATTCCTAGTTTCTATTAGAAGGGGGTCAAGCATGGTGCCAAATAGCTTGTCCTCCGAAATGGGAGCTGAGGCAAGCCACCATTTATGTTTGGTGTCCGCCTGCCAATGCCTGAGCCACAATAACCTCCTGGCCACAATTTGTGATGTAATAGCCCTAGAAGAGAATTTGACTGCCTGGAACGTAGCATCGGCTGAAAATTCTGCAGCCGCGATTAATTTGGCCACATCCTGATGAGCCCTGATATTTGAGGATGGGATGTTGTCTCTGAGATGATGAAGCCATCTGAGAGATGATCTGGTGAAAAAGGAGGTGGCAGTAGCCGCTTTGATAGCCCAGGCACCAGAAACGTGGGCCCTGCGGAGAGCTAGTTCCACCCTCTTTTCCTCGGGCTTGAGGGCCTCTTCAGCTTCAGTTGGAATAGCTGAGGAGGAAACGAGGGCAATTATAGGCTCATCCACATCCAGGGTCTTTAAAAGTTTAGAGAATTCGGGTGCCAAATTAAAGTATTTTTTATCTTGTCCTGTGGGCATGGGATATGATGCTGCTGTGGCCCATTGCTTTTGCACTAGGTTGGAAAACATGTGCAGCACAGGGATCTCATCTGCCTCAGTGACTGGCTGAGAAAAAATGAGGTTGTCTTAAACCTTCAGGGAGTCAGAGGGCGGAGGAGGGGGACCCAGTTTGTCCAAGCCTGCCGTATTCTTGGCTGTAAATAATAAGGACTTAAATAATTGGGGATGAAACAAGCCTGTAAAGACAGGAAGGTCAGGAGTGAGGCCCTCATCATCTGACATCCTTCTTTCTAGCGGGCCGCCTCTGAGAGGCGCCTGGTCACTGTGTGAACAGACCCCTCCTCCATTTGATCCATTAGATCTTGTGGATCATCTATTTCCTGTAAATATTGTGGAACTGTGACAGAATGAAAGGATTGCTGTATGGGGGGGTACCTGCTGAGGATCCATGAGGTTCATGGGTCGATGGGACAGAGATCCGCAGTCTGACATTGTGGATCTTGCTTGCATTGCCTGCTGACGCCTGCTGTGATGCCCCTCTGGATTGCTAGTTCCATCAAGTTCCTCTATTAGTAGGAATTTCATCTGGAAGGTCCTTCCTCCTGTCTGAGACCGGCAGCCGTCGGTGTGAATGTAGCTTCAGGAGCCCTTCTTGAGGAGAGTGGGAAGGTGACCTCCAGAGGATGGATGGAAGTGATGCTCCTTCTGGATAGGTCCTGAGGGGCTGAGAGTTATGAGCCTGAGATGTAGGAGATATCATTAAAGGAGAGGAAGCTGGACTGCACCTCAGGTATGCTTTGAATACCGCCTTTCTAAGGCTTGATGGCATCTGCGAGCATCCTTTTCTGCTGCCTTAGAGGGCTTTTTGGACCTGTCTCGGTCCTTAGGGCCTGCTCTAGATTTTGGGTTATAATTGCTTGCCATAGTAACTATTTGTGATTAAGGAGTGCGAGGCTGTACTGAGATAAGACAAATGGAGAATTGATTTTTGGAGGTTGGCACACCCAGGAGCCTGCACCCTAAAGGAGCAGGGGATCCTGCAATTAAAGTACCCCTTGTGTGAATTTTTTTAAAAATTTTGAAGTAC
>CM019149.1:231494068-231759844 GCA_009733165.1 Naja naja | reverse complement strand
AGCTTTGATAGCCCAGGCACCAGAAACGGGCCCCAAGGAGAGCTAGTTCCACCCTCTTTTCCTCGGGCTTGAGGGCCTCTTCAGCTTCAGTTGGAATAGCTGAGGAGGAAACGAGGGCAATTATAGGCTCATCCACATCCAGGGTCTTTAAAAGTTTAGAGAATTGTGCCAAATTAAAGTATTTTTATCTTGTCCTGTGGGCTATGGGATATGATGCTGCTGTGGCCCATTGCTTTTGCACTAGGTTGGAAAACATGTGCGGCACAGGGATCTCGTCTGCCTCAGTGACTGGCTGAGAAAAAATGAGGTTGTCTTAAACCTTCAGGGAGTCAGAGGGCGGAGGAGGGGACCCAGGAAGGTTGGCTGTAAATAATAAGGACTTAAATAATTGGGGATGAAACAAGCCTGTAAAGACAGGAAGGTCAGGAGTGAGGCCCTCATCATCTGACATCCTTCTTTCTAGCGGGCCCGCCTCTGAGAGGGCCTGGTCAATGGTGTGAACAGACCCCTCCTCCATTTGATCCATTAGATCTTGTGGATCATCTATTTCCTGTAAATATTGTGGAACTGTGACAGAATGAAAGGATTGCTGTATGGGGGGGTACCTGCTGAGGATCCATGAGGTTCATGGGTCGATGGGACAGAGATCCGCAGTCTGACATTGTGGATCTTGCTTGCATTGCCTGCTGAACGCCTGCTGTGATGCCCCTCTGGATTGCTAGTTCCATCAAGTTCCTCATATTAGTAGGAATTTCATCTGGAAGGTCTTCCTCCTGTCTGAGACCGGCAGCCGTCGGTGTGAATGTAGCTTCAGGAGCCCTTCTTGAGGAGAGAGTGGGAAAGGTGACCTCCAGAGGATGGATGGAAGTGATGCTCCTTCTGGATAGGTCCTGAGGGGCTGGGAGGTTATGAGCCTGAGATGTAGGAGATATCATTAAAGGAGAGGAAGCCTGGACTGCACCTCAGGTATGCTTTGCTACCTGCCTTTCTAAGGCTTGATGGCATATGCGAGCATCCTTTTCTGCTGCCTTAGAGGGCTTTTTGGACCTGTCTCGGTCCTTAGGGCCTGCTCTAGATTTTGGGTTATAATTGCTTGCCATAGTAACTATTTGTGATTAAGGAGTGCGAGGCTGTACTGAGATAAGACAAATGGAGAATTGATTTTTGGAGGTTGGCACACCCAGGAGCCTGCACCCTAAAGGAGCAGGGGATCCTGCAATTAAAGTACCCCTGTGTGAATTTTTTTAAATTTTTTTGAAGTACGAAGAAATTATATACAAGGTATTTACAAGGTAAGATACAAGGTAGTATGTATGTATGTATGTATGTATGTATGTATCTATATTTATATGATTTTTTGAATATTTTTTAATATAATAATAATAACAATTCAACAATGATTAGAATAAATAACTTTTTTAAAATTCAATTCCAATTTGGGATCAGAACACCCCCCAGACCAGGCCCCAGTTAGGGGCAAGCAGGTCTGCAACTGATAATGTACTCAGTTGGGCTGTAACCGTGCCTATGGAATAGCCAACAATTTATAATAGTGCCTTATGCTGAAGAGCAAAAGGTAGGGATTATAAAGGCCCCAGTCCCCAAGGAGGGAAAACATAGAGGAAAATATCCTCACAGGAATCAAGATGATCTTGCACTTTGCAAATGATAAAATGGCGGCTGCCTTGTGTTGCAAGAGAATTAATACAGCCAAAAAACACCACCCGGTCTGCTGGCAGCAAAACCGATCAGCGGGGAGGTGCAGGGCCTAAACCTCTCTGCCCTCAGGGTGTTCTGAGGGGGAAGCCTCGTGGCAAGTCTTTTTTATCTTTTTATTATTTCTCTCTTTTTATATATCGGTTCCTCTGACCTGAGAAAAAGCGGTTCAAATTGGCTGACTGTGGCATGTCAAAACAGTTGGCTAGATCAGGAGATCAGCCTTCGTAACTACACTTTTTTCTTTTTTCTTTTTCTTTTTTAAAGCGACCAGAGCAACAAATGAAGGAAAAGAAGCACGGTTCCTTACTAGGGGAATCGGGCCGACACCTGGAATGAGGTCTCTGCCTCGCTCGGCTCGAACACTCGCAACAGCGAAAAAAATGCCTGAGCCAACCCCTGGAATGCCTAGTACCTTGGGATATGATTAGAGGGAGAGAATTTTGTATACTGGGCATGAATCAGGGAAGGGAAAAGGAAAGATTACAACCACAACCTGTCTCTAGAAAGGCTGAGCTAAAACTGGGGATGCTAAGGAGGAGTCTCGTGGAGGAGGAGGAGCGTCCTCAATTTTAAGCCCAGCCTTCCATGAAGAGACTGAAGCACCTCCCATCACTGGATGCTCTGAGCAGCTCATAGGAGAATTTGAAAGACAGTAGTGATCACATTTACACTATTATCTTACTCTCATTCTAAAGTCAAATGCCTGAATGTTTATAAGAAGCCAGATAAAATATTAGAGACACAAAATTCACATTCTGCGTCCAAAATGGACGTTTAGAAAACCATTTTGTTAATGGAGAATTTTGTAAGCTTGCACTCTCTTCTTCCTATGACTTCCAAATCTACAATACAGCCAACTTTCAGCCAAGGTTTAGAGTCAACTTCTAGCAAAAAAAGAGAAAAAGTTCTCTCATTTACTGAGGCTACTTTAGTCACATGACCAAATGGTATTATAATGAGAAATAAGAAAGCAGAAAGGAAGTGCTGAGAACTGATTATCAGGATATTGGAAGTAGGTATGCATAATATTGGGAGAAGCTCACTTACTTCAAAAGTAAGCTAACAAGTACATGTTTACGCCTAAGCAAAACAGAGTGACTATAATTCCCGCTAGGGCTGGAATAGGTGTTATTCATTCTTCCTACGCATACTAATGCCCCATTCCCTTCTGAGATATCAAAGTGAAGTAACAGCTCAACCACAGCACTCTTTTTTATTCAAACAGAAAAATGCAAAATATATGTTAATATGATAAAAACAAAGCCTCTCAGATACTGTTTCATTAGTCATTATTTTCACTGTCATTTGCAGAAGAAAAGAATACCAAAACAAAGAATGTGTTAGTGTAAAATCTGTTGTTTCAAAAGAACAAATGGAGCATTAATTTATACATGCTGATATATTATATTTGTCAACAAAAACGCAAGTAGATAAACACATCCACTACAAAAACAAAAGCCATCTTGAGTAATTAAGCACTTTACTTTTTTCCCAATAAAATGTATTTCTAAAAGAAGACAAACCAGTGTCAGATTCATTCAGATTTATAAAGAAAGCATCTGTAATATGCTTTTATTGCAGCACTTTTAAACAAGGCATATCAAATTGCAAATATATGTAACAGGTGAAATTCATCTGAAATGATTGTTAATCACCACAGAAATCATGAATACACTGTTAGCTTAGGATAAACTTATAATTACATATATGACTTGAGGTTAGCTTATATAATTATATGTGCTCATATAGACTTTCAGTTTAAATTGTGAACAAAACAATCTCTTCGGTACGTTCTTGTATTAACTTCAAAATGTTCTTATAAAAAAGAACAATGCATAGTCTATTTTTGGGGGGCACAAGCATCTATGTTTAAAATTTCCAAAAGGACTTTCCTTTCCTGGATAGCCTCATCCAGTTTCTCTGAAAAACAAAGATGGGTTTTATCTTAGTATATTTAACCATCTCTGCCATGTCATTTCCCTGACATTAACCCAAATGCACCTATAACCGCTTGGAGATACTGATAGCTTTCAGGAGTAAAGAACCAAAACATAAGTTATATTAGAATATTTTTTTCATTTAGAAATAATTTTCTTCATATACGAATCATCAATATGCCATGTCTAACTACCTGGTTTATAAAACTATTGTGCATATTATCTTACCCAATTTCCCCAGGAAAATGACTAATTGCAATCCCTAATGTCAAAAAGGTGGACAAAATATTTTGGGAACCGTAATGAGAATCTATATGGACAGCATTAGACTACAAAACCTGGATTACTCTAAACTAAATCATGAATGTATTCTTAGATCTGAGTAGCTTCGTACACACTGGCAGAAATATGATAATCATTTTGGACTTGTAGCGATAAGCAGTCTGAATCAAGGACAAGGTAGACAGCTGCTCTGCTGAATAATACATAACAAAGTAATTTAAACTCCGCAATACTGAAACAGCAGAACCCTTTCCAATAAACTTATCTAGCAGATTGAATTGGCACTGCCCAAAAAGTTCATTTTTTTTTCAAAGACAACACAGCACCTACCTGTTGTTGCACTGGTAACTGCTGTACCACCTGGGTAGGTACAGCTGCTTGGCTAGCTACGGAAGTCTGCAAAGTAACTGTCGAACCTGTATCCGACCCAGTCTCTGATGTCTGCATTCTTGTTGCTGTATGAGAGGTAAATATACACTCATTAAAATTACGATTTTTGTTTTGTTTTGTATGAGTATATAATTTTAAACTGCCTTTATTCTACCAACCTTGACAGACCCCAAAAAAGCTAAGCAGGATTGGAACCGGCTAAGATTGTTGTTGTTTTGGTGGGAAATAATCAGAAAACACTGGTTTGTAGACTAGATTGGGAAACAAACAAAACACTTTCCAGAAAAGAAGGCAAAGATAAAGATAAAGAGCTAGTTTGGTCTAGTGGTTTAGGCACCAGGCCAGAAGCCAGGAGACTGAGTTCCAGTCCTGCGCTGGGTATGAAAGCTGGTGAGTAACCTTGGGACAGTCACTCTCTGTCAGTCCAACTCACCTCACAGGGTTGTTCTTGGGAAGAGCAAGGAGCATTAGCTATATTCGCTGCCTAGAGTTACAAGTAGACCTTGACTTACTACCACAATTGCTAAGTGAGAAGTTTTGCTAAGTTCAGTTCAGTTTTGCACCATTTTACCATTTTTCTTGCCACATTTGTTAAGTGAATCACCGCAGCTGTTAAATTAGTAGGGCGTTTGTTAAGTGAATCTGGCCTCCCCATTGACTTTGCTTGTTAAAAGGTCACAAAAGGTGATCACAAGATCCCGGGACACTGCAATCATCATAAATATGAACCAACTATCAAGCATCTGAATGTAAATCATGTGACTATGGGATTGATGCAACAATCATAAGTGTTGAATAATGGTCATAAGTCACTTTTTTCAGTGCTGTTGTAACTTCGAACAATCATTAAATGAACTGTTGTAAGTCAAGCACTACCTGTACTTATAAAATAATAAAGGCAATAAGTAAATCAACAAACCACTTTGAAACTGTTGTCAAAGATTTATACTACACATGAAATCAGCAGTTCAACTGAAAAGAGGTTTTATATTTCCCACAGAACAAAAATGGACAAAATTGTGGCCATTTGAATATTGCTGAATTACAACTTCCAGCAACCCTCACTGGGCTGCTAGAAATTGTGTCAGTAGCATTTGACTGGTCACAAATTTGCCATATTTGCCATTCAAGGGGTGCTTCATTTATTTTAAAAGCCTGAATCAAAAAGCATTCTATGTTTTAAAAAAATCCAGAAACAATATTTTGCTGTTGTTCATTTTTATTTAATTTCTTCGTCATAGAGTTATGATTTGGTAATTTCTGCTTGACTGCCTTCAGTGATAATTAAAATTATCAACAGAAGATCAATAATGTGCATTCATTATTTTCCCATTCAAATTCCACTATTCAATATTATTTGCTTCCTTGTTCCTCTAGCCTGGTTGGTATGTTACCTGGGACTATTTCCACACACACCCCTCTGAGGAGCACTCTATTTACTACTTAGCTGGCTGGACACAAAACATGGATGCCTCCTTCCTCATAGTGGTAGCTTCTAGAATCTGTCCTCTGCTAATGCTCTTCTTCACTTTTGACATTTTATTTAAAGGCTAACTCTGCACCTTGAAGCCTGTTACAGCATTGACCTTTTCTAAGAAGACAAAACTAAAACCAAAAAGGTATTTCCTCCCAAGGGATCAGAAAGGAAATTCTTCTTGGCCTTGTCTTTTCTCCTGAAGAATAATTCATCCTACAAAATTGGCTCCACTGTTCCGATGATCAAAAAATAACTGTTGGGACAATGACCAAAGCTTTGTTTTCTGTTACTGTCATAACTCTGAAGAACACGGAGCCAGGAGAAGACGTTCTGGACATCTACTCATTCTATTTATGGACTGGTTTTAGGGTCATGCTTCCTGAGAGGATTTTTCCTTCATTCCACATGGAAAGACTAACAGAATCAACACAAATGATCCTCAATATACAACAGTTCGTTTAGTGATCGTTCAAAGTTACGACGGCACTGAAAAAAATGACTTATAACTAATTTTCACACCGTGACAGCATTCCCATGGTCACATGATCAAAATTTAGATGGTTAGCAACTGACTCATATTTATGACAGTTGCAGTGTCCCAGGGTCATATGATCTCCTGACAAACAGGGAAGTCAAATTCACGTAAGAACTGGTTAATAATTTCACAACTGCAGTGATTCACTTAACAGCTTTTGCAAGAAAGGTCATAAAATGGGGCAAAACTCACTTTACTGTCTCATTTAGGCACAGACATTTTGGGCTCAATTGTGGTCAAAAGTCAAGGACTCCTTGTTTTCTTTATCAGCAACGAAAAAAGGTAATTCCATCAAATTCCTTTCTGGGACAGCCTTACCTGTCATAAGGGAATTGTCTCCAAGAAAACCTGTGTGGCAGAAACCGCTGCTATTTAAGATATTGCATATTGCTTTGCCCGGATTTACTCTAGACAGACTTTTTGCCAATTGCTTGCTCTTTGCCCCACTGGTGCATTGTTTAAGGACAATTTGATCCACTTGTGAAGCCCAGCAACCTAGGCAACAGTAATAAAAGCTGGCTGGCTCCTTAGATCCACAGAGCTTGCTAAAAAACATAAGGCCTGTCCCAGAGACCTAAATGATGGAAACATGTGAATATGAATTAAATAAGATGATGTCCTCCTGACATTAAATCTTTTCTTCAGAATCTTCCCACCTGTATTTTCCATATAATGCAGCTCTTCTCTGATATCACCTCTGTCCAATAAATCCCTATTGGCTTTTCAAAAAATACTATATCCCTTCATCTTCTTGGCTTGGGTCCATGTTCCTGTCTTCAACTTTTTCTTTAATTAAACTAAATCATATATTTGGATTGTTTTTCTGTAAATAGTTTAGTATTGTACGTGTTTTACTTCCATACTCCTTTAAAATAAACACATACACACATATATTTCCATTCAATTTTTCATTGCTTTTCTTCCTTCCTTACCATTCCACTAGAAATAACATAATATTGTCCAGATTCTTCCACAGGCACATCACATATGGGTATGTGTGTGTGTGTGTATGTGTATATATAACTCCTTATTTTCTTTCCCTCATACAGTAGCATACGTTGTGTCCAGATTGTGTTCTGCTTGCAAATAAGAACTCTTGTTAAGAAAGGTGGTAGTGTACATTTGTTATCCCTACTGTAACATTTAATATTAATATTTGTGCTCCTTTGCAAAAAAAATATATTCGTAATACAAATTCCTGTACTGCTTGCACTTCTGTTTGAGACATAAACCATTCAAGAGGAATTGGGAGGTAGAGAGAGAAACAAGATGACATAGTGAAAAGGAATTCATGAAAATATAGCTAGGATTTAAGGACTATACAGTAATAGAGCAATTGTGTATGTGATCACTCAGAAGCAAAACACTTGGCATTCACTAGCTAAGTATAAGTAAGCATAGCTTAAAATACTAAATCATTGAAAAATATTTTAAAAAACCAAGTTTTTGAAAGGAAAATAAGACTTTTATGTAAACAATAGTAATAAATACAGATATTTTTATAGTTCCAGAAAGAAAATAAACCATAACTAAGACATGCCATGACTGAGAAAATATTCGCGATTGAATTTATATAAACAATTTTAACCTATTTCCAACAACTAAATGACACCCAAACTTGTTAATGCTATCCATCTATCTCCATCTATGGAACAATTTTTAATCTTTCACCCAAGTTAACTTTTATCTTTTATATAAAGTCTATATTTAAGACCTACCTCTTAGGGGTGTTTTTTGGTACTATGTGAAACATTAAGTTAAATTACAACATAGCCAATATTTTGCTGATGATATGCTTTGAAGTAGTTGTTAATTTAGTATCTTTACAATGCTTTTTAAGGGGTGCTTGTTTGCACAATGAAGGCAGTCAGATTAATCTATTCTGAAAGGCTAAATAATCTTCCCTGTTGTTTAATAATCCCCCTGTCTGTATGTTAACAAACTATGTGACTGTAAGAGAGACAAGTTGAATTTCAATCTGACTAGTCTTGCCTATTGCCATTGTCAGGTGTGTCACCAGCTACACACATGCTTATCTGACAAAAGACCTTTACATTCTGCCCAATTAAGCTGTTAGACACACCTACCTGTTGTGGGTCTGGACTACAGAAGTAGCCCTAGGTGAAGGAATATAAATACACCATAGTTTAAAGAAGCCAAATTAATTTCCACAGGAGGAAAAGAATATTGTATTAACTTAACTGCTTATCATGACAAGATTAGCATTCCTTTAAATCAGTGATGTCAAACTCGATTTCATTGAGGACTGCATCAGGGTAGTGTTTGACCTTGGGGAGCTGGGGGTGGGCGTGGCCGGAGTGGGCATAGCCAGCTCGACATCACTCATTGCTCCGTTTTCGGCTGCAATGGCCTCCTGCACCCCTCTGCCAGTGAAAACAGAGACCAGAAGGGCTGCATGCAGCCTCCTCAAGCTCCATTTTCTCTGGCAGAGAGCTTCAGGGCCAAAAACGGAGCTCAGGAGGGTCACACAGAGGCAATGCAGGCTGGTTATTCACTGTTTCCAGGGCAGCTCCATGGGCCAGATCTAAGCACCCTGCAGGTTTGAGTTTGAATTTGACACCCCTGCTTTAAATTAAACAAAAGTATTTCAATTTTCATCTTTTTTTTAAACGTGTATTGGTAAAAACACACATTATTTGAAAAACACCTTCAAGATGATTTAATAAACTCAAGAACTACAGTAGAAATCCTTTTGTCTTCTATTCTTATATGCTGTACCAGAATGGTTTACTGGCTAATGGATCTGATGCATCCATTGCATAGCAAACCACACGTTGCAAATATAGCATCTTAATAATAAATTAGTTTTAGCATATATTTTTATCATGACTATTGCTCTATATACTAAAATTTGTGAAATCTCAATATCTACTCTAAATAACGATACAAAGGCCTGTAATTTTTATTCAAAGGTACTATTTTTTTTCTACAAAAAGTAAAAACATATCTGCTTAAAAATTAAAATAACATGATTAATCACATAGAAGCTAGGGAGCTTAATTATAAAAGTGGATGTAATATACAGGAAATTTCAAATTACTATCATTTTCCAAAATATTGTAAGAACATTTAGTTTCAACTATAGATGATCAAAGTATAATAAAGAACTATAGTTGGGTCACCTGTTGCCGTAACTGGTGGACCTGAAGCTAATCTGATATGATAGAAAAGGAATATAGCAAAAGGCAATCCCAAAGTGTCAGTGCAATGCTGAATGTTACACGTATTATTTAATACTTTGTGCTACATTCCTATTCTATGAAGAAAATGTGAGCCAGTTAATACTGAAGACTGACAATAAAAAGCTTTACAAGCATTGGGGAATTTCATAATAGTAAAAAGAGACTAGATTTGCACTGAAAAAAAATCTTTGTAATCTTTACTTTTTTATGAATTATAATAGTATTGCAAGATACATTGTCTAGAGGTGACTAATAATACATCTAAATAATTTAAAAACATGAGTAGTTGATGTTTGGCTACGTTTCTTTGATCACTGTGTGAAAATTGCTACTACTTACAAAAATTGTTACTACTTACAAAAATTGTAAAAAAAATTGTTCTGTTACTCATATGGCTAATGTCATTGAATTAAGTTTTCCCAATGGCTGCTTGTTATTTTCTCCCCAAAGGGATTACCTGAGCTAGTCAAGAAACGGTATTAAAATAGGTTGTCAAATTTAGCTAATCATATATTATCACTGAATGCAAATGAAATATTCCTGTCACCATATATTGTATATCTTTCTGGCTTCTTATGGCAGCATTTTTGGATTTTTTGCTAAATAATTAGCAGGAAAGCACCATGTTAATAGCTTCAACTTTATTGGGATGAAACAGTTAATGTTAGACAGAGTTAGCCAGATGTTATCCTTTGGGGTTCAAACCCTCTACCAAGAATTCAACTAACAGACTTTCTCACTATAATTGAGTAGATACAATACATTAACTTCACATACTATCTAGATCCTAGCACTCAACAGCTGCAGGAATGAATATATTAAAAGCATTAGCAACAGTCAAGCTCCCTTAAGCTCTCAAAGCAGTCAGATACTGATAGTATGTCATGCCTCTTACAATATAACAGGATGGTGTTCTAAGAAGGAACTCCATCCTTCATAGAATTACTAACGTTTAGTATTATTTTTCTATAGGAACATTGGGAATATAAGACCTTAGAGCTTGATGACTATATCTCATTTCCAATATGGCTACCTGTGTACTAAGAAGGCAGCCAGGCCCAAGGAAGTCTTACTATTTTAATTCCTATGTAATTACTGCACAACCAAGCATTTATCTTCCTGTTTAAATGTGGTGCCTTGGACTTTAATCTGGACTCCAGACATTGTAATCTGGTTGATCCAAATATATGTGCTTCTGATGGAGCAAGTCATATTTAAATCCAGCAATTCAACGTTTGATCAATGTGTAGTCCTGCACAAATAGATAGAAGAATACTTTACTTGCCTTTGAGATGCTCTTTGCTTACATTAATTGACCTGAAGGTGGCATTTGATTCAATGCAATGGGCAAATCCAATAGGTTCCATACTAGATGGAAGTTTTGATGATGAATCACAAAGTTATATTAAAATACCTATATGTAGGTTAAGTGTTGTATTCTTGGAGAGGTCTTGTCTGACCACTCCACATTCAAATAGGCATTAAATAAGGCAGCATTCTTGGTCTGCTTCTACTGTGTTTCCCTGAAAATAAAACCTAGCATGATTTTTTACATGTGCGCCCAATATGCCTCTGGCCTCCAGTTCACCATCAGAGGCCTTTAGTAGAGGCCTCTTCAGCCAAGATACAAGCTCCAGATGGATGTGCATGGCACCCCCAGCCTCTGTTTTGCTTCAGAAAGGCCTCTGACAGTGAAACAGAGGTCGGGGGCATCAGGCACGTTAATATGGAGCTAGTTTCTTGGCTGCAGAAGCCTTTCCTGAAGCCATACGGGTTCCTGCTGTGTGGGGATGTCAGTGCCACCACTGCGAGATAAGACAGTGGAAAACATCCCCCCAAAATAAGACCTAATGCCTCTTTTGGAGGAAAAAAATAAGACCGGGTCTTATTTTCAGGGAAACACGGTATTTAATTTCATAAAATAACTTCCACCCTCCACTGTTCATTTGTTTGATTTAGTGGCCACCTGACTTCAAAATGACTCTCAGTGGCTTACATGAAAATAAGAACAAAGGAGAACGAAAAAAAAAAAACAATGAAGTAATATTGTGGGTCCAAACAAACTCATTTCTTCTAACCAAGTTCTATACTCTAACCGAAAGCCGGGAGAGTTATCCCACATCTATTTTTCATGTGCTGATGATGTGGTTACTTTATGTTTAATTCAAATGGTCTATGACAACCACTAATAGCATGCTGAGGCAAACACAAACTGGATAGTAATAATACTAAAACTAAGGTCACTGTGGTCACTATATCAAGAAATATAGTAATTGTAAATATAATTGCATGATAAATAATATTAACATAAAATAAAGCAGTCATTTTCCAATCTTCCTGAAGACAAATAAAGCAAAAGCAACACCAAAGCAAAAGCAGGAAAGGAAGAATAGGAAGATAAGGAAAGAAAAAAGAAATATATAAAGAGATGACTTCCAACTTTTATTACAAGTATAAACAAATTTATTGTCTCCTCATCTCCTCTAAGGTTACAAGAATTTATTTCTTTATTCCATATCCCTATAAACAAATTCACAAAATATTATTTTTTCAGCCCAGATAAAAGGTTGCCAGAAATGACATATCTCATTTAAACTTTGATCAAATAAACCACTTTATACTCCTTCCTTTATGTCTGTTACTCTTTAGTGTATTCAAATATTGTTGTAGGCTTTCATTTCTCTTAATTTCTTCTTTGTCTCATCATACAGAGCTCTTTAAGACTTTAACACAGAGTTCTTCAAGACTTTTATAAATCCAATAGGAAAAACAATCTGTGTCACTCTGTCATTTGTATTTCTCTTTTAAATTTTAAAGTCTCAGCCAATTTTCTTTAATAGATCCATCTAATTCTATTTTCTTGGCCTGTAGAATATAAATCCATTTTCAATACCATCTCTATCTTGACAGATGAAATTTGTTCAATATCTGTCATTTGTTTAATAACATCTTTTGGTCATAGTCTATCTATACAAGGAGACATTATTACTGACATTGTTGATATTCTGGCTACTGTTTTCTGATTTCATTCTTCAAACAACTTCTTCAGTATTTTCATTTATTTATTTATTTTTCTTTTAGGAAATAGATGTCGCTGCCTATTCGCACATGGCAACTCAAAGCGGCTTACAAAAATTTCCATTGCTAGAACATTTTGCAGGTTTATAAATCTTTTATTTAAAAACATTAGTCCCTCTAGTGTCCAGTTTTTAAAAACCAAAACAGAAGCTATTTTCCAGAGAAGCTGATTGTTCTTTATAATTAATTTCAAAATCTTATTGGAAAAATGTCAACATTCCAATTTTAATACCTTTGGTCCATTTATAACTTTCTAAAATCAAACTGTTGTTTAGTTTCAGATTGTATAAATTCTTAAGCTTATGATTACATTTTTCTTTGATTTAGGATTAAAGGCAAATTCACCCAGTGTTTTCAGGTTTGATGGTCTGATGGTCTCTAACAGCTTAAAAGTAGTTAATGAGCAAATTCCAAAAGTGATTAGAGAGGTGAGATTTGCAAATCTTTAAAAATCTACTTTGTGGTTGTGAGCAAGAGAGCTACCTCAGTTGTCTTCCAGCACTCAAGCCTACTGTCCTGCAGTCTTCTCAAGAGAAGCAACTGTGTGAGCACTGTGCCCAATCTCACATCCTCTTCTTATCCAGAGAGGTTCCAAGGAACAGGTCTTCTTATCAGTTTCTTGGTCTTTGCCATTGTCAGCAGCTCTACTTTTGCAGAGGCATCTTCAGTTTGCTCTACTTACTCTCACTTCTCTGGAATCAACCAATTCTAAAATTGCTTCCTTATTATATTTGTTATGTAGTTATCTTTCTCATTCAAATGTAAAATGCATTTCTCCACTACTCTGATGGCAGTATTGTGACTATTCCATGTAATAGTATCTAGAGATCAAAGGAATCAACTTCAGATCCATCTTGATCCAGTCACATATAACTGACAAAATCAAAGGAAATATTAAAGTAAATAAAGTAAAGAATAATAGAAATTCACAACATTTTGGCTGTGGATATCAAAGGGCCTAGGTTTTGCCTATTTCTCTCACTCGCATCTCTGTTTGGACATACAGTTTTCATCAACTGAAGATTAAGATCATAATCTTCTGTGGGATCCTTGGTACTCTCTGAGCTTGTTTGTTTTCTTACAGATGTTTCATTACCCAACTAGGCTGTTTACCTAATGAAGGAACCACCAAGAAACATTCCCACCAACACTGATGTGGCAAGCCACTTGTCATGCCCCTGTCAGAGTCTGAATCCAAGGAGGAAGCTGAACAGCTGACAGGGAATGGGAGTGTGGCTCCATTGGCTGTGGAGGAGGTTGAGGAAGGGCAAAGTCCGGCTGGGCAGAGCAGGGGAGAGATAGAACAAGGGAGAGATAGAACAAGGGAGAGGGAGTTCAGAGGAAGAACCAGGCCCACCCCCTCTTCATCCTAGGGCACACAGAGAGGAATGGAGAAGAGAGCAATGTGGGCTGCATGGCTTACAGGGAGGAAAGGGCCCTTCATTAGCCACAGCTGGGAAGACAGTTTATAAGAAAGGCAGGCTGTGTGTGGCAGGCTGTTGGGAGCAAACGTGACTTTTATCTTGTGCTGTTGTTGCTTATCTGTGTTCCTGGCATTTTCCCAACTGTGTGAGTTTTGCCATGCCTTCAAGTCTGAAATTCTTGCTCCTGCCCTGCCAAACTAATTACTTCAGTTTGGCTTGATTGGACTTGTGTTAACATTTGTGTTGACCGTGTTTTGGATTTAATTTTCTGCAGTAAAAGGCTGTTTCTGGGAGAGTTTTTCTCCAGCCAGAAGGTAATCTGGACACTGGGGCAAAATTGGAGATAATAAAGGGACTCTCATTGATTATCTGACTGTGTTGCCTTTGTGCCATGCCCCAGGTCATCACACCACTAGTACAAAAATAGAGAGCAAACACCATTCCTTTCTAACACTGATATTACCTAGTTTTAGGTAATGAAATGTCTGCAAGAAAACAACTAAGCTCAGAGAGCACCAAGGACCTCACAGTTCAACCCTGAGCTACAAAAATATTATCTTCTATTGGTATATAGCCAACTTTAAGCAATGGAAGACTACAATTTAGCTTTTTCCTCCTCTAGTTATGCAGACAAAATACTAATGACACTTCTTGTTCACCATGTGACATATTTTTATTGTAATACCCCTCTGGTACCAAAAAGCTTTATAGGATGACTCACAAAACAACATTTGTTTTAATAGTACTATTACAGCTTACAGATACTCTCTTTATCTCATTCATTGAAAAGTGCCAAAACCTTTTATGTCATGTCATGTTTCCAACTGATGGGAACACTTATGAAACCATTTGGCTTTCTGCTCGGCTTATCTCCAGACAGATGCCAACATGCATGATATGTTAAGCAAAGGTTGCAGGAGTATTTTGTAAAGTGTTCTAAAGTAATGGCTATTTAAATGTTCCAGCCTCTCTGCTAAAGATTACATCTGATAAGTGTATTCACATGAGTGGTGCCACCTGGAGAAATTTTTTTTCCCAAGCAAAAAAAAACCAAACATTTTTTTCACACCCTTAAAGTTCAAGCAGTAGCCTTTATTCAAATATTACAAAAATACCTTTAAGGCTGATGTGCTAGACCACTTTTAAAAACTCAGCATTGCTACTGTGTGAAAAAGAAAGTTTCACTGTCATCCATGTTCTCATCTGTAGCACAAAAAGGTTTTGTAGGTGTTCCTTGTCGTTTCCATTTCCTGATCTGCAAGCAGCTAAAGTTAAATAATTTTAAAGAACTGTAGAACTGAAAATCTATCTATATTATGCAGTTAGAAAATTCTAAAAAGGACATATTCATTTTTTAAAAAGAGCATGCCACTAATTCCCATTTGGAAGAGACAGCTAATTAAGAGGATCAGTTGGTCAACCACGCATATCAATATTTCTAAAGGATAAAGTAAAAACACTAAATAGTTTGCACTGCTTCTTTCCTGTGCTTTGTGTGGAAAAGTCAATATAATTTATAATACTGATACAAAATGTAGATCCAACCAGTCAGTTGTTTTTTGGATGCTATAGACAAACTGATCAAAAAGGTTAGGTTCTTTATTTTAAACTTCTTACAATGCAAATAAATATGGACCACAAAGTATCTTTAGCATAGGGTTGAATTTATGTAACCATTCTTCTGCAAACAATTCTTCTCTTGAACAAGTGGACCCGGCTATAGTGCCATTCTTAGGATAGGCCAAAACCTGTTTTCACAGAATTGCTGGCAAGTGAGTGGCACCAGCTCTGCATATTCTGAGTGTCACATAATCTGATGCATATTTCCTTGATAAATAGAATTTATATTTAATCAATATGAGCAATAGTTATTCTTAAGAGGGAAAGATTTAACCTTCAGAAAACATCCAAGCTGATGGTAGTAGCTATTGTCCCATAACCCTTCTTTTGTGGAAGTCCTCTTAGGGTTTTTCCTTTCTTCTAAATTAAAGGGTTAATAGAGGGACTCTTTGTATGAACCCCTCTTTTCCTCTAGCGTTACACAAACCCCAATTCCCCAAGCTACTAAAGACAGCAATCACCATTATTAGAGAATTTAATTAACAAAGTATATTTGAACTCTATTCTACTGACTTCATGGATGATATTACTATCAGCAGTTCAGACTGAATGGCATTTTTATCCAATTATTATTATTTTCTCATTTAGCTTACATGATCTGCGATTTCACGAACATCTCCCAACAAAGTTTTGCTCTGCTTAGCTTTTCAAAGTCAACCATGTGTCGTATTGCTAACCTAATAAGATGCAGAACATTTTAACATTAGGTAAAGGATTCACTTTAGCAATAGATTTCTAAGTTGCCCTTATATTGGCTACAAATCCCTCAAGGCAATTAGAAACCTTTTAAAAGTAAGAATGTTAATTTTTCATCATCTTCTATTGTACAGTGTGCTAAAAAATACTCAGACACACTATATTATATTCCTTAATGCTTAGTTCCACAGAAATATAGAAACTTACATCAGTTGCTGTAGTCAATTCCCAATATACTGACATATCATTTTGCAGTATACTTTAAAAAACAAACAAAGGATAGAATTTATCACAAAGGATTTTATAATATAGGTAGTCTTCAACTTAGAACCACAGATGAGTCCAAAATTTCTATTGCTAAGTGAGAAATTTGTTAAGTGAATTTTGTCTCATTTTATCACCTTTCCTGTCACAGTTGTTAAGTGAATCACTGCAGTTGTTAAATTAGTAACACAATTGTTTAGTAAATCTGGTTTCCCCATTGACTTTGCTTGTCAGAAGGTTGCAGAAGTTGATCACATGACCCCAAGGTACTGCAACCATCATAAATATGAGTCAGGTGCTAAGCGTCTGAATTTTGATCACATGACCACGGGGAGGCTGCAAGGGCTTTAAGTGTGAAAAACGGTCATAAGTCACTTTATTCAATGCCGTTGTAACCTCAAATGGACACTAAATGAACTGTTGTAAGTCGAGGACTACCTGTAATCCCTTTAATACATCTTAATCAATCCCTTAATATGTACTGAACACTTAATATAAAACTATTCATTCTGTTCAAATTTTAAATAAATATCTTTTAGGTTAGATTTAAAACTGATCAACAGTCTTAAAACACTGTATGCAAAAATTGTTTCTAAATAGAAACAAAAAGGTAAAATGGCACTTTCCGTTGATAACAACTTGAATAATATACTAATAAAAGAGAATTACCAGAATTATTACAACAGATTTTTTGCAGGCTCAAAGCATAGCCTGCATAGTCATCTTGAAACAAGCCCCCAGACTGACTCAATTTTAAAATAATATGAGAGCTATTTACATTTACCTGAGTAGCATCTGGCTGATCTTATCTGGGTTGTGCAAGGTTATCCCTGTAAATTTTTGAGTAGGAGGCGATCAAATATTACTAAGAGCTATGAGCTAGATCAGGGGTCTCCAACCTTGGCAACTTTAAGCCTGACAGACTTCAACTCTCAGAATTCCCAGCCAGCTTTGAAGTCCACCAGGCTTAAAGTTGCCAAGGTTGGAGACTCCTGAGCTAGATTACAAAGTTGAAAAAGCAAAGCAAACCATATGCATCTCCTTTTTGCCATTAATATTACTATACCCAGAATTTCAGCCTGATTCATAGGGTTGTGTACTTTAAGACAATTTATCCAAGGGAAAAAGTCTTAAAATTACTCTTCTAATTTAACTGGAAATTGTTGTATGAGTTTTATCATTATTGGCCAGTGCTTCCTTTTGAAAAAAATATAAATAGCAAATGTTAAACTTACTTGTTGGAGATTTTTATTCTACCTTCTTTTTAGGTTTTCATAAAAACCGAATTGACTAGAACAGAATTATCATTTATAATAGCACATCATCTGAATAAGAGGTCGGTCAAAAGTTCTTTAGTGTTTAAATTGTGAAATTCTACCATAAAATAAATTATACATATTCCCACCAGGTGGCAGAAAAGAGGCAGCAGAAAAATTAGCAAAACTACATTGGGTATCAGACAGTCCTACTGACCATAATTCTGGGAAACATTTTCAAAATTAATGTATGCTTCAAGGAGTATATTGTTTGCTGAAACTCTTAAAGGGGTGACATGTCTTTTAAAACAGTTTTAACTTGTCTACACAATCATTAAACATTAAATCATTAAAATATAAGAAGTCAACAAAAGATATATCATTTGTACATTTCATAATTTCCAATGAGTACTTTGAAACAATTTTAGAATTTCTATTTTTCAATAGAAAATAAATAACTGCCTTGTATATTTTTCTCTTAATTAATGTTCATCTTAATTCAATGCATGTAATTTATGAAATATAATAAACAATGATACAAGGCTAGAAACTGGAAGATTATGAGTTCTAGTCCCGCCTTAGATATGAAAGCTGAGTTTGGGCCAGTCACTTTCTCTCAGCCTAATCCACCCAACTCACAGAGGAAATAGAAAGAGGAAGGAGTATTGGATATGTTCGTCACTTTACATTATTTATAAAAATAAAGGTGAAATATAAATAAAATAAACAAACTAATAGTATTTAAGCAAAACTGGGTACAGTTTTGTTGAAAAACTCAAGCATTTGTGTTAGATTCCGTAGTCTACTTATATATGCAGATTAATACACTCATCACATAAAATATGTTCTGTCTGTGATACCACACAGCCACCATTTTGTACATGGATCCCAACTGGCTAATCTCATGGTTCTAATGATAAACAAATAATGAAAAGTACAAAACTTTCTAACCATATCGTATATTTCTTGGTTATTTATACCACGTGTGAATGGCCACCCAAACCTGGGTGATAACAGAGCAAAGAAATAAAATCATTGCTGTGCAATGGTATAGAATGACTTAGAATGAATTAATAAAATCTTTGTGTTAAGAATATTAGGTCAAAATTGTAACACATGTCAAGTTCTTAACTTTAAGCCATAAAAAATATTAGGCAACACTGAATACTTTTTCACTGTAATAGTTTCTATAAACTGTAGCTGAGTTCAGATGTAATAGGATATGCTCGTATGGCTCAGTGTGTTATGTGACCACAGACAATGTGATTAGCTAATGCAGATTACATATCTAGATTAATCCAGTAAAACAAACATGAGTCAACATGGTGTGTAAATACAGCACATATGTGACAGTACATATCACTTGCATTGCCCATATTGATACTTCCCTCTTACTTGAGTATCCAACTGACATTTTTTTTTTGTTTTTATATGGTGATTAATCAAGATAGAACTTGTTGGGTCACTAAGTGATATTTCTTTACCAGATACCTCAGTGTCTTCAACAATGACAAAATGTTTAACATACTGCACTGGAAAAACTGGGATCCATTCAGAGATGAATCTACCCGTCAATGACTACTTCAGCTTCAACCTCAACAATACATGAGCACACAATAGATACAAACTTAGGGTAAACTGCACAAAACTCAATTGCAGGAAATACAACTTCAGCAACAGAGTGGTCAATGCCTGGAATACTCTACCTGACTCTGTGGCTTCTTCCATTAACCCCAAACACTTTAACCTCAGACTGTCTACTGTTGACCTCACCCCTTTCCTAAGAGGTCTGTAGGGGGCGTGCATAAGCGCACCAATGTGCCTACTGTCCCTGTCTTAATGTTCCCCTTTACACTGAAAATAGTCCATATTTAACTGTATGGCACAGCCAAATCAACACAGGAAATGTTTTATGACATTTTGTATTATGTTATAAGATGTTTTATGATCATTTTATATCATAAATATTTTATAACATTTGCTAAATTTCAATTCTATGGAAGTCATAAATCCAAGATTTTGGACATATTCTGTAAGTTAGCCAATTTGTTCAAAAGTTGTTTCCCGGTAATGCACCATTTTCCCCAGTTAAAGTTTAAGGGAATGAGATATTTGGAAGATAATGAAGATTTGATTTCCCAATTACTTACATTTTTTTCTTAAAGTATCTGGCCAGTGGCCACAAAGAACAGAGCTAAACTCTTAATAAGCAAATATGTAGGCAGAAGGAGAGGGCAAGGTGATTTGAGGCAGATGATGAGAAAATACAGATAGTCCTTGATTTATGATCTTTCATTCAGTGACTGTTCAAAGTTACTGTTGAGTTGAATAAATGGTACTTACCTGGTTGTCAAAGTTAAAGACATTGTAGCATCCCTGCAGTCACGTCATCAAAATTCTAGTGCATGGCAGCCCACCTACATTTATGACTGAAGAGATGCTTCAACTCTCTCCACCCATCTATCTTGTCCCCATCTTGGTCCTTTTGGATGCCCCTGCACAGTGGCATTCCTTGGCAGTGGTGGTAATGCTGGGTCTGAAATAGAGGGTCGGGGCCTTCAGCTGGCCACTATGCCCTTTCCCAAGAACTTTACTTCAGACCTAGTGTTGCCATTGCCTAGTGCCATCTCAAACCTCTCATTGGTGTCAGCTGCCCCAGCCGCACAGCACAAAGCTGCCGCCACTACTCTGCACTTCTGGGTGAGGCCCTGCCACACCCATTTGACCTTCACCAACTTCCACTTGCTGCTGATGAGGGAGCCCAGCCTGGTCCTATGAAAGACAGCTGCTGACTGTGCCAAGCCTTCCTCCTTGAGGTCATTTGATCCATTCTTCAAATAGCACATTTCCTGCACACTCTTCCCTGAGTCTTCCTGCATTTTTACATACCATGCATGCTCCTTCCCGGGTCTTCCTATGCTCATATACACCACACACCCACTGTCCTGGGACTTCCTGCACTTGCACACACCCTGCAACCTCCTTTCTGGGCCTTCCTGTGCTTCCACACATCCTCTCCCTCCTTCCCAGGTGTTCCTATGTTTAAACACATCCCACACACTCCTTGCCCAGCTTTCCTGCGCTTACACACATCAAGTTATGTGCAGTATGTGCTGCCCAATGCAACCCCCTGTGGCACCCCAGGGACTCCTAATGTTTCCTACTTAAAGATCTGAATGTCTTAGGTTACAACAACTGAGACATGGTCATGTGACATTGTGCTTTACAAAACAGCACTGCTTAGCAATCCCAGTCCCAATTGTCCTCAAGTTATGACTGCTTGTATGAAGGTTTTGTAAGTAGTAAGTCAGATGACAAATGATTCTGAAAGAGAACTTAGTGAGAAAGTACAAGAATGTGGGGAGAAAGCAATTTGAGAAAATACACCTGAATAACAGACCACTACAAGACCAAAAGAGTAGGCTTAAACTGTGGAAGTTTATATGCTTTATATCCCTGCTCTCTTGAGCAAGTTATCTTTTACACATTTAACAATCTGCATTTTTATGAAACCTTACAAAAATGTTCTGGTAACAAATGCCACAAATAAATAAACAAAACTCTTTGGGGCTAAGATTGACCCTTAATATGATGCTTCTTTCTTCACCATTTGTAAAGAATGAAGTCTTTGGAATAAGCTGCATCATGGTAAAAATCACTTAAATACCAGAAGTGTGCAACCAGGTACACTTACTACAGTGTCATCTACATTTTCAGAAAGCAGACGTACTATTTTTCAAAGCCCCAAAGTGCCTACCAGAGTGGGAGTTGGGAGATGATGCAGGAGCACCCTGATGAATAGAAGTTATTAGCCTTTATGTTTTAAAAATAGATTTAGAAGAGAATGGAAATAAAAAGATCATCTGTTGGGTACTTATATATTTGTATTTTTTGAATATGCATGCAGACTGCTACCTTACAATTCAATTCTGAGCATATTTATTGAGAAATAAGCACGCACTTATGCATAGGATTAAAACATCTAACTTTTCCTAGTATTATTTACACTAATATTTTTAATATTATTCTTATGATTCTAAACATTTGGGACTAGCAATAATCAAATAAGTTAATTAAACCTTTCTAGTTTAAATAAACCTCACTAGTTTCAAAAAAGAATTGATGCCATTCATAGTATCGATATGGGTTAGACATGACCATGCTGACACACATCCCAGCTGATGTCTGCTTTATTAGATTTTATTTCTAATCCAAGAATTTTGACTGGACTTCATAGTCAACCCTATTGTAGCAGCTAGCGATGATCAGCTGCAATGTCTTTTGCTCCACGATAATATGCCCTTTTGTACCTGTTGCCTAGTAAACTGGTTTTACTGAGGAGGCAAAGCAGATGGTGCATGTTTGCTGCAACACTTGCAGTGACATACTATAGCCTGTCACTGTTATAAAAGGCAGGTATTCTATGTCCCTCTGGTTCTATGACGTTCATAAATTTTCCCTTATGTCACCATAATTAAGTATACGGCTGTCAGCATATCACAATATTTGTAGAAACTGTACAATTCAAAATACTCTTGTCATCTTGCCTTCCCTCTATAAAAATGTTTCCATTTTCATCTCTAGTGGGAAAAATGACTCTGGGCCAGTCTCAGTCTCTCTCTCTGTCTCTCTCTCTGTCTCTCTCTCTGTCTCTCTCTCTCTCTCTCTTTCTCTGTCTGTCTGTCTGTCTCAGCCCAACTCAGCTCAAGGGTTATTGCTGTGGGGGAAATGGTGGGAGGGAGTGGAGGGAGTATTAACTTTGTTCACCGCCTTGAGTTACTTATAAAAATAATAAATGTGGGATAAAAATCAAATAAATAAATACAAATGAAAATCTCTATGAGAACCTGTGCAGAGAATTATTTGGAGGGAACAGAAGAATGAAAAAATGACTCTCAGGAATTGGCGTTCATGAAATGGAAAACAATCAGTGTGTGTAGAATTTGCTGGATTCTGATATAACAGAATTTGAAATGGCTTGCTTATGCCCTAATCTCTTACTTTTCACCCCAGGGCCATAAAAGTAGGTGGAATGATAGCTCGTGATGATTGCTACCTACCACTCACCCTACAGATAGAATAGCCAAGGTAATAATAATATAATACCTTTAAAATGTGTTCGAATTGCCTTCTTTTTAATGTACTTTTAAAATTCTTGCCTGAATAACATTAATATTACAGCAAGGAAAAAAAAGGCTACATACTGCCTCAACCTCTGTAAAACAGTAAACACTGCAATTAAATGGACACGCAAAGAACATCCAAAGGGTGGGTGCATGTGCACCAAATTCAACAAATTATCCCATAAAAAATGACATCAATCTTTGTTTTACAACAGGGGTGTCAAACTCACGTCGTCATGGCAGAATCACGTGATGTATCGGGACTTTTTTCCCCTTCACTAAACCAGGCATGGGAGTGGCAAGCATATGACGCATCCGGCCTGTGGGCTGAGAGTTTGACAGCCCTGTTCTACAACTTTCAACTCCAGCAGCATTAGTGGCTGGTTGGTCAGTCACTTCAAGCAATCCTGGTCCTCCCTTTAGCTTGGAGCAAAATCTATTATGGCTCTTCACCCCTTCAGTCAAGTAGATTTTTTTATCCAAGGAGTTTCAAACTGTAGACCATGGGTAGTATATAGCATTCAAGGCATTTTCTGCAGCCAACATATTGGAACAATACAGAAAATAACTCTTATCTCGAGCTACAAAACAGTTCAACGTCATCATTCTAAACAATGATACATAAAATAGGAAATTTTGTTCTAAGTACAGGCCAAAAGAGGAAGAAGCCCTATTGTGAACTCAGAACATTCAAAAGCCATGATTACAAAGTCAGAAACCTTTGAGGTTAGGATATTTCATACTCATCTGGAGGTCATGATCTGAGCCTGGCAAGGTTAAAAGTTAAGTCTTCAGTTCTACATCACTGAAGGAAAATGAATGATCAGGATGTGAATGGCAAAGGGTCAAGTCTGGTTGTGCCACAAAAAGGTGTGCTGGTTCCCCTTCATGTGAATGTTGTGCTTTATAATTTGAATTTCTGTTACTTATTCACACCTTTATTATTTTTTATGGTTATGTGGTTAAGTACTTGGACAATTATGTATAGCAATGTCAATTTAATAATTTAAATCAATCAACCAGGATTATTTGCAGGTATGTTTTATTTTTGTTTCAGAAGAGTCAACCTACAACTGCTTGAGAATAAAGGCCATCAATGTTATTGTGTATTAGACAATCCATGACCCCTTGTGTCATCATTTTAGACATATTGCCTCACCAAATTCCTAAATGCCTTCAACAATGACAGAACTTATAATGTATTTGATTTTTTTTTAATTCCAGGATATATTCAGAGGCCTTGAAAGCAGCCCATATTGAACTGTATAGTACAGTCAAACATCAGGAGCTGACCACAGTAAATATTTTATGATGTTTTGTATTATGTCATAAAATGCTTTATGATACATTTACGGCATAAAATATGTTCTAACATTTGTCAAATTTCAAATCTGGGAATCATGGGTCCCAGATTTTGCTACGTGAAGTATCTTGGTTGAAAAAGTTTTGCTCCCTAATGTACCATTTCACTCAGCTAAAGACTACAAACAGAATATTTTTAGTAGTATATAGATATATTTCTGTCAACAAGTGAGGTTAACAAAGAGATTTTTTCTTATAAAATCAAAGGGAATCCTTCAAATACTCCAACCTTATTGCAAGTTTCCCGTTACCTGGTAAATTGTTAAGAAAAACTTTAAATTGATCATTTTGGAATCCTTTTAGGCAAACAATGCAGTCCTGAAGTAATATCATTTTCCTTAAGTCACTAAATTTAATGTAGCATTAGAATAACTGTATTCTTTGGTCTTCAAGAGTCTCTAGTTTGTTAAGCAAATCAAACAAATCAAAATATTCCTAAGAATTGCCACCCAGGTTGTGCTGTTTGCTTTGACTTTTCCTAACCATACACCAGAAAATGAATTTATCTGAATCCCTAATAACAGTTTTGGAGAAGCAATTGTCCTTTCCCTGTTGCGAATTGCTCTGCATATTAGCTTGCTCTTGACCTGGTAATCTAGATTCTTAACTAAACTGTATGCCCACTTAATTCTCCCAGTTTTCCAGAGAATACCACCATTAAGAATTCTTGCAATCCATATATATGGAGGGTACGTCGGTTAGGGAAGATTAAATTAAAGATTTTATTTATTAAACAATTTATTGAACTAATTTATATAACTGTCCAACATACATATAGGTGACATTGGTGGTTACACATAGGTAAACATTGTCTGAACATCCTTTTAATTCCCTATGAACATTTCCCCAGGCTAAATTAGCTTTTGGTTCTCCTATAAATAAATCATTCTTGATGGATTTCTACTCACCAAGCCTATCAGTATCTCTACCACCACAACCCTCTATTTTCATTTGCAACAAAAGTTCAGTTGGTCAACATAAAGCAATCAAATTCTACCATTTCTTTGCCGTGCCCTTAATTTCATAATTGATAAATGGTATTTTTCTTCTTTGTCTTAGGACAGGAGTCCCCTACCCCAGTCCATGGACTGGCACCAGTCCGCAACATGCCAGAAACCAGGCCAAAACCCCATTTGAGGGATGCAGTCAGCACACGAAACCATGTTCCTTCCTGTCCATGGAAAAATCTCTCTCCACGGAACGTGTCCCTCATGCCCCCAAAGTTGGGACCGTCTGTCTTAGGATATACAGAATTACTGGGCTACAGGATGGGCATACTAGCAATTTATTCCTGTAAAGGAATGAACATTTCTTTACCCTTTTATATGTTGCACAAAATGAATCCATGAATTGCTTTGAATATGAATGCTAATCTGATGTCATGCAGTCTACCACCTCTGAATATATCTATTGGAATAATAATACTCTACTATTTGTGGGTTTGTTTAAGAATTTGCAAGAATCCCTACTCAAATTAGAAGCAATTTCCCCAGATTACTTATTATTTTACAAATCTGTGTCATACTTTGTGAAAAGATCCTTCATTCTGGCATCTGATCATACATATACAACACTCTGTTATGACCATGCATGTCTGGATGTCTGAAAACAGTACAGAAGACTTAATGGACGAAGAACCAAATCAAGTTTGACAAGTGAGGCTGGAGATAAGAAAAAGAGGATATGATGGTAAAACAGAAAAACTAGAACTAGGAAGAGCAGCACAGATAAGTCAAACCTCTTGATGTTGGATCTTCCTTTGCCATTAATGCAGAGAAGATTATCTACTTCATCTATGAGGCTTGCATTAAGTAGAAAGCGATGGGAGGCTTCCCTAGCATCTTACCCAGTCTCCCTCAGCACTTCGTTCTTTAGCCTGAGCTATGCCCAGCACCTCTATATGCTAAGTAGAGGGAGTGGCATCAATAAACCACAACTCAAAGCCTTTTTTTTAAAGCTTCTTTTTAACCACAGTCACTTAGAGGCAAACGCAGGTCTCAATTTGCTTTTGCTTTTGCACTTACAATGAAATGGAGCAGCCAGTAACCAATGGAGGGAAACGCTCATAAAAACAGTATCTTCCCCTGTCAACCTATTCAATGCTTTCAGTATTAGCTAGCAAACAACTCAACCCAAACATAATTCCTCCAACCAGAGAACATGCACAGTACCTATTTTTGCAGAGGATATCTTCAGAAGTATGAGTAAATTATATATGAATAATTCTTTACCTCGACCCTATTATTTTTACCTCCCCTGTTCTCTCTGCATTCCCTGCTCTTTTTAAATTTAATTTAAATTTTTTTTATTTTTGCATACTGACATTTTATTTTGTAATATTTCAGAATCCTTCTAGAGAAATACCACCGAATTTTGGAAATGAGCTTGTCTTTCATTCACATCTGTCAAGTGACCTTATACTTGCTTCTTTCAATAAACCTTCCTTCCTCTGTTTAACTAAAGCTCAGGGTTTTATCAGAAATGCAGAGCAGATTGCTTCTTCCTAAATCAGTCCTTATCTTTGCCATGTTTATGACTTAAAACCTCCAACAGCATATATAATATTAATCTTCATCACTTCATTTTTATTTTAGCCTTTGTATTTCTTACTGATGGAAATCTCTATAAAATAAAAATGTCCAGTTTTAATCTGAGGTTTTAGAAATTGACTGTAGAACAATATATGAAGTTAAATTCCCTACTTGTTTTTAACTGCTGAACCAGATGATTCTTTATCTAGCTCTTTGTCTTTCTATTCAGTGATAATAGTGTAAACATAACAGGCCTGAGATAGGGTTATAATTAACGAAGTGATCTGCTATATATAATCTGAGAACTAGTCTTCCTTGCTCATTTAATTTCCCTGGTTCATAATGTTCCACATGAGAATTCATCACTTCACCTTGACAATTTTACTTTTTGTTCAGATGGAATCAAATGGAACAAATTGAATATAGAACCTATAGAGGCAACAGATGGAGTTACTTCTTCCATTTAAATTTTACATCTTACAGCTTGAATGTGTTCCTTGATTTGGCAATACTTCTAGATTCTCCAGCAGCAGGAGCATATGGATGTGTCTTCATCTGCTATAGAAGCCCTGGCCTTTCCTGGAGAAAATGGATCTGATCAGATAATAAAATTTCATATTCAAAGAACTACAAATTATACAGAAAATGCCCTTTGTTCAAGCTACCTTTGTCAAACTACACAGATCATATTACTTTGGGCCTCTCTGATTTGAATCTTATCTGAAGCCCTAAATCATTTGGGACTTAAGTACTCCCCCCCCAGAACCCATCTTCTGTGATTCTGTTTTTCAAATGGCTATAAGTACTACCGTGTTTCCCCGAAAATAAGACCTACCCCGAAAGTAAGACCTAGCACTATTTTCTAAACCTGCCCTAATATAAGACCTACCCCGAAAATAAGACCTAGTGTAAATCTCCAGTTCCAGGAAGACTTTTCAGGAGCAACCGCACCCAAACACCCCCACACACACTCACACCCACTATTTGGCACCATAAATATATAAGACCTACCCCGAAAATAAGATCTAGTGTGTTTTTGGGAGCCAAAAAAATATAAGACAGTGTCTTATTTTCGGGGAAACACGGTAGCATTTTTAAAACATAAAAATAATTGGATACACACACACACACACATATATACACATACGTGTGTGTGTGTGTTTCTTATTTATCTTGTTATCTGGCATATCCCAATTCCTGTAATTACAGATGTTTGTGATAATTGCTACCATCAATCTGTGTTCGCTGGTTAGTACAAGTGAAATGCAGTTCAAGTCTTTTGGTATACAAAAGGAAGATGAGTGATGAAACCTACAGAAAGCAACAGAATGGCATGGTCAAGAGTGACATCATGAAGTTGCAGATAAAGGAATCGCATGGCAAATTGGGGCCAAATGGAAAGCTGAAAATGGAAATTATAGAAGGTTCTAGCAACTACAGAAGATATGTCCAGCAGCTGAATGAGAACTTGAAGGAACGAAGTTGAACAAGCCCAAGAGAGAAATTTGAAATCACAATTATACCACCAATTTTAACTTCCGAAGAAATACTTCATAATACTTCCTCTTTTGTGCACTTTATTTATTTATTTATTTATTTATTTATTTATTTATTTATTTATTTTATTGGACTTATATGCCGCCCCATCTCCGAAGACTCGGGGCGGCTCACAGCTAAAACATACAAATACAATAAATAATTAAAAAGAATTAAACAAATATAAAGTCCAATAAGACCAGATTAAAATAATTTTAAAACTATCCCATATCCCCCGTGAGGTAGTCACAGCTCAGTTTGGTCAAATAGCCAGGTCTTCAATTCGCGGCGGAAGGTGCGGAGGTCAGGGGCCAGAAGGAGGCCTAGAGGCAGCTGGTTCCATAAGTCGGGGACCGCCACAGAATAGGCTCGCCGCCGGGGGACCGCCAGCCGACACTGGCTTGCCGATGGGACCCTGAGGAGCCCCTGCCTGTGTGCCTGTACAGGACGGTTGGTCTCCGATATCGGCAGGAGGCGCCCCTCAAATATTGTGGACCCATGTCGTGTAGGACTTTGAATGTTAAAGCCAGAACCTTGAACCTCGCCCGGAGCGCAACCAGCAACCAATGCAGGCCGCGCAGGAGGGGGGTAATATGGGAGAATCGGGTAACTCCCATCACCACCGCGCGGCCGCATTCTGCACCAGCTGCAATCTCCGGATGGTATGCAAGGGCAGTCCTAAATAGAGAGCGTTGCAGTAGTCGAGTCGCAAAGTAACAAGGGCATGAGTGACTGTACGCAGGGCATCTCGGTCCAGAAACGGGTGAAGCTGGTGAACCAGCTGGACCTGGGCAAAGGCTCCCCTGGCAACGGCCCCCACCTGCTCCTCCAACTGAAGCCGCGCATCCAGGAGGACCCCCAGGTTCCTTGCCCTATCCACAGGGGGCAACACCACTCCCCCTATGGTCAACGATGGACATTCCTGACTGGACCGAGATGCCGGTATGTACAGCCACTCAGTCTTGGCCGGGTTGAGCCAAAGCATGTTTCCGTCCATCCAGATCCGTACCGCATCCAGACAGCAAGTCATCATGGAGAGGGCATAACTGATCTGGTTTGGGGTGGAGATGTATAACTGGGTATCATCAGCATATTGGTGATACCTCACCCCAAAACCACGAATGATCTCACCCAGCGGTTTCATGTAGATATTAAATAAAAGGGGAGAGGACCACCCCTGAGGGACCCCACAAGTGAGCCCCTCAGGGCCGACCTCTGTCCCGTCAACACCGATGTGACCGCCCGAGAGGTAGGAGGAGAGCCACCAAGAACAGTGCCCCCACTCCCAGCCCCTCGAGGCATCGCAAAAGGATACCATGGTTGATGGTATCAAAAGCCGCTGAGAGGTCTAATAGGACCAGGACAGAGGAAAAACCCCTGTCCCGGGCCCTCCAAGATCATCCATCAGTGCGACCAATGCTGTCTCGGTGCTGAAACCAGGCCGGAAGCCTGATTGGTATGGATCTAGGTAGTCCACTTCATCCAGGAAGAGTGGAAACTGCTGAGCCACCACACTCTCAACAACCTTCGTCAAAAAACGAAGGTTGGAGACTGGACAAAAGTTGTCTAACACGGTCGGGTCCAGGGCAGGCTTCTTCAGGAGGGGCCTCACCACCGCCTCTTTCAGGGCGGAGGAAAGACACCCTCCCTTAACGAAGCGTTGACCACTGCCTGGAGCCAACCGCAGGTGACCTCCCTGGAGGCATAAGCCAACCAGGAAGGGCACGGGTCCAACAAACATGTGGTGGAACTCAGACGCCGCATAATCCTGTCCACTTCATCCTCAGAAACAGGATCAAACTCAGCCCAGATCACATCGGCCAGACTACTTGCACCCCGATCCTCAGACCACTGCAAGGTGGAACACAACCCGCCCCGAATCCATGCGATCTTATCCGACAGATATTGACCAAATTCCTCAGCCCTTCCCCGAAGAGGATCCACCACCTCCCCCGGATGTAGGAGGGAGTGGGTGGCCCTAAACAGGGCGGCTGGGCGGTTATCTGCGGACGCTACGAGGGTGGAGAGATAAGACCTTCTCGCCGCCCTCATAGCTACTAGGTAAGTCCTAATATGGGCTCTTAGCTGGGCTCGATCGGATTGGGAGCGGGTGACCCTCCACCTGCTCTCTAAACCCCTCTGACGGCGCTTCATCTCCTGGAGCTCCTCAGTGTACCAAGGGGCCACCCGGGATCCACAGCGTGTGAGGGGACGCATGGGGACAACCCTGTCGAGGGCAGCCCCGGCAGCCTGTTGCCAAGCAGCTGCCAGGTCCTCGGCAGAGTTGTGGGCAAGGGAAGTGGGAAAAGACCCCAGTTCTGCCTGGAACCTCTCAGGGTCCATCAGGTGTCTGGGGCAGAACCATCTAAGTGGCTCCTCATCCCAGCAATGGGGAGCAGCCTGTTGGAAGACCAGCCGCAGGAGATAGTGATCAGACCATGGGACGGGCAGTGTCGTACAACTGGCCTGCCCTCTATCACTGCGCCACTGTTCCGAGACAAAAACTAGGTCGAGGGTGTTTCCCCTCGTGAGTCAGGCCTTGAATCAACTGGGTCAGGCCCATGGCCCCCATGGAGGCCATGAATTCCTGGGCCAAACCCGACGCCCCCCCCCAGGGAAGGCAGATTGAAGTCACCCAGGACCATAAGCCCTGGGAGATCCACCGCCACCCCGAGAGGGACGCCGAGAAACCCAGGCAGGGTTGCTGCCACAGAGCTGGGGGAAAGGTATGTCAGCAGCAAGCCCACCCGACTACCAGGCCCCCACCGCAGGAGAAGGGTTTCACTTCTGCCTATCTCAGGAACAGCAACCTCCCTTGGAATCAGGGTCTCCCGAATAACCACAGCCACTCCACCACCCCTCCCCTGAGCCCGTGGCTGGTGCAAAATCTGAAAACCTGGGGGGCATAAATCAACCAGAGGGATTCCTCCCTCCGGCCCCAGCCAGGTCTCGGTGATGCAGGCCAGGTCCGCAGCCTCCTCCTCGATCACCTCACGGAGGAGGGCAGACTTATTAGCCACAGACCTGGCATTAAAATACATCAGCCTGAGCCCAGGGGTCCCCATTCCCCTGCTCCCAGGGGAGGAGGTCATAGGGTCGGAGCGCCACCGCTCGAAGGTAGGGAAGCACGCTCCCAACACATGATCTGGCCCTATGCCTCGTCGTCTCCTGTTGATCCCAACCACCCTGGGGATCACAATCCCCGGCCCGCACTCCAGGCCCCACCAGCCCCCAACTCCCACCCCCCTGCCACGAACCAGGCTGCAATCCACCCTCCCGGCATCATTTCCCACCCTCCTCCCTAACCTACTTAAAAATTTGTTTAAAAATTTGATTAAAGGGGCCCTAGTGACCCTCTTTTTTGTTTTATGACATTATGTCATCGATACCTATAATCATTCCACTGAGGCTAAGGAAGTGTACATTTGTACTACTATAAACTAGTAGAGACTGGAAGCTATACAAAAATTGCGAATTGGAACTACATTTATATTTTTTCTCTAGTATTCACAACTTTAAAATATTTCAAGTTAAACTACCATCAGCCAATTGTACATTACTTTTGTTTTCTTTCTTTCTACACTGTAACTTAAAAACTGGAAGTTAATTCTCAAATTGAAATTCCTAAATAGCTTCTCAGAATCCCAAACATCTCAGGATGAAACTTTGAAACAGACTATAGAACAGAATGACTATAATAAGAAATGTTTTAATTGTTTCATTTTATGCTTATATGTTTTTCCTTTTAGTTTTCAGTTTCTTATAGCTCACATTTTTTCTATTTGTTATTAATTTTTTTAAAAATAATACTAGGTGTACAATTAGATTTGGTGTAAAAATAATTCCCAATAAATTAAATTCTGTGTTTGTTAAACTAATTCTTGTTGTTAAACTAATGTCCATGTTTACTAATTGGCTTTTCTGGGTATGTTCACATATTATACCAAACTGTAGTTTAACCATTGTTTGTAATGTTATTTGGCATTATTTGTAAGCTATATTAGCTAGATTCATACAGCATGCTAAACAACAACAAACTATGTTATGGCTTAATGTTGTCCATAAATGCTTCCAGTAATTACATCTTAGGGATACTATCGTTTTCTGCCTTTCCATTTCTCTCTCCTATGGCTCATGGGTAGGCTGCTTGAGATCCATAGCTATAAACAAGCTTGCTCTGGGAGCTATTGGAACGCTTGTGCTATTTTTCCACCAGCCAGCATACGTGACAAGAATGTACCAGCATCAAGTTTTTTGTTTTGTTTTTTGTCTCCATAAAAACTTCAAATCTAAAAATTACTCCACTTCTGGAGAAAAATGTATTCTTCTGATTTCATATTTTATCAATAGCATAGTCATGCCAAACAGGGCTGTCTTAACAGCATTATGGGCCCCAGGCAAAGCAGTGTACTGAGGCCACTACAACAATTACTCACAGGAATAAAAATGTAAATGGTCAATAAAATTAAACATATTATTTATTTTATTGGCACTTCCAACAAAATCAGTGTTATTTAATAAAATAACACTGATTAATAAAAATGCCATAAAATGTAATAAATATGTTTCTGTAGATACATGGAAGGGTATTGTGGTTTGCCGGTAACAGGTGAGGATGGCTGAGGCCTTGGAGAGCGAGGCCTCGGATGAGGGGCCTGCATGTGATGCAGGGATGGGGCCAGGACTATCAGAGAGTGGAATGCTGCCTTCGGAGTTGTGGAGGCTGGCAGCAGTGATGCAAGGGACCCCGAGGAGCCTGTGCCCAGTGCGCATGCGCGCAGGGCTGCTTGAAGGAAAGAGCAGCTGCAGCAGCACGAATGACTCGGGAGTAAGGCTACAAGGTAATGGCCCCTCCCATAAGAAATAAAAGCCAGCCTGAGAGACCAGGATTCTTTGCAGGAAGCAAAGAAGTTCTTGCACTTCAAGCCTTATGGACGTTCAGACTATCCTGGTTTGTGTTTGGAGACATTTTGTTTTGAATATTTCTTGGCAACTTAATCTAGTGTTCTTGGCAGCCTTGCACAACCTTGGCAAGGCTCCTTTTTATCACAGACAATTAGTTTTCATAGCCTTTTAACTGTGAATGAATAGAATTTGCAGAGAAGCATTAAAAGGTTTCGCTTTTACCTCTGTTTGGTGTTTGTTTCCTTGGAACAAGGTTTGGATCAGAACAAAGAGTTAACATACACAGATTAGTATGGGGCCCTATGATTGTGGGGCCCATAGGCAAGTGCCCATCAGGCCCATGCGTTAAGACAGCCCTGGTGCCAAATAAATGACAGTGTGGCTGGGAGAATTGCATCTCTTCAGAAAGAATCCCTTTGATAAGATTCTATCATCATGATTCTTCCCTATGGGTAATATTGAAGTGTCACATAAATTACAACAGTCTCCCTTGAGAACTCTGGTTGCCCCCAGAACTACAGATGCCCCAGCTACTGGAACTAGACATCCAGGTTGTACAGGATGGATGGCACTTTTGCCTCTATAATCAGCAAGGCAGACCCAGTTTCAAAAAGTGATATCCAATGATAGAATCTCCTCGCTGCCAACTTCAGCTACCATTAAGGGAGCTCTTTCTGGCACCAGATTGATTTCTTTATTAGAGAATGTTTCAAATTACAGCTAGCAGGTAGGCTTCATAGCAGTCAATACTGTCCCCTGGACCACAAGGGCATGCCTTGTGGAGTCTGACGTATAAAATAATTAAGTCATAACCTATATGCAGTGTACAAATCCTTTCCAAGGTACAAAACTGAAGAGGCAAATAAAATTTTTATGGCAAAAAGCGGACAGGGATGTATGCCAGAGGAAGCTGCAGATGCTTTTGATAACAACTTTCCTTGGCCTTCTACCACATCCCAAAACTGGTTTAAACAAATTTATATTCCAGAGCTTGGAATAAGGGTGGAAGAATGCAAATATGTTTCTGCCCTGACTTCCATTCTGCCAGTCTGTCATTTGCAAGGCTCTGGATTCTTCAGGGACCCTGACATTAAGAGTACCGTGTTACACTATTCTGATCATGTAAGATCTCAGAGACCCCCGCTTGAATTTATGCTTTTTCATCATATTAACTTTTCCCCCCGCAGAAACAAAAGGCCAGTCTTGTAATTTCCAAATAATGAACTGGAATAATATGGTTCTTTTTTAGTAAAAAATATGTACTGTGAATACTATTATGGAAGTAATGATGTCTAATTTTATTTGGAGATTTAAACAGAAAAGAAACTTTCTAACCATTCCATTTAATAAACAGTCTAAAATGTAGCCCAGAATATGATGTTAAGATAGCCAAATGATAAACAATTAGAGAGGAAATAATACTCTAAATAGATAAATCAACAGAATTGAACTGATATGTTGGCCACACAAGAAGCAGGCCAACCAAAAATACATAAGCCTAAGAAAACTTCCATCAAATGACCACTCCCACAACTGCATGTCAATCATCCCACCATTTTAACTAAAATTAATGAAACCTGGTTTTACATAATTATATATAATCCCTGTTCCTTCTTCTCTGCATTTACACTCCCCAAAATAAAGTATAAAACAGTTCTTTAAACTGTTGGCCTGATTTCTAATAAGCATTTCTGGAGACAGAGTACATCACTGAACAGGATACCTATGGTAACTAAGTTATAATGTCAACTACTTGGGCTACTATATATAAGATGTGGAACTTAAATCCTGATTGCTTTCTAAGTGGTGGGAGGGGAAAGGGAGAAGGGACATTATTAATAATTATAAATTTAACATCACACTAATAATTACAGAAAGATTTACTATATGCATTCCTTTCTCATCAAAAAAGTCCCATGTACCTATTCTATTTATAACTGAAAAACAGCCGCTTTTTTAGCTGTACTTTTCCTTTCTCCTTTTTTGGCAGATGTAGCCTTTGATTCAGAAATATTTTAATAGAAAACTTCTGTTATCTACCTACAAATAAAGCCAACACTGAAAAGTGGAATTATGAGATTAGGCTGCTGCAGTCAATCAACATAGAGTTCATTTAACACTGCAATGCTATGAGGAAACATATATCAAAAAACATAATATGGTTTCTTGAACCTGAGATTCTTCTGTCAGAAGAGTGCAAACCACTTCTGGAAAATTTTGCCAAGAAAACTGCAGCAACTAGTTCAGGCAGTCTCAGACAATAAGATAAGATGAATGGAAGAAAAATATGCCTATCCTAAACTAATTTTTTGCAGTATTATATATCATATGTAACTAACCTAATCATACTTAGTTTTATGTTACGAAGACCAGGAACTCAGACAAAAAATAGAGATCTGATGATAGGCTATTTGATGTAAAACATTACTGCATTCCATTCATTTACTTTTATTATTTGGATCTTCCTACCAAGAAGTCACAAATGAAGATGGTGCTTGCGCTTTCATGTTTCCCTAATAAACTGGGGGTTTCAAACTAATTTCAAAACCTGGTTGCCATTTGACCTACAATAAGTACATGACAATAGTTGGAAATTGATTACCATTATGCGAAGTGTCAAGACTGATTCCAAATAAGCTGCTACCCCCCCCCACGCCCAAATTAAGAGAGAAAGAGAAGTTTGGCTTAAGTGCAGGAGCTAAAAAACCTTGGTTCACCTCTCATTAAAAGTTCTCAGGCAGTTTGGATTCTTTAACTTAATTCCCTAACTTATATGCAGTAAAAGAATGTGCTTTCAATTATTATAAAATGAAACTTTTATGTTTATATCACTAGGGCAACTGTCAACTAATCATAACAGTTGTGCCATTTTAATATGAGAACCCTTATACACAAATAATACAAACAACACCTGCTCTTTACTATAATTGCCAGTCTTTAGACCAACCATTTTATTATTATTTTTTTCTTTTCCAAAATTAAAGAACAGAAGCTGAGCAAATGTTGTCCAAATGTTTATACCCCATAGCTGTCAAAAACTTAACTGGTTAAGCTGAAGAACCACTCTGTGTCACAAACGGAAATTATGGACAGGTACATCCAAATTTCTAACATTTTTACCATTCTCATCCTTTCTCCTCAGCAGCAGTCTACCCACACACATACACGTTTCACACAGCATAGTTGATAGAACAGTATGACAGACTTCTGACACTGAACTAAATTTGTCTAGCTGCCACTGGCAACTTATTCATAGCCAGTGTCTCCAGAAGAATGTGCAATTAATAGCGACCAAGCTCTCCTCATTATGTAATCCTGGAGATTTCAATTATTCTTGGAGGGGTTTTTTGTGCTTCTTAGTACAACTCTTTAAAAAAAAAATACTTAATGAAGTACAAATGTTGATCTCTTCTTTAAAAAAAAAAGTGAAATGAAATGTGCAGAAAACACTGAACCCAAAAAAAGAACTGATCTAATTGTGGATAGATTAAAATGTCAGATTGATTTAAGGAAGCTTTTCTCCAAATCTGTTAATTGCTGGCTTATGTTCTACTGATATATAGCACTTCCATAATTCTTTTAACCTTTCTTTCTCTACTGCTTTTTACATCCAACTTTGTATTATTACTGACATGTCATGCTTTTGAATCCATTGTCAAGTTGCATGGTTTGCATACTTGAGAGTTTAACTTTCATTTGTTTTGTTGCCTTGTACATAAAGTAAAAAAGAAAACTACCCAGGGACTTTTTCAGGACTCTGGTGCAAGGATTATATAATGCCTTATCTAGGCATTTAGTTTTGGGGAAATGAGGGGAAAAAAAATCTGAATTCAGACAAGTTCACTGTGAAAACCATGACAACAATTTGTACTCTTGCTTTATTATTGCATCTGGCATGGTCACTCTTGGAAATTCAATCTATTATCGTTGCTAGGCATCAGTTGCTGTGCAACCTAAAAGGGTATGTTGTGTGTTCAGACTAAGAAGCATTAATAAACCTGTAGGCTTCTGTCTACAGTTCTAAACAGTATGGCCCAAACCTTAAAAGTGCTCGGTGCGTAGTCATAGTACTTCAAACCGTATACGGGGATCTAACAAAATGAGGACTGGAAAAGGAATATGGAATTTCTGTATACTCTAAATAATGCAATTCTATTTCTTTAAATACTTGTTGTGATTTGCTAAGAGTATATCTGGGTTCCCAACCTTTAAAAACGACTATATTGAAACATAAATTCCAGTACGCCTTGAAACTACTTTTACGTGCCTACATATGTAAGCATATATCACATGTGCGCATTACAATTTTTAGAAGTGGCTATGCTCTATAAAGCAACTGTAAAAGCTGTCAATTCTTTAGTTATTACCAAACTAGATTAAATATTTTCGCTTCATGGGAGTTAAGTTTAGATTATTTTGGACAGGGTGGGAGAAAAAATGTTAAAGAGCTGTTTTATATATTTCAGCAACCACTTATAATTTTAGATTAGAAAGATCAACTACTTCTGAGATCCTTGGCACATATCGAAAACTTGGCAAAATTAGCTTCTCAGCTGCCTACAATATGCTTAGAAGAAGCAAGAGAGGCCCAGAGCATTCCCAATCCAAGGTCAAATGCATAAATGATCCTGTTTCTCCTGTTAAGAACAAAATCAGTTCATCTTTTAGCAATGAAAGTTCCTGTCCCAACTGTAGCCATAAATTGAAGGGACTACTTGTATAAGTAAAACTAAACAGTCTCAGAAAAGGACTGTAATTTTTGCCACCCAAGAAATATGGGAGAAATATCCAAACTAAATCATAAAGAAATCACAATTTTAAACGTTATACAAAATACATTTTCTATATTATTATTTGTACAGAAAATGGAAGTAGCCACTACATTAGGTAGCAATAGCTTTGATTACTAGAGAATAAAGTATAAATATCTTAAGACTGCATATGTTTACAGTATACATTAGATTTTAATGCTGCAAATTGTGTTATATAAATATCTTCATTCTGTTGTATTTACCAAAATGGAAGACGAGGGTTTTTTTTTCCAAATAATTTAATTTTAAAGAGAAAGGGTGTCCTAGATTTGTTGAGTATATGCTAATAGAGTCATTGGATTTTTTTTCTGCTTAATCCTTCTTCAGAATAAGTAAAACTAAGTCTTCAAAAGTGAAGGGAAAAAATATTTAACTGAAGCCATTTTCAAGTATTCTAAGCACTTCCAAATATTCAACTGGGAAAAAAACCTCCATAGGTAGTCCTTGTTTAACTCATTCAGTGACCATTTGAGGTTCTGACGGTATTAAATGAGAGGGTGTATGACCAGTCCTTGTACTGGCCATCACAGCATCTCTATGGTCATGTGGTTGTGATTTCGGTGCTTGGCCACTACCAGTAGCTCGCAATTATATTGACTGCAGTATCTTGTAGTCCTGTGATCACCATTGGTAACCTTCACTCCAACTTCTGGCAAGCAAAGTTAATGGGAAAGCTGGCAGGAGATCCCATGTGATCATGAGTCTTATGAGCACTCGGGGTTCACTTAACAGCCGCCACTGGAACTGCTGCAACTGCCATTGTACCTTAGTGGTCATGTGACTCGTTCTCCACAACCTCACCACTTAGCAGCAGAGTTGCCAGTCCCAATTACCATTGTAAATCAATCACCTGTATTGAAAAAAATCTTGAGATTTTTTTCAGTACAAGGGTTGGGAGGAAAGGAGGAAAAAAACAGGTTTAAATATTTTTCTGGGGTTTTCTTATCCAGGTTTTCCCGTCTCATAGTATTATTCTTTCCATGCTTATAACTACTTGTCTTTTGTTTTTCACAATTTCTCAGTCTCCGGGTATGAAGCAAAGACAAAGGGGTTGTGCCTCCAAAGGTTCTGAACTACAACACCCATATTCTTTACCCAGAATGACCAATAACGAAGAATTTCAATAGCTGAAATCCAAAACAACGGAAGGATGGATGTCAGGTTGCCCATAAATGAGCTAAAATAATACCTATTAATTCAGGTTTGCCACTTCTGACAGCAGGTAAAAATAACTTAAAACTAACTGATTCAGTGCCTTTCTTTTTAGAATAGTGACCAAAATATTATCGTTCAATACATAATAAAAAGAGTATAAGAAGAAAGTAAAACATGCACATAAAAATATATTAATATTGCACTACTCCTTCATGAAAGCAAATCAACAAATGCAAAAAAAAAACCCATCCACCCTTGACTGCAGAAGGCTCCAGTTCCAATAATATCCCTTTATTAGAAATCGTCTTTTAAAATGCCTAGAAGAAAAGATTCCATCAGATCAAAGAAAATAAACTGACAGCATACATATTGATTAGAAGCCTTCCACATGGATTTATGGAGACTAAATTTCAGTCCAATTTCTCACCTAATTCAGAATGGTGGCTTTGAAAGAAATCAGAAATATGGTAGATTTAAAATACATTTTGATTTCATCTGAGCTTTTGATTGTTCCACATGATTGTACCATAAGTACATTGGAGAAAAGTAATTAAAAATGTTATCATAAGATGGGCACACAGCTGGCTAAGAAGCTGTAGTGCCCAAGAGGGCTAATTAAAGGATCACTGTCAAGCTGGGAGGAAGTAAAAAGTAATGCTTCAGTTCACAGGGATCTGTCTTAGGTCCAATGCTGTTGAACATCTCCATTAATTACTCAGATAAAGATTTGGAGAATACTTATTAAAATTTCAGGAGACTCAGAAATTGGAAAAATCGCAGACACTGCAAGGATGATAATTCATAAACAGATCTGATCAGATTAGAGCCCTAGGCTATGAATGACAAACTAAAACTAAAGCGTGTTAAATACTGGACAATAAAAAAGAAAATACAACATGAACAAATATTGACAATATTTCAGTATCCCAAGAATTTTTTTTATAAATTATTTTGTATTACTTTTAATCAGGTAACTACATTTTCATAATAAATACACAGAGAGAAAAAAATTAAAAGTATAGAGATCTACTGCAATGTAACTAAAGAGACAACTGCTACACATATGATAATTTGACATACAGGTGAAACTTGAAAAATTAGAATATCGTGCAATATCGTATAAGATTCAAGGTGCTGGTGCTAACCTATAAAGCCCTTCATGGCTTGAGTCCGGGTACTTGCAGGAGCGCCTCCTACCAGCATCGAGATCCAATCACCCAGTACGTTCCCACAGGCAGGCCCTCCTGGGGGTGCTGTTGGCCAGACAATGTCGGTTGGCGGCCCCCCAGGGGAGCTTCTCTGTGGGGGCACCCACCCTGTGGAACCAGCTGCCCCTGGGGCTGCGGTTGGCCCGACTTACGTTCCTTCTGCCGTGATCTAAAGACCTGGCTGTTTTTACAGGCCAGCCTGGATTGAGAGGGATTGGGGATTTTAACGGGGTATTTTAGTATTTTATTATACATTTGGATTGGATAATATTTTATCGATTTTGTATGTAGATTTTTGTGTGAGCCTCCCCGAGTCCTCCCCGGAGATGGGGCGGCATATAAATCCAAATACTATAATAATAATAATAATAATAATAATAATAATAATAATAATAATTCATTTATTTCCGTAATGCAACTTAAAAGGTGAAAATAATATATGAGATAGACTCATTACATGCAAAACAAGATAGATCAAGCCATGATTTGTCATAATTGTGATGATTATGGCTTACAGCTCATGAAAACCCCAAATCCACAATCTCAGAAAATTAGAATATTATATGCAATCAATAAAAAAAGGATTGTACATAGAACAATAACGGACCTCGGAAAAGTATAAGCATGCATATGTACTCAGTACTTGGTTTGGGCCCCTTTTGCAGCAATTACTGCCTCAATGCGGCGTGGCATGGAAGCTATCAGCCTGTGGCACTGCTGAGGTGTTATGGAAGACCAGGATGCTTCAATAGCGGCCTTCAGCTCTTCTGCATTGTTCGGTCTCATGTCTCTCATCTTTCTCTTGGCAATGCCCCATAGATTCTGTATGGGTTCAGGTCAGGCAAGTTTGCTGGCCAATCAAGCACAGTAATTCCATGGTCATTGAACCAGGTTTTGGTGCTTTTGGCAGTGTGGGCAGGTGCCAAGTCCTGCTGGAAAATGAAGTCAGCATCCCCATAAAGCTCGTCTGCAGAAGGAAGCATGAAGTGCTCCAAAATCTCCTGGTAGACGGCTGCGTTGACCCTGGACTTAATGAAGCACAGTGGACCAACACCAGCAGATGACATGGCTCCCCAAATCAACACAGATTGTGGAAACTTCACACTGGACTTCAAGCATCTTGCAGTGTGTGCCTCTCCATTCTTCCTCCAGACTCTGGGTCCTTGGTTTCCAAATGAGATGCAAAAGTTGCTCTCATCAGAAAAGAGGACTTTGGACCACTAAGTAACAGACCAGGTCTGTTTTTCTTTAGCCCAGGTAAGACGCTTCTGATGACATTTGAAGCCCATGTCCAGGATCCGTCTGTGTGTGGTGGCTCTTGATGCACTGACTCCATCCTCAGTCCACTCCTTGTGAAAGTCCCCAACACTTTTGAATGGCCTTTTCCTGACAATCCTCTCCAGGCTGCGGTCATCCCTGCTGCTTGTGCATCTTTTGCTTCCACACTTTTCCCTTCCACATAACTTCCTATTAATGTGCTTTGATACAGCACTTTGGGAACATCCAACTTCTTCTGCAATTACCTTTTGAGGCTTTCCCTCCTTATGGAGGGTGTCAATTATTATTATTATTTATTTATTTAGACTTGTATGCCGCCCTTCTCCCTAAGGACTCAGGGCAGCGAACATTTAAAAAACCGAACAAATTACAATAAAAAATAATTAAACAACTACAAGTCTAAAACCAATTAATTAAAATTGAATTAAAACAACTAAAATAACCCACCCCTGGGTCAGTCCAGACCGGCCTGCTGAAATAGCCAGGTCTTCAGGTCTCGACGAAAGGAGCTGAGATCAGGGGCCAAACGGAGATCCACAGGGAGCTGATTCCATAGGGCTTGGAATGATGGTTTTCTGCACAACTGTCAGGTCAGCAGTCTTTCCCATGATTGTGATTCCTACTGAACCAGACTGAGAGACCATTTAAAGGCTCAGGAACCCTTTGCAGGTGTTATGGCTTAATTAGCTGATTAGAGTGGGACACTTTGAGCCTAGAATATTGAACCTTTTCACAATATTCTAATTTTCTGAGATTGTGGATTTGGGGTTTTCATGAGCTGTAAGCCATAATCATCACAATTATGACAAATCATGGCTTGAACTATCTTGCTTTGCATGTAATGAGTCTATCTCATATATTAGTTTCATCTTTTAAGTTGCATTACGGAAATAAATGAACTTTTGCACGATATTCTAATTTTTCAAGTTTCACCTGTATATATCAGTGGTGCGTTTCAAAAAAGTTTACCACTGGTTCAGTGGGCATGGCTTGGTGGGCACACTTTGCGCATGCATCAAACACACACTTTGCGCAGGCACAGAAGCTGTCCGATTCACCACCTTTAATCCTGCACTCTCCCTGTCACTTCAGCAGCTGACGCGCGGCAATCTGCTGTGCCATGCAAAGCAGCTGCGCTTCAAAAGCAGGGAATAAAGTATGGGCCCAACAGCAGAGTGTCTTAGAGAACCGGTTTGGTCTCCGCTGCTGTTCGGCACTACTGGTACGCCAGAACCAGGCAAAACTGGAAATATTTCTATGATGTCTCATTAATTTAACTTTTCCAGTTACCAGTGGTCTTCCGGGTGCAATTCAAGGTGCTAGTGACAACTTTTAAAGCCCTTCATGGCTTAGGAGCAGGATACCTGCGAGACCGCCTTCTGTGACCTTATGCCTGCCAGCGCCCAGTTAGATCTCACAGGGATACCATCTCCGGATACCATCAGCCAGGCAATGTCGGCTGGCGGGTCCATAGGCTAGGGCCTTCTCTGTAGTGGCACCGTCCCTCTGGAATATGCTCCCCGTGGAGATTAGAACCATCCCAAATCTACTTGCCTTCCGCAAAGCCGTTAAGACCTGGCTTTGTCGGAGGGCATGGTATTGAGATCTTGAGATTTTGCTTTTCCCCCGTGTATGTTTTGGATTGGTATGAATGAGTTTCTTGTTTTTATATTGTATAGAAATTGTTTTTATCCTTTTGTACGCCGCCTCGAGTTCCCCTTTGGGGGAAGTGAGGTGGGATATAAATCTAATAATAAATAAACTTTGTAATTTTTTCTAATGTAGCCATTGAAGAGGCCTTATTAATCCACAACTCAGTTGTTATGTTATCTTGAGTTTTCCACTGTTGCACAATTAATATTTTGACAGATAAGAGTAATAAACATATAAGTTATTTTTCAGCTTTTGGTTTGGTCTGTAAATAAATGCAGTAAGCCTAGCTCTGGGGAGTGTTCAATTCTTTGAGTAGTGATGGTACTTATCTTCCCCAAAATATTATGCCAGAAGAGTGTAACTTTATCCATAAACACTATAAATAAAAAAGATCCTTTTGGTCAATCTTGCTAACATTTGAAAGAATAATTTACACACACACATGAACGAAGGAAAATATATGTGTACCAGAATAATATTACAATATCCAATTTCAGTTGGTCACCGGGAACAGAGGTTTTCTCTTCTGAGTTTTTGGATTCGTGTTGGAGCCCATTATCAGGGAACTTCTCTCTAGCGCTAGATGTTCTCTGAAGATGGGCTCCAGCACGGGTCCGTAAGCTTGGAAGACAAAAATGCTGGTTCTGGTGACTGACCCAGATTGGATCCTGCCACACACATACCAGCCTAACAGGAATCAAATACCAAAAGCTGTATAATCTTCTATTGCATTTCTTGCCCTGAAGCTGAAATAAATCTGCCCAGATTCCATAACTTCTGTCAATTGGTTTTTATGGAATTACCAAGGTCTGTTTCCTTAGTTTAAACCATAGTGTGGATCCCTGATTTCTGATTTCAGTAATATCTTATATGGTTTTGAAATTGTTCCTTTTGGTTGTTCTAAATAATGAAGTATTAAATTCTTGAAATTGATATATGGCCTTGTTGAATCTCTAATATTTCTATTACTCAAAAGAGGTTTAATTTGATAGCAGAAGAGCCATGGTAAAGGTTACCTATTATTATAAAAATTGTTTAGTTTAAAAAATTATATTATCTTCTTAAATATAATAAAACAGCGTAAAGATTTTTAAAAATCTATTTCAGATGAATTACCAGTAACATCCTATGCAAAATATCATATCAAACATAATGTTAGTTACTGAGTGATTAGATAACCATAAAATAAATACTACTTTAAAGTAATCAATTCAATCAAAGTATAGTTTAATATGAAAAAGTAGCTTTGAATGTTGATTATTTTGCTGGATTAAGAATTATGCATCCAATTGAATACAGATTTCCTCCTGAACTATAATATTCACATCGGGTGTGTGTGTGTGTCTGTGTGTCTGTGTGTGTGTGTAGTATCGCATGCAATTCTTATTTGTTTGAAGTATAAATGATAGGTTAAGTCAGGCTTTTGTGAAAAGAGTCAAAGTACAAATATGGTATATAAAGGAGAACCCAAGAGAATAAGTCCACATCTTTAAATACTTGGGAGTGTTTTTCCATCCCAAAGGAACCTGGAGGACTCATTGTGATTACAGTATGTTTCCCAGTTGACATGAAGATCTGCAACAGCCCTCAAGCGACTTGTTTTTATGAAAAGACATGAATTGGCAGCCTTGACATTTTCTAAACTAAAACCTTTGCCAAGCATTATATGGAGCCCAGGTAGATCTCTATGCAGGAACAAATTCTCTAGAGATGATTTCTGAAGTCTACATTTGCTGCATCCAGAGATGCTATTTAAAGCAAATGAATAAATGAATGAATGCATATATGAAGGAATCTCTTCTCAGGTTAGAGACAAGGATGAGTAAAATTGAAATTAGAACATGGAAACTGATGTTAAACTACTGGCTAAAGGTCTATATGAATCTTGAGGAACAATCATGACAAACATACACTTCCAAAAAATCAAATGATATTGTGTTCCAGACAGAAGCAAATAGCTTGGCACATGGAAGCAGAACCTGAGTGAAATTTTTTTTTGGAGAAATGGCTGTCTCCCCATTCTTATATTACCCAATAAAAGATGACTTAGGTATAGTATTTTGTCTTCAGAATTATTACAGGAAATATATTCTGAGATGTCATATAAGAAATATCCTTTGAACTGGCAATAACAAAATGGTTCAGTTTGTGTTGCTTTACTACAGTATCTACAGAGGTATTTGCAATATTTTTGTTAGCTCCAAAGACCAAAAAACCTTTATGTGATTTTATTTTTTCAGATTTCAATTTATCTACAATTCAAATTATAGCAAAATATTGTTTGATGATGGTGCAAATGGAGTTTCAACTGATAAAAAGTGTCCCACAATGATAGTGTGCATTTTTATCCACTCACAGTAAAATAAATGGATCCTGGTTTAGCAGATTTCAGGTTTGCCAAAATCAGCTGCATCCATGTTTTCCCTTCGTTTCAGGCAATAACAGTTTTTGTCACTCACTCTAGACCGGTGTTTTACTAACCTGGCAACTTTAAGATGTGTGGACTTCAATGCCCATTTCTGGACTGGGATGCCCTGCGCACAGTCACTCATGCCCTTGTTACCTCTAGACTCAACTACTGCAACGCTCTCTATCTAGGACTGCCCTTGCATACCATCCAGAGATTGCAGCTGGTGCAGAATGTGGCGGCGTGGGTGGTGATGGGAGTTTCCCGGTTCTCCCATGTTACCCCCCTCCTGCACTGTCTGCATTGGTTGCCGGTTGCGCTCCAGGTGAGATTCAAGGTTCTAGTTTTAACATACAAAGTCCTTCACGACATGGGTCCTCAATATTTAAGGGAGTGACTCCTGCCGATAGCGACTGCCGGCTGCCCTGTGCAAGCACATAGGCAGGGACTCCTTGGGGTCCCGTCAGCGGGCCAATGTCGGCTGGTGGTCCCCTGACGACGAGCCTATTCTGTCGCGGCCCCGGACCTCTGGAATCAACTTCCCCTGGGGCTCCGCCTGGCCCCTGACCTCCGCACCTTCCGCCATGATTTAAAGACCTGGTTGTTTGACCAATTCGGGCTGTGACCCCGTGGGAGGGGGTTTTTATATTTCTAAGTTTATACATTCGTTTTTGGGCTTGTAATCTATTTAATTTCTTTTAATTATTTATTGTTACTGTTTTAGTTGTGAGCCAGTCTTGGAGATGGGCGACATACAAGTCTCAAAAATAAATAAATAAATAAATAAACTCCCACAATTTCCTAGTCATCATGCTACTGAGGAATTCTGGGAGTTAAAGTCCACAAATCTTAAAGTTGCCAAGTTTGAAAAACTCTTCAACTCAATGGAGAATCTCCATTCCCTCCCCACTCCTGGGGAAAGGTTACTGCAAAATCCCATTCCCTCCCCATCCCACTAACCTGCTTTCCAGATCCGTTCTCCTGTGCAGGGCAACAAAAGAAAATCCAGTCGATCAGCTGGGACGCAGGAGGCAGAGAATAGATGTGGGTGGGGCCAGTAAGAAGTGGTATTTGCTGGTTCTCCGAACTACTCAAAATTTCCACTCCTGGCTTTCCAGAACTGCAACCTTCCCTATCAGCTTCCCCATTGACTTTGCTGGTGGGAAGCCAGTAGGGAAGGTTGCAAGTGGTGATCACATGACCATTGAAAGCGGGACCCAATTGCCAAGCCTTCTGATTGCAAGCACAGGACCACAGGGGTGCTGCGACAGCCAGAACTTCAAAGACCAGTTATAAGTATTACTCTTTCAGCACTATCAGAACTTTCAATGGACACTGAACGAGTGGTCATTAACTAAGGTTACTTGCAGTACTTATTCTTCATGTCATTAACCAGAAATTTTAATTTGTTCAATGAATAAGAAAAAATGTGAGAAAACATTGAACTAAATATTAGTTTATTTAGTCAAGGGATAGTGAAAGAAGAATCAATGCTGAAAAATTACAGCTTATCCAAAATCATGCTACCAAGTAAGATGTGATATTATATAACATTTTTATTTAAAAAAATATTTTATTTTGAGATTTATAAGGCCATTCAACTCAAATCAGCGCAACTCTGGCTTCATACAAGCATCAAAATACAATAAATGAAAATGAAGAAAAAACAAAGAAAACCATATATATATAATAAACAGATATATAAGCATAAAATGTAAAATGGCAACCAAGCACACAACAAAACAACCACAGGTGCATTTGCACGTTAATCAGGTGTTCTCCAGAGGGCTGTGGACTTAGGGTAACATTTGATCTTTAAGTGACTTTGTACTCCAAGAAGGGGAGAAAACAAATCAATGTGACTTTTTCCCATTTGTTTATTTGTAAACTTCATTGGCCACCCATCTTGACATGGGGTAACTCTGGTTTATCACATTAAACATGATAATTTGGTGGTAGCTTTTAGAAGAATTTGGCATCCAAATACTACAAGCTGCAGTTATATATCCCAAGTTCCATCTCTGATGTCACAAAGTAGGCAGATTTGTGAGACATTGTGCAGAGGCTGGGAGAGCAATAGAATATTAACCATAAGCAATCAAAAGTCAGAAGTTAAGTCTATTGGTTGCTAATTTCAAAAACAGGAAGCAGGCCCGCTGACAAGAAACCTGGGAAAAAACAATTCAAATCATTCCAAGATTTCCACTTCAAAAAGCTCACCAATAAATGAAGATTGACAACTCCTAATGCAGTTTCCAAGATTCCGATTTTATCCTTAATACTGGGTTTATTACAGACGCCTAACGAAAATCTGTCATTCTTTTCCATCATGTTGCCCAGTAATGTGGGGTTTAACAAGATCCTATAAAAAAAACTTCACTGATTTCACAAACTTTATAAATCTTCAATTTAAAAGAATATTTTTGAACCCTTAAAACAAAAACAAAGCCCTGTATTTGTAACATACCCAAAAGGAATTCATTACCTGCAATTTTAGATTCATAGATTCATGGGTGATAAACACAGAACTGAATTCATTAGCCACAGTAGTCCATTTTCCCAATATTTGGTTTTGGGAATGCTGTTCTAAGCCTGCCATTTCACGCCTGCACTAAGTAATAAAGTGACCACCAGCCACCAAATTTCCCTGCAATCTCAATTTTCTGCTATATTTCTATATATCTCTCATGCATTTTTTATCATTTTCCAGGACTCTGAAACCTAACCCCATTTCTACAAACCCAAGATCTCACTTTGTTATCCCAGGATGAATATGCCTGAGAATGAAGTCTACTGTGTATACAGAAGAACACCAGACCTTGACTATATTCACAAATTAATATACGCATTTCCAGTATACTGAGTCTTGATAATCTTTTACATCACCTCCTTCTATGGCTCTCATTTGACCTATGCCTTTCAGGCATATGGAGTTATTACAGATTCCTTTTTTTCCTCATTATGTGCCACATCAATTAACCTTTGACGTTTTCCTTTACTAATTTTAAATCTATTGAACCTAACGATTTTCTTCCAATTTCTAATCTGCAATTTTTTCTGTTGAAATACTCCCCCCACACTTGATCTATCCAGTTTTCAGATTCAATTACTTTCTTCTATCTTATGTATTTAATGCTATACTAAGCATTAAAAACCAATAAATGTTCCACAGCAAGGAGCCTGCACTGAGAGGACCTATTTTCTGATTCCTTCCCCTTGGTTTCTCACCTTGAGAATCTCAAAAATTCTCAATTTCCTCTCTTGGTAGGTGCAAGTTCAACAGACAAATTCAGATTCAGTCAGAGAGTCCTGAAGGTAATGCATATGTAAAGAGCTACTTAACTAATAAGCAGAACCTTGAATTAGCCTCAGAAACATACAGACATTACCTTCCTTGCAAACAGAATACATTCCAAGAGGCTGTTTGTAAGTCTGTTTTATTTGCAACTCAAATAAACAAAATAAATGCAGTATAGATCTTGCCCTGCATGGACAGCTGTCCGCCGTGGTTGGGTGGTGGCGGGGGAAAGTTGGGAGAAGGGGGTTGATTTCTGGTATGCTACATAAATATGCAGTGCACTGGAAGTTGTCTCTTTTCCTCCTTTGCAAGTTCCTTTTTCACCTTCTGCTGCCACCTAGGATTCACTAGACACTCAAGGTTTTGCTAAGATGTTGCAGTTTGTGTGGAGTGAGACCTACGCTGTGTCTATTAGCAACTCCAGTCCAGAGGGTCCCAGAGGTTGGGTGAGGATGGGAGCAGGTTGGTTTCCAGAACACTAGATATGTATTTTGCCAATACAGGTAGTCCTCAACTTACAATTGTTTGCTTATTGACAGTTCAAAGATATTCAGTGGCATTGGAAAATGTGACTCATGACTGTTTTTCAGTTATGACCTTTGCAGCATCCCCATGGTCATGTGATCAAAATTCAGATGCTTGGCAACTGGTTCCTACTTATGACCATTGCTGTGTCCCAAGGTCAGGTGCTCACCTTCTGCAACCTTCTGATAAGCAAAGTCACTGGGGAAACCCATGTTGTCACTTAACAACCAGGTTACTAGCTTATCAACTGCAGTGATTCACTCAACAACTGTGGCAAGAAAGGTTGCAACATGGGGCAAACCTCACTTAACAAATGTTTCACTTAACAATAGAAATTTGGGGCTCAATTGTGATTGAGGACTACCTGTACAAACAAAACTGTCTGTCTTCTCCCATCTTCCGGGTGTGGACAGATTTGTTCATATTGGCAAAAGTCCCCAACTCAAACGTTCACTAGTAATGTCTGTATTGTTACCACTATAGCTTCTGCAACATTTGTATTATCCTTTTCTACAATGTCAACTAGACAATAGAAAATAGTTTCATCAAACCTTTGAGGTTTCTGAATAGTTTTCAAGGGAAAAGTGCCAGGTAACACAATCATGAATCACAGTACAAGTAGTCCACAATTTATGATTTGTTCAATGATGGTTCGAAGCTATAGTGGTGCTGAACAAAGAGATAACACAAGGTCTTGGACAAAGGGACCCATGCCCGAAGCTGCAATTGTTGCAGTGCCCACATGATCAAAATCTAGCCACTTGGCAGTCCATCTACACTTAAGACTCCCCCACCAGTCTATCTCCCTCCCCATCTATTGGCCCCTGATGCTCTGCATTCCATTATCCTACCTTTTGCCATCTTCTTGCACCTAATGAGACACGCCTGACCTGGCCCTTCATGCTAAAAAGCCCCCTCAAACCACACTACTGGGCTGAGGTTGGGCTTCTTGCCACGCCAAAGATCTGGGGTTGCTGCTTACTTCTTATGGCAATCCTGGCTAGAAACTAGGAGACTGTGAGTTCTAATCCCCGCTTAGATACCAAAGCTGTCTAGGTGATTTTGGGCCAGTCAATCCCTCTCAGCCCAACTCACCTCACTGGGTTCTTGTTGTGGGGAAAACAGGAGGAGGGAGGAGTATTGGGTATGTTCATCGCCTTGAATTATTTATAAAAATAATAAGTGTGGGATAAAACAAATGAAAAAGTGCGGGCTAGAAAATGTGACTGATGATCAAGCCAAGTCTGTACCTGGTTACATTTTTTAAAAAGTTCTCTAGATCAGCAAATTGGGTCGTCCTAGATATGGAGTTAATGCTGAGGCTCTTCCAAAGATTGCTGAGAGAAACAGTCAAGACTCCAAACTATTTTATCTTTTTAAGCTGTGTAGATGCTTTGCAGTTTCTGTCATCTACAGAACTCAAACATTTGATCTATTTAAGAAACACTTTAAAATAAATCGTCCTTTTCCCATCTCTAACAGATTTACCAGGCTAGCCTCTTCTCCATTTTCTTCTTTTGGCATCTTGTTTCCTTTCCAGTTAGCTAAACATAATAATACTTCTAGATTGTGAATTATTTTGAAAGTAATTATTCTCATCACTGAGTTGCAGTGCTACTCAAAAACTCCTGATAATTGGCTTATGATCATAAAAGCTGGCAGGATGATTTCAAGTTTGGAATCTGGCAACCCAATTAAGCTATTTAAACTTATTAGCCACCAATAATGATATGCCAATATGCTAAATTTTGCAAATTTCATTGTAACAAATAATTTCTGCCACAAAAATGTATAATTCATTATGACAAGTAAATTGTACATAACTTAAGAGTTTTGTAAGCAATTATTCAATAGATCAAATTCATTCATATGAAAGTACAATATTTTAAAAAAGCAGGTATCCTACATGCAAAAAGGCTCACCTCAAATAAGATGCAATAGTTAACTAGCATTTCATCATGCCATTGTTTATCATATTGCTTTTTTAAATTTCAGAGTAAAGACTAATCCAAAGGGATCAGTTTAACAATGCAACCATATCCCTAAGGAAGAGCCATGAATATGTCAGCTATATATTCTGAACGGCTAGCAATTCAGTGCAATTTTTCAAGTCCAAATATATACTATATGATTGTTTCACCACATCTACTTTCAAATATTATCCTTATCTATTTTCATCTGACTTATTTTTCTGAGGTTTCCCCTGAGATGTGGATGGCCTTCACTGTACTGTTATTTAGAAAAACTGTGAAGATCTGGCTTTTCTCTGAGGTCTTCAGCAAGGGAGAGGGTAATCCTTTACGTCATCACACCTGCCATCTTTATTTTTATGTTTTATTGATTTTATGGTGATTTCTGTAATTGTTGTAAGCTGTCCATGACAGAGTGAGGCAGCATACAAGTTTAATATGTTATTATTGTTGATCATAGAGTCAGCTAGATATTTAAATTGGTTCTGTCATTTTTATCCACTTATCATGTCCTTCCCAAGGTCTTAGGGTTGACAATGTTGTTTGATGATTAACATTAAAGATATTGATGCAGGATGCAAGATTTTCCAAATAAAGCTGCCTTTTGCAACTGACTGATGGAAATTTTGTCAATGCCAATGGTGTTCAAGTGGTATGACAGATATTTTGTAATTACACTCAAGGCACCAATTAGTATTTGTTTTGTTTTGCCATAGTCCTTCTATTTCTGTTAGCAGATCTTTATATTGTGATTTTTCTCCAGTTCTTTCTCTTTTCTTCTGCTATCTCCAATTATTGCAATGTCCCTATCCAGACTTTTTTTGCTATTCTTAACAATTAAGTCTGAGCTGATGTGTGGCAGGTGCTTATCTATTTGAATTCTAGAGCACCAGAACATTTTAGCTTCTTCTTTTTTATTATGGTTGGATGCACAGTCAGTCAGATGTTTAGGTGGGATCTGGCATTTTTATCCACCTATCCAGTCCTTCCCAAGGAACTGGACAGGCATTGTTATTATTACGGGTAGACAGGCTGAATCCAAACAATCTTTATGCAAAAATAATGATTTTAAAAGACAGCACAAATTCTAGAATTCATCTTCATTTCATGGAAATAAAAAGCATATAGCTCCTGAACCTGAAATCTTTTTATTAGGCATGACAGAACCAAAAATGAAAAAGAAACACCAATACCTGATTCTGCATATCATAACTGCAGCCAGAATAAATTTCGCCCAAAACTGGAAATTGGCCACGACTCCCTCAGAAAATATGATAATGAATAAAATATACGAGTGTGCTGAGATGGACAGACTAACCAAACTCTTAAAAAATAACCAAGACAGTGACTATTATAAAACATGGGATATTTGGTATGATTGGCTAAAGAAAAGGTAACACCTGATGATTTGACAATTCATTGAAAACAAGGGAGATGTGTAACTAATTGAAAATATATTCATGTAGAATCAAAGACACTAAAAGGACGAAGAAGTTATTATAACAAGGTAGAATAAGTCAATGATATAAAAATACAAGTGTAACTATTGCTCAAACCTTGCTGTAAAATGTATGTGTGTGTGTATGTGTATACATACATACATATTTGTTTTCGTAGATTTTCATGGGTAAAGGTATGTAGGTCTTGATGTATTCGGGTCTTGTCCCGTGTAATATTGAGAATACCTTGGCGAGATCCCACTGCCATCTTCAGGCTGGTGTCTTGCTGTGCTGGCACAAGCACAAAGCCGAAGACACCAGCCTGAAGATGGATCTCGTCAATCTCAATCTTACACGGACAAGACCAATACACCATACCGTTTCCCGAAAATAAGACACTGTCTTATATATTTTTGGCTCCCAAAAACACACTAGGTCTTATTTTCGGGGTAGGTCTTATATATTTATGGTGCCAAATAGTGGGTGTGAGTGTGTAGGGGGTGTTTCGGGTGCACGGTTGCTCCCTGAAAAGTCTTCCTGGAACTGGAGATTTACACTAGGTCTTATTTTCAGGGTAGGTCTTATATTAGGGCAGGTTTAGAAAATAGTGCTAGGTCTTACTTTCGGGGTAGGTCTTATTTTCGGGGAAACACGGTACATACATAAATACATACATACATACATACATACATATATATATTTGTTTTTTAATTCCATAAATGTTTAATAAAAATTATTTTTTTTAAAAAGAAAGAAAAAGCATATAGCCCCATAACCAAATCAAATAAAGATTGTTCATCCATCAAGCTCAGAAACAGTACAAGCAAGTATAAGAGATGAATAAATTATGCTTAAGAATCAATAGTTCCGGAGGGCGGAGCTGGCGTCGCGGCGGTACGACATGCGATCTTATTTTTATTGGGAATTATACTAGAAATTTACAATAAAGAATTGAAATATTTGATTGTAAATGTGTTGACAGCAGCTAGGATTGTATTTGCTAAGAATTGGAAAAATGGAAAAATACCTATGCAGGAGGAAGTTATTAAGAAAATCATGGACTGTGCTGAAATGAGTAAATTGACATTTGAAATTAGAGAACAAGAAGATAAACAATTTTACATGATATGGGATTTGTTTTATCAATGGTTGGATAAAAAGACATGGTAATGTAATACATTAGGAAATCATATAATAGAAGCTTAATAGATTGATATAAAATATAATAATATATATAACCATTGGATGAAAGTGTAATATAAATTTTATAACAAAAATTAAGAATATCTGGTATAAATGATGGGATAAATAGTTTAGTCATGAATGATTAATACCTGATAAATATATAAGCATAGGATTGACAATATGAGAATTTATATAAACTATGAGTGATGACTACAAAAGGATGGCACAAAAGATTTGTAACCAGCTGACACACTGTATGTATATAAAATGGAAGATGGTTTTATATTTTTATGTTTTGTCTGTACTTGTTTGTTTTAAAAAATAAAAATCTTTTAAAGAAAAGAATCAATAGTTCCCACTAGGACCAATTGCCATATTTTTCAAAAACACAAGCTTGATATTTCCAATCTGTTTTTATACCATTAATTTTTGTTTAACCTTTCTTTAAGCATATGTTCTACTACTTGACTTCCTTGAACATCAGTAACACATTTAAAGGCAATTGACATATGCAAGCCTCAACTTGCCCTGTTTGCTGCAAAGCACCAAGTTCTTTCAATTGAGGTACAACTACAACCGCTTTCCACAATTATTTTCATTTCTCTTTATTACATGTGTCCCTAATTACAAACACCCTTCTGTTGTATATTTCTTTCCATTACCCTCCCTAGAAATGCAAACACATAATGAGAACTGTAGATTCTTTTCAGCATTTATAACAAGAGAAATTATGCACTTCTTAAATTTTATCTATTTACTTCCCTGTTGGTATATTATTTTAAGACACTTCCTTTAAACTATTGATGAATGTCTATTACTAGTCATCAGTTCAACTTACTAACTTAGGATACATACTACTTTCAGTAGTTTAATTATACTGATATTGTTTTAGGTAAGTATATTCTATTTCACTAAGAATAAAGAGGAAAGGGAAAAATGAATTTCTGATAAAGATAAGAATGACATTTCAGACATTTCATTTAAGCTATTCAGCTTGGTTAGTATTGGTATCACACAAAGGACATTATTGCCACATACTTTACAAGCAACATCGTGTCTTCCATGCTACTCTTGAATTGGCCAAAAGCATTTTAATAATTCTCAATAAAAGGAGCGATTGTAGAAGAGCAAGCTGAGCTAGAAGGCAGGGTTAAACATGTCATCAGTTTGGAGTCATTATGTTCCCACAAGAGACCCAGGTGCAGCCCTCCTTGAACTCAGCTGACCCTTATCTAGCACCAATTTAGCTTTGACCATTAGTTGACTAGATTCATGTGCAGCAATAATAAATTTTTCTATGCTTTGAACTCAACGAGTTCCTGGTTACTTGCTTCTGGTTATTTGTGTCTGAAATAATATAGTTAAACAATAAAGGAACATCTGTACTGGATTTTTAAAAAATTATACTGAGCTAGACCACTGGTTCATTAGTTTAAAATTGCCTAAATCAGGACCACAGCTTTCCAGATATCTTTTTAATCATGCTGTGCAATGTTTTGGATTCAAACTGAAAAATGTGCCTTGCAGTGAATAGGGATGCTCATATAGCACTTACTGGCAACTCATTAAAGCAGCCCTTATCACTGAGACCAAGACTAGAATGTGATGCCTTCTGTGACCAGAGCTTATGTTTATCACTGAAACTAATTAGGATAGCCATGTGTCTGAAAACTGGAACCTCATGTACAGCCCTAAAGAGAGAGAGAGAACAAATGCCCACATTATTACTATTGGGATGCTCAGCTCTTGGACTCTGCAAAGATTTAAATTAATACTTTATTATATACAAATGCTTAGCTAAGATCACAGTTAAGGACACAGAATAAAAGATATAGACTTAAAGCAGGACAAGAAAAATTCTCAAATGCAAAACAAAACAAGTTAGAAAGGAAATGGGAAAATCCACTTAAATTGGTCTTTGGTAACTCTAATTCATTTTATGTGCCAGTTGTGCCAGGCCCAGATCAGGATGTCCTACTTATGTTCCAAATGGATTACTGTAATGTGCTTTACATGGAGCTACCCTTGAAAAGTATCAGGAGGCATCAGCTGTTGCGAAATGCAGTGGTGTGAACAGTTAATGTGTGATCCAAGAACTGCATATATTACACCTCTGCTGTACCAACTGCAATAGTTGCCCATTTGCTTTGTATCTAATTCAAGGTGCTGGTGATGGCCTAATTCAAGTCCTACATGGCATGAGATCAAGGTATTTCAGGGACTTCCTCTCCCTGGTTATTTCTGCCCCATCAAGTCTGGCAGGAGAGGCATGTGACAGGTCCTATTGGCCAGGGTGGACCTAAGAGGAAAGCCTTTTCTGCCATGGCCTCTGCCTTGTGGGACATTCCCCCAAAGTGAGGCTAGCCCCAATCCCATTGGCCTTCCAAAGAGCCTTTATAACATGGATCTGTCAACCAGCTTGGGGATCCTGTGATAGAGTGGAGCCTACTAGCTATATGACAATGGAATACACTCTATGTTTTGCTGCCATTTTGTTTTTCTCTTTTAATTAAAATGGGTTGCTTTAATTGTTTTAATGTACTTTGATTGTTTTATTATGTATGCTGCCAAAAAGCATTAAGGAGAGATAGGCAGCTATACATATGTGATTAAATTAATTAATAAATGAATACATAAAGTCCCTAAGTATCTTAGCAATACAATTAGTCTTAATAACTCTTTCAAACTGTTGACAGATTCAAAGATTCATATGACTGCCTGGTTTCTCAAGTCAGAGTCAATCTTATTCAGATATACTCTGCTAGCTCTGGCGTATATTGCCTGCACTAACAATTTTCTGGTCATGTTGACTGATTTTTTTTGAACTTGACAACAGCATGGTTTGGTAAATTAATGCATGCACCAATCAATTACTTCTGAAATAAATAAATGTTTTTGTAATACATAAAAACACAAATATAAAAGCAAGTGAATATTACATTTTTAAAAACTTGATTCTTATATTCTTATGTTTGTATAATTAATAATTTTCTTTGCTTGTGAAGGTGTTTCAGGTATTGGAAATTCACTCAGAGGTATCACTATTAAGCTCAATTAAATCTTAATTATATATCAGAATATCATCTTAAATTAAGTCATATTTCTAGAACAAATGCAACAAAGGTATGGAATCAAAAACACCCTTCACCATCTTCCTTAAATTTTACTTAGATATATCTCTGGATCTTAAACAGTTGCATTACTATATCACTAACAAACCATTTAAATTTTGAAATATACATTGAATAGTGTTTTAACAGGAATTGTCAAAAAAGGTTTACATTAATTTAGATTCACAATTATCATTTAACTCATACTGAAGATATAGAAAATGAGGAGAAAGTAGTCTAAAACAATAAATGTTATATGCAATGTCATAGTCTGGCTAGGTTAGCTTGGGAAGGGAAGGGGGACAGTTAACAAGTAAACCAAACGTTTGTTCTATGTATCTATTCTGCACTAAATAGTGAATGCATTATGTTTTGTACCTTTCTAATATGATTTACTAATTGCATTTTATTGTTTTCATTATTTCTGAGTTTTACTGGGTCTAAACAATTTTAGTATGGCTTGTGAAAACAGCTTCAAAATCCTGGTTTGTGTAATTGATTTTAGATATTACTACTATGGTGCTCAGAAAAAACATCAATTACGAAGGCAGAATCAGGCTACTTGGACTATACGATCAAAGGATGGAGATTACTTACAATTAAGATGCCTGAAACCAGATCTGAAAAAGTATAATTTCACAAATTGGACTTGAAAGATCACCCCCCAAAAAAAGATCAGAAAAAATGTACTCTCTCAATGAATGAATAGAGCCCAAGATTTACTACAAAATATTCTTATCACTGTACAGTAAGTATATCAAACCATTGTTTATCATGTTTCAGTTCAGTTTAAAGAAACAATGGAGCATTTAAAAAACTTTTTGCATGACTACATCTTCCTATAATTGACTGTTTAAAACTTTGACATGACAGAGATGAACCAAAAAATCATTTTTCTTAAAAATTGACATGTCAAGCTATAGCAATAAGAATTAAAAACTAAATATTGTTTACCAAATGATAATCAGAAAGGAAAATAATACTTATAACCTAATAACTAAACTTAAAAAACATGTGAAGAGCAGTTGAAGTATCTCCTGTGAGGACAATACCCACATACAAAACTATGTTTTGTTAGCTTAGTCTGCAAATATTTTAGTCATCTACTTTCAATTTGTGAGGGAGTACTAAAGGAACACTCCATCATACATTTGCTTACCCAGTATGAGAATGGGCGTTGGTACTTACCTGATACGCCCTTTCTCGGTGAGCTGCGAAGAGCATCCAGACAGTGGGAGGTGCTTAGCCTCTCCGTTTTGATAGGCTGGGCTTTACTGAAGGACGTTGTTACTCCACCTCCTCTCCTCCCGTACGTCCCCCAGTTTAGCGAAGACGAAGAGCCGGCCAATGGTGCCAACAGGGAGACCCCAAGCTAGCTCAAGGGGAACCGGTGGACAAGAGGTCGGAACAGGAAGAACCCGCCCCAGACGGAAAAGAAGGGAGGGGCTGGAGCAGCTCACCGAGAAAGGGCGTATCAGGTAAGTACCAACGCCCATTCTCCAGCGAGCTGCTCCGAGCACCCAGACAGTGGGACATACCAAAGCTGGGCCTGTCCTATGGGAGGGACTCCGTCTGGGCCAAAGACACACCCTGAGCCGAGTGGACCTTTTGCAACACTCACCTGCCAAAGGAAGCGCCAGCAGAAGCAAAGACGTCAACCTTGTAATGCCTGACAAAGGGCGATGGCGAGGCCCAGGTAGCAGCCTTGCAGATCTCGGAGATAGGAACCTGTGTGGCCCAGGCAGCGGACGTAGCCGCACTCCGAGTAGAGTGAGCGGTGATACCGGAAGGAACCGGCAGGGACTGTGACAGGTAGGCTTTTGCAATGGTGGCCCGCAACCAGCGACCAATGGTAGAGGAAGACACTTTCCGCCCTTGGGAGGTCGAACTGAATGAAACAAATAGAGCCTCAGACTTCCGAAACGGAGCCGTTCTATTAAGATAGACGTGCAAGGCCCTGCGGACGTCCAGCCGATGCCACTGGTGTTCCAGGGCATGCGATGGTCACGGACAGAAGTCCAGGAGAATCAGCTCCTGCGCCCTGTGGAAGGCCGAATTCACCTTCAGCATGAAAGTCGGATCAGGACGCAGCACCACCCTGTCAGCGTGGAAAACCCAGAGATCACTACGACACGACAAGGCGGCCACCTCAGAGATGCGCCTTGCCGATGTAACCGCAACCAGAAAAACTACCTTGTAGGTCAGTAATTGGAGACTGATTGACGACAGAGGCTCAAAGGGGTCCTTTGTGAGAGATGTGAGAACCAAGGTAAGGTCCCATGTTGGAAAATGATGAATGACAGGCGGGCACAAATTGGTCGTGCCCCGAAGAAAGGCCCTGATCCGAGGGTGGTGGAAAGTGGAGGAAAGACCAGGCCAATGCACTACAGATGCAATGGCCGCCACCTGTCGCTTCAGAGTGTTCTGCGAGAGGCCCTTGTCTAAGCCTGCTTGAAGAAAATCCAACACCTGAGGAACCGATGGAAGAAACGGGTCCGCCTCGTGAGAGAGGCACCAAGTCGAGAAGGACTTCCACGAGGCCTCGTATATCCTGGTAGTGGACGGCCGTCGAGCCGCCTGGATGGTGGTGATGACCTTTGAGGAGAGATTCTCCGCCTTTAAATGTTGCCGTTCAGCCTCCAAATGGCTAGTTGAAGCCACTGGGGGTCTGGGTGCAGGATCGGACCTTGGGTGAGACCAACCTTGTGATCTGGGATCCTCCAAGGTGCCTCCATGGAGAGGCTGCGGTCCAAACCACAGCCTTTGGGCCAAAAAGGAGCGACTAAGAACAGGGAGGCCTTCTCCGCCAAGAGCTTTTGAATTACCCTGGGGATCAGAGGACTGGGGGGGAATGCATATAGCAGACCGGGAGGCCAAGGACAGCTAAGAGCATTGACGCTTCACGCCTGGGGCCAGGTATCAGGACACAAACCTGTGAAGATGAGCATTCAGGGGAGAGGCAAACAGGTCCACGCTTGGGCATCCGAATCTGAGCGCCAGCTCGTGAAACAAGTCGGGTGAAGGCGCCACTCGAAGGATCCACTGTTGCTCTGCTGAGCCAATCCGCTTGAGTGTTGTCCACGCCGAGATATGCTCCGCTTTTATGGAACCTAGATGACGTCTGCCCAAAGACACAGCCTCTCTGCCTCCTTCATCAGGAGGACAGAGTGGGTACCCCTTGCCTGTTCACGTGCTTTCGCTGTGATATTGTCTGTGAGAATGAGAACGTGATTCGATGGATGCAGGAAGGAAATTGAGGGCGAGATGGATCGCTCTGAGCTCTAGCCAGTTTATACTGTTCCGCTGTTCGTCCGCTGACCAGCGACCTTGACATGACAGAGACTGCAGATGTGCGCCCCATCCGAACAAACTGCCGTCTGTGGTAATTATGAGCCTTTCTGGCTCCTGTAGAGGAGATCCTTTGTTGATGGATGGATTTGTCTACCAAAGTAGGGAGAGCCTCACCTTTATAGGCACCCGGACCCTTGGTGCGGAGTTGCTGCGACCTGACCTTTGATATGGCAGGAGAAACCACTGGAGCGTCCTAGCGTGGAATCAATGGAAATGGAAGAAATCAATTTACCTAACAATGTTGACAGGTCAGCTAAGGGGGCCTGCCTCGAGGATCTAATACGTTGGGCCAAGTTCCTTATGCTCTGTAAACGATCTGGGGAGCGGAAGACTTTTTCCTCAAGAGTATCAATTATTGCCCCCAGATGGGTCAACCGGGTTGACGGTGAGAGATGGCTCTTCTTCCAATTAATGGAAAACCCATGTTGCTGTAAAACCTGCAACGTAACTCTGGTGTCCGTGTGAGCCTGTCTAGCTGAATGGGATAGAATTAGGATATCATCCAGATAGCACTGGAGTCTGACTGGAATCCCCCTAAGGTGAGCCGCCAGGGCCGCCAGAACCTTCGTAAATGTCCTCGGGGCCGAGGAAAGACCAAAGGGAAGGGCAACATACTCATAATGGTGATTATTATAACAAAATCTAAGAAATTTCGAGTGGGCAGGCCGAATTGGTATGTGCAGATACGCCTGTCAAATCGATGGAAGTTAAGTAATCCCCTCGTCTGACACTAAGGAGGATAGACTGGAGGGTGCTCATCTTAAATTTACAATAGACCAACGAGCGGGTAAGCCGTTTGAGGTCCAAGATCGCTCTCCAGCCCCCCCCCCTGAGGCTTTAGGCACAATAAAGAGTAAAGAATAGAAACCCTGTCCCTGTTGGTCCTTGGGAACTGGTTGAATGGCCCTGATATGTAGCAAGTGGTTAATTATGACTCCATCAGGGCCCTCTTAGCAGGGACCCTAGAAATCGGGCATTGCATAAAGAAACTTGGGGGGTGCAGAAAGGAATTCTAACGCTAGTCCAAAACGAATGGTATTGTGCATCCAGGCATCAGAGGTGGACAACTCCCAGCGGTCAGCAAAGAAGTGAAGGCGTCCACCTATATGGGCCAGATCCCTTTGATCAGCGGGATCTACGAGATCCTCGACTCGGCGGTCCCCTGAACCCTCTCTTGCCCTGACACCTCCTTCGACTCCTGTCTGAAAAGTCCAACCTGTCTGACTGTTGGTTGCCCCTGTAACCTGATCCCCTGAGGTTCCTTGGAGGAGAAAGAGGTCTGGAAATAGGGACGGGAGGGGCCCCTGCAAAAGGGCTGAGAGAACCTGTTGTCAGAACGACGAAGAAGGGAAGGGAGGATTTTTTGTTTGTTCCTAGTCTCTACCAATAGAGGATCTAGGGCAGGTCCAAATAATTTATTAGCCGACACCGGGGAGGAAACGAGTTTCCATTTATTCTTACTATCTGCCTGCCAATGCTTCAGCCACAATAGTCTACGGGCAGTAACCTGTGAGGCAATGGCCCTGGCTGAAAATTTTACGGAATTAAAAGTAGCATCGGCGGAGAATTCGTAGCTGCAATTAGTTTTGCTACGTCCTGGTGAGCCCTAATGTTGGAACTTGAATGGTATCCCTCAGGTGGCGAGCCACCTGAGAGATGCCCTGGTGAAAAAGATGCTGCCGTGGCTGCCTTGATGGCCCAGGCATCTGCTTGGTGGGCTTTACAGAGGGCAATCTCGCCTTCTTATCATCTGTCTTTAGGGCATCCTCCTCAGTGGGAACAGTGGAAGAGGAGGCCAGGGCTACCACCGATCATCGACCTCGGGGTGCCCAAATTGTTAGCTAATTCTGGATCCAGATTGAAAAATTTTATCAAAATTTGAAGGGCCGGAAAGATGTTGCTGACAACCACTGTTTGTGGAGGAGGTCCAAAACATTTTGGGGACTGGAATAACATCCTCCTCGTTAACTGGCTGAGAGAAGACCAGATCCTCCTCATCCTCAGAATCTGTAGGATGTGGAACTGAGGGGGGCTTCGGAATGCGGGCTGTGGTTTTTGCCTTGGAAAGAAGGGACTTGAACAACTGTGGTTGGAAGAGGCCGTGAAAGTTGGTTGGTCCGGTTTTACGCCCTCGCCATCAGACATCCCTCTTTCCGTGGCCGGGAGCCCAAGGGGGTCCTCACTCTGCTGAACAGAGACCGAGTCAATCTGAGCGAGGGGGTCCACTTCTTCCCCCTCTTCCTGATCCTGATTGAAATGAGGATGAAAACCTCTAAATTGAGATACCTGGGAAACGACCGAGGCTGCTCTGACTGAAGACCTCACTGAGTGTGAGTCCCCTTCAGATCTGAGTGTTTGTCTGGCTGCAAGAGACTGCTGAACCCCTGCCATTCCCTGGAAATCTCCATTTCCATCCACGTCTTCATGGTTTCAGGAACCTCCTCTGGGAGGAATTCTTCCTGCGCAATCCAGCCACCGTAGGGGTGAAGGTTGCTTCCGGCGTCTTCCTTGAGGGACATGTGCTTGATATGATCGAAGGGCTGGGTCTGGGAGATGTGGAGGGGTGTAAAGGTCTAGGGGATGGAAGAGGTTGGGGAGGCAGGGTAGGGTCCGGGAAGTGAACTGATTCCTCGGAAGCCTTGGTATTCTTTTGGATCTGTTTTTCCAGGGCCTTCTGGCGTCTGGATGCATCCTTGAGCGGCCTTAGATAGGCCTTTAGGCCTATCAGATTTGTCTGGGGCACGTGTTTTGTCGCCACCCCTACTTGCCATTTCCTGTCTCAGAAAAACTGATATAATAATAGAATAAGATTGGCAGCTGCCTGGACGGTTGGCACGTCCGGGGTCCCGCTCCAGCAGCTGGGCCAGGCACCCCAAAAAGACACTCCCTTTTGAAATTGTATAAAGGCTCCTGAATGAAGCAATATGTATTACAATTATTGCTATTATTCAGAATGGTGAGACACCCACACTACAGATAGAAATAATTAGTGTGGATCAGGGTGAGAGAGAGAGAGAGCCTCAAAAAAGGAAATCAATGCAAGCCAAATTGAGAACTCAGTTATAGGGCAGAAGAATAGATTTTGGCCCTTGTCAACAGCTCCCGCAGGCCCAGGCCTGGGGATTAGTTGATAATATATTGCTGTGCTAATATATAACAAGGTAATAATTACCACAATATTTTGGCAGAAAAAAACACACCTGTGAGAGTGCCAACAATACAGAGCTCACTCAGACAAAAACAATGTTTTGCAGAGAGGGCAAGACTAACCCCTGGTCCCTTATACAAAAGAGAGTCTGGGGGGGCAGAAGAACAGAAGGAATTAATCCTCTCACAGGGAACTGGAACAAATCCAGGCAGGGCCCTCACGAAGCCTCGTGGGCACGCCCTGAGTGATGGGAAGGGCGCACTTGCAAGCCGCCACTTCCCCCAAGGAGCAAAAATGGTGCCAAATGCTCCTCGGTGCCAGCACAGCACTGCTGCCCCCGCACTGGGCGTTTTAAGTGAGAGCAGCAGAAATGGGGGAATCGGGACTCCTGCGCCTCTACCCCCAGCGTTCTCAGTGGGGAGGATTCGCAGAATCTGAGGTATCCCTCAATAAGAGAGGGGCATATTGGTGGCAGTAAAGAAAAAAGCAAGTAGGGGAAAACGAAACTAAGGCTGGGAGAAAGGGAGAATCGAAACTGAAGCCTCCCCCCCAAAACCGCCGAAAGCAGCTAGCGCTGCAGCACGTCTTCCCCACTGCAGAAAAAAGTGTAGTCGGGTCTGATACAATAGCAGAACAATTTAGAAGCCAAATTGAAGCTGTGAGGAAATTTGAGAAAGAATCCAATTGAGAAGAGAAAGAGAAAATACCGTGAGATTATTCCTGCTCCGACCAAAGGAAAAGCTGCCTATCCGAACAGAAGGCTGAGCTAAACTGGGGGACGTACGGGAGGAGAGGAGGTGGAGTAACAACGTCCTTCAGTAAAGCCCAGCCTATCAAGAACGGAGAGACTAAGCACCTCCCACTGTCTGGATGCTCGGAGCAGCTCGCTGGAGAAAAATACATTCTAGACTACGCATATACTATCCTTAATGGATAGAAAGGGACATAATCTTCTGCCTATCCAGTCATCAAAGTAGAAATTGTGCAATTTATTTGTCCCATTGTTACTTACTTGGTGTTATATTATAATAGATGTCCAGAAGAACTGAATGTCCTAAAACATGCAACTCGGCTTTTGAAGCCATATGTGGCACAAGCAAGATTAGGTACTAATTGTCCTGGGTGTCAGAAAGTTAACTAGATAATTGCACCAATAGCTAAATGCAGAATGTATTTTTCATTCCCAAAATACTAAATAGGAATGTTCTCTCTGTCCCAGCAGTGATAGATTAATTAATTAAGTAAATTGGTAAGGCAAATACACAATTTATTTGTATTTTATTGAAATATTTTGTTTGCTTGAGTTATTTTCTCAAGCAACGTGCATTTCATATATTTTCTCCTCCCCAAAAGCAACTTTATTCATTTTTATAGCTCAGAATTTTGCTCCATAAAAGTATTGTGAAAATTAGCTGTATTGCTATTTACAATTCCATTCTAATATAATTCTTAGCATTAAATCCTCCTCCTTTCTTTTGATACAAGGACACTTACACTTATTTTGATTTTAAAAAGCCATTAAAATTGAGAAAACGCCGCATGCAAGAGTTCAAGTACAAATCCTTAGGAGCTCATGACAATCATTTTTAGTCTTTCCTTTCTGAAACACAACACCCAAAGGGCAAATGTACAATTTCAAAATGGAGTAAAACAGCCTTATTTTGAGCAGTGTTATTCTGATGCTTTTCCAGGTGATTTTATTGGAACGTTGTCTTCCAACTGAACCCTGGAGTTTTTTTTTAATAAAAAATTCCTATTCAGCTATTGGCTACTGCTGAGTTATCTGCTGGGATAGGACTGGACAACTGCAGGAGGGTATATAAATGATTGAGAAGCCATACTGGATTTTAAATTGCAGTTGACCAGATGCTGAGATAGGATGAAGTATGTTGTGAGGGACCTGTGAATAGACTGGATCCTTTTTTTTCCCCCAAGTATTTTTATTGTACTTTTCCTTTGTTATACAATAGACTGGATTCTTGCTGCAGTACTGGTGAGTACAGGGAGTCCTTACTTAGCAATTGTTTTCTTTAGCAATTGTTTGAAGTTATAAGAGCATTTTTAAAAGTAACTTTGCAACTAGTCCTTACACTTATGACCACCTCAGTATCCACATGGCACATTTCAATTGGTAGGCATTTATGACCATCGCAATGTCCACAGTCACACAATGACTTCACAGCCAGCTTCCAACAAGCAGAGTCAATGGAGAAACCAGCAGTAAAATCTCAAGCCATGGACACATGAGGTCTCATTTAACAACTGTGCTGCTTAGAAACAGAGCTGTTGTTCCCAATTTAGATAGTTAAGCAAGGACTACCTGCATAGGTTTCACTGCCCATCTTTCAGACAACACAGACTCACTCCAAGCTTTCTGGTTTTTGTGTTTTGCATTTAACTTTAAAGCTATATAATGAGGTTTACTGGTTTGCTGTATATTTTGTTCCTGTTCCTCTTCTGTTGATGTTGAGCTAAGATGCATGGGAAAAAGCAAAAATGTTTTGGGTTAGTCGGTTTATCTGGTGGTTTGTATGTATAACACCAGCCTTTATTTTGGTTTTTGATTTTGCTTTCTTTATCAGCTGCTAGTGCACTTAATTCTGATATTGATAACACAGCTGAGAAAACAATATTTTGCTTTATTATTTTGTTCTACTGTTATATTTTAATGAAGGTTGTTCAGACTGTTAAACACCAGGCCTTGTTTTCTGCAGTCAGCACAACCACTCCTAAGCGATTCTCCAAAATATTTAAATTTTAAAATATTTAAAATTCCCAGAAAATAGGACATTGAAACAGAGTTTTGTTCCACCTACCAGAAGCACAATCAACTCCATTTCTGATATAATGGTCCAACTGGAGTGCTTGGTTCCAAGTTTGAAACAAATTAAGTTCTCTGTTTCATTTACACTCCTGCCATGACACTTGACTATTTGGTAAACAGTGAACTTATCAAACCACATTTTACAAACATACTAAAGGTTTGGTACGTCAATCAGTTACCTAGTACAGTTGTCCCCAATCTTTCCGGCTCCACAGGACGGGAGAGGAGAGCGGATGGTTTTGTGTGTGTACTTACCGCTTGCACAAATGGAGGTTTGCGTGCTTGCACACTTGCCTGCCACTTGCACTGACTGGTTCCCAACAGGCTACATACAGACTGGTACTGGGCCACAGATTGGAGTTGGGGATCCCTAACATATCATGTTACTTTTCAATCCCTCTTTTCTGCAAACATTGTTCCAACTGCAGATGTTAAAGAGTAAATCAAGGAATTTACATGTGCAAATAACCCCATTGGAAACGTAAGGAAATGTTATGTAAGACAGAATATGAGTGAAATTTATAGATTCAAGTTTAGGTGTTGAACGTATAACATTAATAATATAATACTTGGCCCAATCCAATAGAATTTATACCCTAGGAACCGGGATGAAATGCATTGAGGATAAACATTTAAAACTATGTCTCAGTTACACATGCACAACCGCAGTCCTAGATGTTCTTGCTTAAATTTCAGTGACATAGTAGGACTGAAATTTAGGCCTAGGTACAAGTTTAGTTTGTCGCAGGAATAAAACTATTATGTTAACTATAGAGTTTTAAAATCTTAAAAGCAGGAGAAACCTAAAAATCCATTTATATAATGCCTTGCCTTCTTTTCTGACAAAATAACAAGAAGTGCTTCTTCCTGTGGAAATTATATACATGCTGGAGGATTCCATCATTGTAGCAGATAAAATTTTATCTGCAGAAAGAATGTTTTTCAGGTGTTAGAGGTGAACTTGTTGAGATCTCTAAGCATGTAGCATTCATTTTCAATCCATAGCTCTATTGCCCTTAGTGTTCATTAATCTACTTATTATTTCTTTTAGTATGTTTATGCAATGAAAGCATCCCTTGGCAATTTAATTCTAAAAGCAAAGCTGTTGAAGGCCTGATTGAACCACAGAAACCAGCCACATGGAACACTGCACAGGTAAGCAATCTTAGCGTGCCCAGCATCACATTTCAACTGGACCTAATTCTGAGAAGGGAAGCCATATAGCTTACATTAGCTTTACATTCAGAAACCTGAGATATACATATATATATGAGAACATAAACCCGAACACAAATTAATACAAAGTAAAGAGAACAGAGAGAAAGGAAAAATAAAAATAAACACCTTCCAATTTCCTTTGAAGCAAATACAAGTATGATTACAAAGTTATCTCTTATTCTATTATTTTTTTTAAAACCTCATTTTTTTCTATTCATTTTTTTTATTATTAAAACAAGTCTTAAGTGCATTTTTTCTGCTTCATGCACAAAGTCTATAAGGGGATTTCAATCAGTCAGTAATATAGATGTGTTTTTTTCTAACCAAAGACCCTTGTTGCAGTTGTCATATATAAAAATGAAGTTCCATGACTTTTTTCTAGGTGCCAGTTCATTATTCTCAAAAGAAAAGCCACTGGTTTCAATTGTGGTTTAGTTTTTAAAATCTTCTGAATTAATGTATTTGTATCCAAATTTCTTTGTTTTTTTTTTACACCTTCACCAATCATGATAATTCATGCTGTTTACATTTCCAACAAAGATTAGAAGTATCTTTATACATTCTAGATGATTTCTCCAACAATACGTCATTTTAGAAAAATTCTCTTTCAGGTTAGAACTTAACATAAATTTCAAACCTTTCAATCACTTATTTTCCCATTGATCCATTTCTATATTGTAACCACAAATTTTGGCCCATTTTATCATACATTCTTCTCACTTGTTCTTCTTTTCAATAAAAGTTCATACTAGGCAATTTAGCAATAACATATTCATCGTTAGTACATAATTCTGTTTAAACTCACTCTTACATTGTTTAAAACCATAAATTCTTTTATCCACTTTAAACCCTTCTGGTAATTCTACATAAGAAAGCTATTGACAAGTGTATTGTCCTATTGGCAAATCTTCTCAAATCCCCTTGAGAAAATATTAGTATCTCACAGTAGTTAACCATTTATACATACTTACCATTTCTCGTCTATAAAAATGCTTTTTCTGCTGAAGACTACAAAAGTGTTTTCAAGCATACACTAAATTTATAATTATTCCATATTCTAGGAATAACCTGGACATCTACATTAACCTTAGCTTCATCATACCACAGATATGAATGCCACCCAAATGTTACGTTCTTCTAATTCCAATAGTCATCTATTTCTTAACAACTTCCTCTATTTCTATACAGCAGGCAGCAAGATATAATTTCAAATCTGGTAGATCCAATCTTCCTCTTTCTTTTACAACTTTGTAATACCTTATATTTTTACTTGTGTTTTTCCTCCTACTATACAAATTTATTTTATATATATATGTGTGTGTGTGTGTGTGTGTATGTATATTCACATACACACAACACACACATATATACACACATATATAGAATATCAATTGTCAAAATAGATATTCTCTGAAACAAAGATAACATTCTAGACATTGTATTAATCTTAATCACAGAAATTCTATCCAGCAGTGATAATTGTACTTTGTCCCATCTTGACATATCGTTTTTTACTTCATTCTATATTTTAAGATAGTTATTTTAAAACAATGATTCATATTTATCATAATTATACCAATGTATTTGACCTTTTTCTCAATCTTAAAACTCATTTTACTCACCAGTTCTTTGAACTTGTATCTTCATGTTTTTTGATAATATATTTGTTTTCTGTTCATTAATCTTGCCCCAAATTCTTTTAATATACTCATTAAAAGTTCAATTCCCTTTAAAGGGACTGCCAAAACCAGAACCAGAAGTCAGCTGCAAAAGCTCTTAACTTCTATGTCTCCTTTTTATTCTTTATGCTTCCAATCCTCTCATATTTTTTATGTACAGATCACTTCTTCCAAAACCTTAAATAAGAAAGTCCAGTTCAAATTATCAAAAGCCTTCTCTGCATCTAAAAATATCAAAGCTTGCTTTTCATTATGTTGTTTCAAATATTTCAAAATATCCACGACAGTTCTAACACATTGTCCTTTAAATATATTTTAGAAAAAAAAACCCATATCAATCCTCATGAATACATTCTTGCAAAATCATTCTTTCAGCTAAAATTGTTGTAAATAACTTGCGGTCATTCTTTAAGAATGATACTGGTGTATAATTTCTTTTTGAAGTTAAATCTTGTCTCTTTTTAGGTATTAACGTTATAGGGATAATTTTTGACATATAACCGTTTGTTCAGCATCCATTCAAAATTTCAACAGTGTTGAACAAAGGAAGATATTACTTCTGCCTAAAGTTACAGCTGTTGAAGCATCCCATTGGTCATATGATAATAATCCAAGCCTTGACAGTATACCTATCTATCCTTATAACTGCAGGGCCACTGCAATTCTCCCCACTTATCTTCCCCATCTGCATAGCACTACTCAGCAGCAACAATCCTAGTTGCCCATGGCCCAGATGACCTTCACTACCTTGGACCTTTCTCTTTCTCTCTGCAACATGGCTTCCCTAACCATCTGCAAACGGGTATCCCTTTCCTTCTGCAAGCCACATCCCACTGGAAATTATCTGGTCTTGCCCAAATCTCACAAGAAAGGAATATGGAGCTTGGAGAACAGCACAAGCCTTGTACTCTTCAAAACTATTCCCCCAAATTGCATACGTGCCATTCCTATTGCACAGTATGGGGATTTGAAGAAGAAAAGAGACTTTTTAAAAATCATCTTCTTGTTTGTGACAGTTCATTTTAATAGCACTCAATAACTTCAGCCACAACAGGCATCAAATCTCCATGGCAACTAAAACTCATACTCGAGTTCTTTACCTTATCTTTTGTTATGAATATTCCACCAACTAAATATATTTTTCAAGAATAAACAAGCGTTCCCATGTCAAACTGGTCTCTTTAACTGAGTTGGTAAAAAATTATACTACTATACTTTCATCAAAAGTAAAAATGATAAAAAAAAACACAGTAAGAAAAAAATAGTCCCCTTATCTGTTTTAAAACATTCTTATATCTTCCTTAATTAAGCTTTTTGCAAATAGTTCGTGAATTTTTACATCAAAGTTTCTTTTCTTTTCTAAGAAGGTTTAGTTCATCACAAGAAGTCTTATCTTTGCTACAGAAACTGATTTTCCAATTATATAATACTTGAAGCTGAAAAATGAAGCACTAGCCACTAGTTACTAACATTAATTCCTTTTAAATTCAGAACACCAGACCAGCGTTCAACTTTATTCAGTTCTATAGATTGGTTTTTTCCAAGTCTTGCTGCAAGATATTTAAAAGAATAAAATATAGTTCAATTCAGGGTAGAATACTTGTGAGTGGCCAAGCTCTTCATACTTTTCTTGGCAAGAATATAGAAATGCATCCTCTTGGAATTTCTTTTTTTATTATTTTGATTATTTCCCAGTCTAACCTATAATACAGATATTCTTCAGAAGTCTTCCATCCTACATTTTCAAGTTAATTTTTAACTCCTGGCGACTGCTTGAACTTCTTGCTACAGTTTTATTGGCAAGGTCTTTCAGAAGTGGTTTGTCATTGCCTACTTCTTAGGGGTGAGAGAGTGACAGTCCCAAGGTCACACAATTGGCTTTGTGCCTAAGGAAAAAGTAGAACTCAGCTTCCTGGTTTGTAGCCCCATACCTTAACAACTACACTACACAAACTGACTTTCTATCCTATTATTAGCCAGACTGAACCTGCTTAGTAAGCAAGTCCAGACAAAATGAATTGGTACATTCTGAGACAATCACATACTAACTGACACAACGTAAGATGGACAGTAATACAGATAGTTCTTGATTTATATGATGGCCTCCTAAAAATTACTTATAACCTGCCCTCAGGTTATGACTGCCGCATCACCTACACAATCATTTGAAGTGTATTTTGGGTGCTTAGCAATTGACATACATTTATGAGTGGTTACAGCATCCGACAGTCAAACAATCATATTTTGCAACAAACCAATAAAAACAATGCCCATTGGATATGCCAGATTCGGACTTTTGATCACAAGATTTACTTATCAACTTGCTGAACAATCATTAAAACAGCCCAGTCATTTTGAGACTCAGTTTACAACTGCAATAACTTACAATCAAAATTCCTTTTGATTTATACAATTTTAAGAGGTTAGCTTTAATAATATAATACTGTCCATCTTTAATGCGAATTCAATAGTATTCAGTGCAATTACTATACCACATATATCATTAAATACATTGCAGTCACACAATTGAACAATCACAGCAAATAATTTTAGAGGAACATCAATAGAGCACTTCCAGGATTGAATTACAACAGGAAACTAAAACAGTGTCTTCTCCCATTGTATATAACTCTCTCACTTTTAGTAGGAACATGGTCTTCACAATGGCTATATCCAGAATCAGGAATTCTCTGCCTAGTAAAACCAGGTTACTTCCTGATCCTTGGTATTTTTGCCAATGGGCAAAGAAGTTTTTTATTTAAATCAGCTATTTGTTGAAGTATCTTTGAATTTTATATTTTATATTTTATTTATTGTAAAATGCTTTGAGCACTAGAATGAAAGCAGTATCTAAACTTAAGATGTACAACTTTTCTCAGTTCCAGTTCTACCTATTTCCATTCCTTTGCTCCCATTACTATTTCTATTAAGAGAACAGCACATAGCACTGGCAGAAACTGCCTCTCCTTTCTGACTCCACCTTTTAAAAAGGCACCATATCAGAAATCTGCAGAATACTCAATACAGGCAATCAGTCAAGATTAAAGCTGGTTCAAGCAAAAGGAAAAAATGAGGTCCAAAATATTGCTAAGTTAAATAAAAAGAAGGAAAGCAGTTAAAATGCAGTTTAGGTATTATAGATATTAATATATTAACAACATTGCTGTAAACCCACTTGTATAAAAAAGCTCTGTAAGATTTTCAATGAAAATGGAAAGAAAATGGAACACATAACAAATACAATGAAATGATAAGGACAGATAAGTCAATTAAAATTTTAATTTGTAACTGGCACCTAGAATGTCTGTATTGAACAGATTAATCTAGACATCTATGGTGTCAATTAGACATTGATACCTAAGCTATTCCCTTTTAAAGCCTTCTGGCTTAAATATCAACTCTCAAGCTGATTAACATACATTAAAAATTAATGTTGCCATACTATTGAAAGGTCCTGTCAGATTTAAGTTTCTACCAAAATCATACATTATATTTAAAATATCCAGGATGATATTGTTTCTTGGTCTGAAGAGTGTGATTCCCAATTTAAAAACAATACATAGTACTTCAGAAAGAATGAGTGGATAAGGAAACTAGCAAAACATTACACAAAGAAATAGGCAATTTATGTGCCTAATTTAACAATGAAAGTCATTGAGGTAGCATACATATGTGATTCACAAATATTTTTAATGAAAACCTGTGTGCTAAACTAGCCTTCCCAACTCTAAACTCCTCCAAATAGTAAGACTACATTTCCCAGAATTTACAAGTAAAGTTGGAGAGTTATGCTCAAACCAGATTTGAGTTAGCTGGATGACTAATTATGGTTTAATAGTCAGGTTTACTAAAAGATTAATTGTATTAGAAGAACATAAAGGAAAAAAATTGTAGTCAATAGGAACTTAAAAATTACTGTAATTAATTTCTTGGCATGTAATGCTAGAATCAAAAACAAATAAAATACACATTTCAATTAAGTCACTATGCATGCCAGTATATGGTTTCATCTTGGAATAAAAGGCTCAAATAACAGCTATGCTTTTAATGAAAATTAAAACAGAAATAAAGCAAGGCAATAGCACTATAGAAAACAGTGGTCAAGTTTGAAAACCACTTACATGAAACAAACAGTAAACCAATATTTTAAGAAGAGTTTCCTAAAATACTTGGCAAAAATTACCAGTTGACAATTCTGAATTAATTAATTGAGTAGTGTGTAGTGGGTATAACAAGTTACAATTTGCCATATTGAACTAAAAGCATATATCAAAAGACTAGTAAAATTCTATGGAAGCGTATTTTTGAAAATGGCCAATTTTGCATGTACAGGAGGGCTGGAAAGGGTTGTTAGTTCTTACCTGATACGACCTTTCTCGTTGGGTGGAGATAGCATCCAGGATTGGGTTGTCAGTTGCTGCTAGCTGATTGGACTGAGTCTGTCAGATTGGTGATGACACTCCCTGTTGCTAAGGGTGCCCCAGAAATTGGCAAAGGAATAGTGACAGACTGACGTGTTTTCTTGCTGTCCACTGGATTCAGAACGGAGCTCCATCAGTGTGGGGCTGGATGCTATCTCCACCCAATGAGAAAGCTCGTATCAGGTAAGAACCAACTACCCTTCTCCACTGTGGTGGAGATAGCATCCAGGATTGGGACATACCAAAGCTGGCTGTCCTCCGGGCAGACCTAGTTTGGTCCGAATCCCCTAGACAGGGTGGACCTTTTAAAGAACTCTCCATCCAAAGGCTGCCTCCGAAGATGCAAAGGAGTCCAGTTTACAGTGTTTGATGAACAGAGAAGGCAAATCCCAAGTTGCCACTCTGCAAACCTCCTCCAGAGAGGTCTGAGTGGCCTACACCACCGACGCGGCCGCACTTGTTGTCAAATAGGCTGTTATTTTTGGAGGTACTGCAAGTCCATGGGATTGATAGGCTTTGGAGATGCACAGTCTGATCCATCTCCCCAGTCATTGGAGTGATCTTGCAACCTATGGTATAAGGTTGAAAGGATACAAAAAAGGATTCAGACTTTCTGAAGGGACAAGTTCATTTAACGTATATACGAAGGGCCCTTTGAACGTCCAGAGTGTGCCACCTTTTTTCTAATGTATGGACTGGTTTAGGACAGAGATCAGGTAATACTAGTTCCTGGGTCCTGTGGAACCAAGAGTTCACCTTTGGCACGAAGGAAGGGTCCAATCTCAAAACAATTCAGTTGGGGTGTAAAATACAGAGGTCCTTCCTGACAGATAAGGCAGGTCCAAAAATAAGTCCAAAAATCTGTCTGGCCAAGGTGATGGCTAGCAGGAAGACCACCTTGCAAGGCCCTTGTCAAGTCCTTCTTGAAGGAAGTCCAGCACCTGGGCGACCGAGGTGGCCTCAGTAGGGTCCATCCCAGATTGTAAGCACCATTCGCAGAAAGCCTTCCAGGTCGCATCATAAATGCAACTGGTGGAAGGCCTCCTGGAGGTTTGAATGGTTTGTATCACCTTGGAGGAGTAATGGCCTGGATCAGACATCCCCACTCAATCTGCAAGCAGTCAATTGAAGCCACTGGGGTTCCGGATATAACAAAGGTTCCTGGCTGAGAGATACCCTGTCCGCCGGTATCCTCCAAAGGTTGGTCACAGGTGGGTTTACTAAGTCTGCAAACCATGGCCGTCTGGGCCAGTGAGGAGCCACAAGTATGAGCTCTACTCTTTGCCCCAATAGTATCTGTATCACCCTTGGGATCAGGGGCAGAGGAGGAAAGGCATAGAGGAGTCTCCATAGCCAAGGGCTGCATAAGGCGTCCTTCCCCTCTGCCCCCAGAACCGCAAACCTGGAGAAGAATCTCGGGAGTTGTGCGTTGTCCTGAGAGATGAAGAGGTCTACTGCTGGTTGTCCAAAGCACTCCAACAGCTCCTGGAACAAAGCAGGGTGCAAACACCACTCTGCATGGTCTATAGTGGCTCTGCTAAGCCAGTCTGCTTCAACATTGGATACACCTGCAATATGCTCAGCTCTGACCGAGACAGGATGCCTTTCCGCCCAGAGACACAGTTGTTCTGCCTCTAGCATCAGTGGCCTTGAATGTGTTCCCCTTGGCAATTTACATGTGCCTTAGTGGTCACATTGTTAGTTAGGACCAGGACGTCCTTATCTGCAACTATGTTTTGGAATTGCCTCAGGGCCAGGTGAACTGCCTGAGTTCTAACCAACTGATGTTATGGTCCAAATCTGCCTGGGACCTCTGTCCCTGGACCATCATGGATTGGAGATGAACTCCCCAGCCATAAAGGCTGACATCAGTGGTCAGAATCAGCTGGTTAGGTTCCTTGAATTGGTTTCCTAAGGAAAGTGCCCCTGATAACCACCACCGAAAGGACTTGATGACTTCCAGAGGTATCCTGACTTGGGAATGGGAACAACTCCTGCCTGTCCTTTGATAAGAAAGAAGAAACCATTGGTGCACCCTGGCACGTAAGCGTGCCCAGGGAACTATATTGATACATGAAATCATCTTGCCTAGGAGTCTTGAAAGCGTAACCAGAGGTATCCTGCTCTTAGATTTCACTGGAATAATCAATTCCCTGATACTCTCCTGATGCTCCTGGGACAAGAACATCTTGCACGATATGGTATCTATTACAGTTCCCAGATGGAGCAAGCTATTGGTTGGAGTGAAATGGCTCTTGGCCCTGTTAATGGAAAAGCCGTGCTCTTGTAGCACCTGGATGATGAGCCCCAAGTCCTCTGCTGCTTGAGATGCTGAGGAGGACTGGACCAGGATATCATCCAGATAACATTGGACTCTGACTGGGATAGCCCTAAGGTTGCTATGTTAGCTGCTAGGGCTGCTAACAGCTTTGTGAATGTTCTAGGAGCAGATGAAAGACCAAAGGGCAAGGCCCTGCACTGAAAATGACTGCCATTATAGTAGAACCTGAGGAATTGCCTATGGGCAGGTAGTATAGGGACATGAAGATAGGCTTCCGTTAGATCTATGGAAGTGAGGAAGTCCCCTTCCCTAATTCCATCCAGAATAGACTGGAGAGAATGCATCTTAAACCGCCAGTACCTTAGTCTGCAGTTTAGACGCTTTAAATCCAGAATTGCCCTCTACCACCACCACCCCGAGGCCTTTGGTATTACAAACAAGATGGAATAAAATCCCATCCCCTGTTGGTCCTCAGGTACCGGCTGGATTGCAGGGATTTCCAGCAGGTGCTGAATAGCTGTTTCCATGAGGACCTTTTTCTCCCTGTTCTTAGAAACAGGGCAACGACTGAAAAACCTCGGGGGTATGGAGAGGAACTCTAGAGAAAGGCCTGATCAGACTGTCTCCAGGACCCAGGTGTCTGTGGTTACTTCCTCCCAACGCCTGGCAAACAAGGCCAGATGTCCCTCCAATGGGAGGGTTGACAGTAGATTTATCTAGGGTGTCAGAAAGGATGATGCCCTCCCCCTCAAAAGGGCCACTTGTTCTGGAACTGGTGGTTTCTACCTGTCTTGTCCTGCTGCTGTTCCTGTCTGGGGATGAAGGGCCTCTGGGGTCTAGAAAAAACCCCTCCAGCTTCAGTCACCCTTTCTTGATTGGAAGGCAAAAATCTTCTCCTTGTCTTTGGAGTCCAGACCTTGTCCAGGGCTTCTCCAAATGATTTCTCCCCCTTGAAGGGGGCAGTGGCCAACCTCCATTTATGCCTCATGTCTGCCCACCATTGCCTGAGCCAGAGCAGACATCAAGAGGCTACAGACAATCCTATCGCCTTTGAAGCAAACCTGACTGCACTGAGGGTGGCATCAGCCGAGAACTCAACAGCTGCTTATTAATGTGCTGATGAGATCTGACATCATTAGTTGGAATTCTCTCCTGCAGTTCACGTAACCAGATGAGTGATGCCCTATTGAAAAAGGAAGCTGCAGTGGAGGCCTTCACTGTCCAGGCTTCTGACTGATGAGTCCTCTGAAGTATTTGTTCCACCCTCTTGTCTTCTGCTCTCAGTTGAGTCTTCAGGCTCACCAGGAATCTCAGAATTGGACTGCAGGGCAGCTACCGGGGCATCTACTGTGGATACTTCCAGAGCTCTGGAAAGATCAGCTCCCACATTAAACAACCTTCTATCAAGGGAAGAAGGGCTTGGGCCTGACCCAGGAGAAGGCCACTGCCTCTGGATGGCCGTTGTAAACATCTTTGGTGAAGGGATGACCTCTGCAGTTATGATCTTCTCGGAGAAGAGTGGATCATTGGGGTCCTCAGATGCATCTGCTGGCTCAGGTGGTGCAGGAGCCTTGCCTTGCCCTGTGGCATTCTTTGCCTTGAAGAGGAACCATTTAAATAGGGCTGGTTGAAAAAGCCCTGAAATTACAGGATTCTCAGAATCCAGGCCTTCATTATCAGAGAGGTCTCTCTCTATCTGATCTCCCATGTCAGAATGGGCAGAGTGATCACATAGAGTGTGAGCATAAGAATCAGCCTCAGAATACATGGTGTTCAGAGTTTTGCAGCACAAATTCAGCGCCAGAAAAATAAACACAGATGGCTGATGCTTCATATTAAGTAAATTTTACAATACCAGTTGTAGATTTCTCCAACATAGAGCAAATTCAAACAGAAGCAGACATGTTGCAGGTTCAGAGCTTAACAGCAACTCAGGAGCTCAGAAACAGACATCAGTTTCACTTTAGTTCAGCAGGCAAGCAAGCAAGCAAGCAAGCTAGTTTCATCTTCAATAGACAGAGTCAGAGCTTAACATAGCTGCAGAGCTTAATATAGAGCCACGCCCAGGCTACTTCTAGTTTCAGTTTCCAAATAGTCCTCATTGGCTGACTTATTGCTATGCCTATTCACTGGCTGATGTTGCTACCATGCTCTATTTCAGTTCATGAATATACTGACACATGGACAGGTCATCACGAAATTGAGAGGCTTGTCTCAAGCCCTGTCTGGAAGAAAAGCAGGAAGCTACTGAAGATCGCCTAGACTGCTTTAGGGCTGCAGATACCCCTTGCTTTACTGCCTCCATTAGCAAAGCCTGCATGTTGATCTGAACATTTGGATGTTGTCCCACTGCTGGGTGGAGCCCCGCAGCAGTGGTTGTGAAAGTGGCCTCTGGAGCCACTCTGGTTCTTTGCAAAGTTGTTGCTAGCTGTTCTGTTGCTGGGCAGACAGAGAAAAAAAATCTCTTCAAAAGAGACTTCAGGCTTCTGCAATCCAAACTGTTCTCCCTGTGGCCAGCACCTGCAAATGCCTCCTGTCATTTTGATGAGACCTGGCTCTTGTCTCCAACGGTCGCTCCTCATTTTGGCGGGAATCAATGCTGGTGCTGTTTGGAACAGCTCCCAGGCTTTCTTGGGCTGCTTCTTGCTGTCCTTTAGCCCACAGCCTGTTCAACATCCTGTGCTTACGACGCTCATCCCACTCTGCTGCCTTGGAGCCCTTTCGAGCCCCTGCAGCCCTGGCTCTTGGCTTGGGGTCTTCTAATGAGGCCGAAACATTTGGAGTTGTAGGGCTGAGAGAGCTTAACGGCCAGCGAGTCATTTCCTCCACTCTATTCGCGCGGCCAGCATTTCCTGTTGAATCCGCCATTTTAAATAACTGACAAGCAGCCTAACTCCCCTGGGAGTCTGCTGACCTACGGATTCGAAGGCTCAAGGGATTAAAACAAGAACTTTGTGCACACGGGAGCACCTGAAACTGGAAGAGCAGCTCCCCGGCGCACATGTGCACAGCGGCCAGCTAGTCTTCACGTGCACATGCGCATTAGAAACCAGAAGACCAGGTGGCCGGTGCCCGCATGCACTCTGGGAAGCTAAGCCTATGGTTTCCGGTGCTCCCGCATGGCGTGTCAGGGAGCTGCTCTTCTGGTTTCCGGCATGCGCACACACGCACGCTCCCATTTTGGCACTCGGTGCCAAAAAGATTAGCCACCACTGCCCCATAACTACAGGAGTTTTGAATGTATCTAACTTTCCTTCTCACAAAGGAAGCAAGATTAAATTTTGAACTGAGTTGTTTATAAAAATAATAAAGGTGTGATATAAATAAATACTGATAATAGTATGTCCGTTCGCTTCAAGTAATTCTTTCTAATAAATTAGCTAACCCGTAACATAATTAGATATGTACTAATTTAACACAAAGTTAGTTTTGCATTGAATTTTATTCCATTTTCTGAATAAATAATTCAATAATTCATTAAAAGCTATAAAGAGAGACATAGGTCTCACCCTCAGCTTTACCATGTTTCTCATGCTGAGGAAAAAGTATTTTTTTCTTGATGGATGAAAGAAAGCCTAAGTCCTTTCCTCTGTTTCTTACAACTGTAATTGACCCCAAAAGTTCAGTCATAGATCATGGTAGTCATTAAGTAAGTCACCGTAAATGCTTTTTTGTCAGAAACCAGAAGTAAATTTTAAAAAATGCTGAAAATCATAGTCATATGACTCTGGGACACTGCAGGCAGTTGTAAGTGTGGGCCAGTTATAGAGGAACCAAAATGCTCTCACATGGACCATGCGGTTGGGGAAAACACTGTAATTTCAAAATCATGTTTAAGTAGGTCCTGGGAGGTTTGTTGTAATTTCAGTCACTGAGTCATAAATCAAGGTAATAAGCAAAGGCCTACCTGTTATTCCAGAGAAGTCAAAATTGTCACTACCTTCTGCACTGATTTATTGCTTTCATTCCCATTGAAATTGAAATGATTACACAACAAGCACCTGTCTTTTTGTATGTGCATGTGATATCACAATTGCTTGCTGATTGATTATCAAGTCAGGCTTGACTCTTAAAGATCACACAGACTCCATCATTTTCTCCATGATGATCGGTCCCTAACTTGGTCTACTCATCGCTGCTATAACTGAGTCCATCCACTTTGCTAGGGTTATCGTCTTCTACATTCTCCTTCCACCTTTTCCAGTCCCCCAGCCTTGTCTAGAAATCCACATCTTTGCATAATGTGTCCAAAGTACAGTCAGATAATTTGAGCCTGGTCATTTGTATCACAAATAAGAATTTTGGGTTGATTTCCTTGATTATCCACCTGTTTATTTTCTTGGCTATGATTTTAAGAATATCTTAAAAGTCTTCCACAATACCAACATTTAAAAAATGTTGTTGGAGAATATTTGTAATACAGCACTGAAATGAGAGAGATCTTTGGTATCCTTTGAGTTTGACAGTTTTCTTGCAGACATTTCATTACCAAACAAATACCAAGGTAGTAGCACTGATGATTTCACCTAGTTTGTAATGAAAGCTCTGCGAGAAAAGAACCAAGAGCAGAGAGCACCAAGGACCCCTCATTCAAAAGTGTCAATACATTTTTGCCCTGCTTTTTTGAAATATTCCTATACTGTCCATGTCATCTTCAACTTACGGCCATAATTGAGCACCCAATATCTGTTGCTCAGCAAGACAGTTGTTAAGTGAATTTTGCCCCATTTTATGACCTTAAGTGAATAAATGTAGTCGTTAAGTTACCATAGTAACAGTTTTAAAGTGAATCTGGCTTCCCCATTGACTTTGTCAGTAGTTTGCAAAAGGTGATCATAAGATCCCAGGACACACTGCAACCATCATAAGTCCATACCAGTTGCCAAGCATCCCAATTTTGATTATGTGAGCACGGGGAAACTACAATGATCATAAGTGTGAAAAATGGTCATATCAGTGCTGTTGTAACTTTGAACAGTCACTAAACCAATGTAAGATTCGTCAAAGACTACCTGAAGACTATCACAGGGAAAACTGTTGCCTCTCTGATTCCGATATTTATAGTACAGATACTGTACCTTCCAGCATGAGAGTATCTTTTCCAAGGCGTTTAGAGCTGCACTATCAAGCTGTTATTCTGTTGTGCATTCTTGCCTCCTGGAAACTTTAATGTTCATACTGTCATTGTGTTATAAGCTGCACAGTGTCATTTTAATAGTGAAATGGATGGCCTATAAATTAAATAAATAAATAGTCAATCTTAAAAGGCAGAAACTAAGTACCAATGTAGTATCTTCATTGTCAATTCTAGGTGTGTCATTATCACACCTATAAAAACAGTGGGGCTTGTGTCTTGATAAAGCAACAGTAGTTTTGTTATTGTCTCCTCTATACAGCTGCTATTGCTGATTGATTCAAGAGATGTACAAAACATGGTAAGCTCAAAATGGTTCCTCTGACCTTGAAAAAAAAAGTCAGATTCAAAAATTGTTGTTTTAGGACTCACAATATCTCACAGTGGTTTTGAGTTTTTCAGTGTTTCTAAAGTTCTTTCTACATCAGCCGTGGGCAAACTGCGGCCCGGGGCCGGATCCGGCCCGTTCGGCTGTTCTATCCGGCCCGCGGAGCCGAAAGAGCGGAGGGTTCTCTTGCTCTCCCAGAAGGCTACATGAAGTAATCTAACTTTGAATTTATATTAGTTCACACAAACACTCCATCCATGCTTTTGTTCCGGCCCTCCGGTCCAGTTTAAGAACCCATTGTGGCCCTCGAGTCAAAAAGTTTGCCCACCCCTGTTCTACGTGCTACAATCAGCTTATTCTTTTGCATCTTATGATTATGTTGTGTTTCGTGCCAGTAGGATAGCAGAGAACAGTTACATCCTTGCTGCTATTAGTTTGTGACAGATTTAGAAAAGGAAAGAAGTCAGTCCTGGGGAAAAGCAGCATATGGCTTGAGGCATGGAAAGACCTTTTAGAGTCTGGCCTGAAGCTGGAAGAGAGGACCAGGAGTGCTGTGATTGATCAATTGTGACTGGAGTGCCTAATGCTCCTCAAGCATTTGCTGATGAATATCTGGTTGCCTGCATCAAGGAACTATCCCCACTCCTGTTTTAGTTTTAAAACCAGACTCTTAATTTATTGGGGAGAGAAATTCCATCAGAGTCTAGGCAAGATCTCCCAATCAAGAGAATGAGAAAGTGTATTTTTCTGTGTTGCCGCTCTCCACGGATAAAGCAAGAGTACCGTTTCCCGAAAATAAGACACTGTCTTATATTTTTTTTGGCTCCCAAAAACACACTAGGTCTTATTTTCGGGGTAGGTCTTATATATTTATGGTGCCAAATAGTGGGTGTGAGTGTGTAGGGGGTGTTTGGGTGCACGGTTGCTCCCTGAAAAGTCTTCCTGGAACTGGAGATTTACACTAGGTCTTATTTTCGGGGTAGGTCTTATATTAGGGCAGGTTTAGAAAATAGTGCTAGGTCTTACTTTCAGGGTAGGTCTTATTTTGGGGAAACACGGTAGGTGTTCAGGACCAGCTTCCCCAGTACAAGTAAAGGAGATGGTGAGAGGCAATCTAGTGTAACAATTAAGACACTGTGCTAGAAACTAAGAGACTGTGAATTGAAATGAACTATGAGTGACTTTTAGCTCTACCCAGGTTGTTGTGGAGAAAATAGGAGCCTGGTGCATTATATTCTTTTGAGTTGTACAAAATACGGGCAAGTTATAAACAATTTGATTGCCATCATTGCTGACTGCTAACCCAGACAACCTAATTGCCTATATTAGCAACCTTCAAACTAGAAGGTTCCTAAATATCATTCCATAGCTGGCCATGGTGGTGTTGAAAAAGACCAACAGGCCACACCTCTCCTATGAAGTGAGAACACCATAGCAAGTATGCACTCCAGGTATATCTTGGATATTTGTTTCCTGCTGTAACCATTGCAAGGCATGGGTTAACAGGGAAGAAACTCTAAATCAATGGCTTTCAACCTCTGTGCTGTAGAGTATTGCTGTGCTGTGAAATGTCCACAGGTGTGCCGCATCAATCAGAAACTCACCTCTCATGACATCACCAGGAATGGACTACTTCCTCATGTAACCAGTGATATCACAGAATTTTCAGTTTCACAACCCAGAAGTCCAACTTATGAAATTTGTGCCATGAGATGATGAAAAAAGTTTAAATTCTCTGCTCTAAATCAATATTGGGAACACTTCTGTGGCACAGCGCAATAGTCTTTACGATTATTGGCAGCACCAGGCAAAGTATGTTGCTAGATAACAGTAAGATTCCCACCCTGAAGCAGGCCAAGCTGCCACTGCAATGCATAAACAGCTCTTGGCAGGGAAGGGGGGTGTTAATAAAACTAAGTGATAAGGCATACTAGCGCACAGATGATGGGTTTAACTGATCTTCTCGATGCTGCTTGTCCCTAAGGTACAAAATCCCCTTGCTCAGTATCTTCATCAAGCAATGTAAAGAGAAAGAAGCCCTGCAGCTTCTGCAAGCAGGAGGACAAAAATGCACATCTTCTCAGGATATTTGGTCTGGTATATGTAGAATAGGCACATCTTTCCTCAAGTGTCTTTCCAGCCCCTGGGAATGGAGAGTCTCAAGTTAGATTGTTACTGTAGTTCAGTAAACCTTCTTCACTTTTACTTAATAATCTAAAGGCCCTGTCCATCAAAGCTCTCATACTAGGATCACCCTGCCCTTCAAAAACTTGTCACCCTTCGAGAACAAAGGAACCCAGAGGGAAAGAGGAAAAGAATTGGGGAAAAATACCGGAGGGTTGAGAAATTGAGTAAAGAGGGAAATATCTGGAAAATAAAAAAAAGGGGAAAAGAATCAGCAGAAACTTGAAGGCTGGAAGATAGTCAAAAAGAGAGAAGGGGTTAAAAATTGGAGTGAAATAATAAAAGGGGAAATGTTAGGGGATGGAAGGCAAAAGAAACAGGACCTGGGAATAAAGGAATATGGGAAATTTGAAAAAATGGGAGTAAACTTACACAGAGATAATGGTTGAATAACCTTGGGAGAGGGGGTTCTGCAAGGTGTAGGGGAATAATATAGATAAATTTTTAGTTGTGAAAAGGGGACATAGAAGATGGATAATAGAAGTGTTATTTTTTGGTAAAGCTCTCCTCCTTTATGTATAAGAAATAAATATAATGAACATATGGAACATGATTATTAAATATATTGAATCTTTCTTTTTGAGGATTGGAATGCTGACTTTCTTTTTATTTCTCTTGATTTAAGTATGAATGGAATAAATAATAAATGTAATAGTGTAGGAGGAGACTTGAAGGTGGAAATTGGCATGAGGGTTGACTAATTGTTATTTCATTGATAATGGAATTTTATGCTCTTTATTACCTATAAAGATAATTGCAATAAATAATGAAATATGTTTATTGAACACATTGAAATATCTTAAATATCTTAAATATATTAAAATAAAAAATGATATAGGAGGTGAGATGAAATGGAGTTAACATCAGGGCCTATTAAATGAGCAGATTAACATGTTCTTTTTTTCTGAAACTAGATAAACTTTATGAAATTAAGATTAGAAAGGGAAACCATGCAGAACCTGACTTATATGTGTTATATAATCTTAAATGGGATTAGTAATTTTAATGTGTTAGGTAATGTTAATATTTAATGGAAGAATATGTAACTCAAAGGTGGTGCACTTAAATTATTTCAGGGGAAACCAATTTATAGAAGGAGTGTTATAAATTAGAATTTAAGAGGAATATACAAATGTGACAGCCAAAAGTATTAAAATATAATAATTATGAAGTTAATATATGTGAATTAAATAATGAGATAAACATTTGGAACAATATGATAAAATAGAAAATATATAAAAACATTGTTAAGATAAGAAATTGAATATAAAAACTGAATGTGTAGTTATGGTCATATTTGTATGTATATGTCAAACCTGTAATCATGCTGTTTACTGAAAAGAGATGTTAAAATGTGGAAAATTGAATAAAACTTGTTTTTAAAAAAAACTTGTCACCCTCACATGCAGACAAGTAAAATCTACATTTTTTTCAGTGAGACTTCGGCCCCAGATGATCTGACTGAAGCCATTTTTCTTAGGCATTTTATTTTTCTTAGGCATTTTGATTAGTGGTTTTCTGATTATTTTTATGTTCTGGGGTGTTGTTTGCTGAATCCTTCAGGGGCAGATTATACGTACTGTAAATAAATACTCTCAATCCTCCATCACTTAAAAAGGTATTGATTTACCATCATATTCTGCTTTTGTGTGTGTGTGTGTGTGTGTGTATCTGCTGTATTTTCCAGCCCATTCTCCTGATACATCAGAACCAATGGAGAGAACTCAATTCTGCTGTGAAAAGCCCCCTCTTTTTTAATTAAGGAACTAATCTACATAGAGAAACATTGTACATTGGATCATATACCTTGGAACATGCTTTATCTCTTTCACATGGACAGGAATACAAATATTTTTGTGCTATGTAGTCAATTTGGACCAACTTTTCCTAAGCCACATTTCATTGGGGGAGACATCTGTAGGTGAGGCCAGGGAAAGGAAGGAAGTTCAGAGAAGCCCATATCATAAAACTACTTCAGGAGACTCTTTACAGTCCCCACAGAGCCGTAACTGTATTAACTGTCTTGAAAGAAGAGTTCTTGGAAGATAGAAGTGACATAGGAGCCTGCTCAGCCAGACTGTTTTTCCCAAAAAATTCCTAAGTAGGAGAGTATAAGAAAGCTAACAAAACCATTCCTGAAACTTGCTTGGCTGGAATCTTGCTTCCCGTCTCTGAGCTGTCATCATTAGCTGTTTTGTGGGGGAAGTCCTAGTATTTTTAAAACTGTATACATTGATATAATCGTTGTTCTAAATGACTGGTTAGAAATTCCTGTAATAATAGAAGAAAATAAATATGTAAAGTGGTTGGGGGCAGGATTTTCTGCCCTCCTTTCAGTTGATTAAATTAAGCATTAAGTCTATTGTAGGATCCACATCATAGGTTTATTTTGTTCTGCTTCAAAAAAGCAAGAAACTATACCATTAATTTTTCATAACTGCACCATAAAAATTCAGTGGCATGAATTAAGCAGGATTCAAAGCTAAATTCAGCCCACAGGCTGCTCGTTCTGTTCTGGATTCTGGAGGAATTTTTCATTACCATAGCAAGTTTTGAATTTTTTTAACCTACCATTTATAGGTACTTTATGCTGGTCTTATAAGCAAACTAATGACTATTATAACTAGAATGGAAACCCAGCATTTCTTTTTTCCTGTCAAAATAGGCAGATTGTGACTTGGTTGGGCTGCTGAGAAATTATAAACCTGCAATTCTCTGCTGTTTTGTCTTCCAAATTGAATTACTCATATGAGAAAAGCATGTAGGCCCAGTGGCACATTGGTTAGAATGCAATATTGCAGGCTAACTCTGCCCACAATCTGGAGTGTGATCCTGACAGGCTCAAGTTGACTCAGCCTTCCATCCTTCTGAGATCGGTAAAATGAGGGCCCAGATTGTTGGGGGCAATATGCTGGCATATATAAGGCGCTCAGAGAGTGCTGCAAAGCACTGTGGAGCTGCATATACATGTCAGTGCTATTGCTATTGCTATGGTATTTTCTTGGCTGCTCACTTGCTGATTGTATATGAATGAGTGTACAATGGATTTCAGTTATATCATAATGGCATTTCCATCTTACATTTTGATTTATGCCTTATAATCACGATTAAGGGAAGGTAACGAAAGTTTAATTTTGATTAATGAGTGGTAGTATATTAGAAATGGTTCTTACATGAACCTTCATTCCTATTACAATACAATAATTGTGCTTTTCATTTTGCATATGAATGACGATGTAAGTGAAATAATTCCCCATGTAAGAGCTGGCATGACTGAAGTATACAATCTGACTACTTTGCTATAATTTCAAGCATGTTTATAATATTGAAGAATTACTAGACATATTTCTAGGCAGAGATTTGAAATCAAGATAATCATCTATTTGATCAATTTTGGAAAAGGAGAAAAGCAAAATTTGCATCAGATCAGCTTTTTCATGGGGAATTATATAGTGCATAGTCATATATAAATTCACGGACAACATCAAAAGCACAATTACATTGCAGTAGAGATGAAGGTTCACATAAGAACCAATTCTAATATGCCACCACTCAATCAAAATTAAGCATAAATTAAGAGAATAGAACAGTTATAACTAGTATAAATGCTACAACCTTACACAATTTTTACAGGTAGACCTTGCTTAATAGCAGTAGCTTAGCAACTGTTCATAGTTACTGTGGACCTCAAAAAAGCTACTTACAACCTGTCCTCAAAGCTATGGCTGCTGTACACATGGCTGATTGTATAATGCTTGCAAATGCTTGGCACCTGGCTCACATTTACAACTGGTTACAATATCCTAAGTCAAGTGACCATGATTTGTGACTTTACCATTTTCCAACTAAAACAGCAAAATACACCCATTGGATATGTTGGATTTGCTTAACAATCATATTGCTCACTTAACCCCATGTGATTTGCTTAACAACCAGTTAAAATGATCATAAAATCAAGCCTGGTCACATGGTGTCTCAATTTATGACCACAATGATCTCTGACTGAAATTTCATGCCACATTATGAATCTAAGTCTAGGACTATCCGTACTTAGAAGTATATCCCATTTAAATGAGATAATTTGCATAAATTCATGTAGAAGTGAACTGAAATTCTCCCATAAAAATATTTAAGCAAATCACTGAACATCTTCCTGAAGAAATACATTTTTATACAAGAAGTATATATAGAAAGGTCCAAAAGTTATTTGTTGTCTGAGTTATATAAACTATAGGACAAAGAAATCATGTACTGTATTACAAACTAGAGTTAGTTATTATATTATCACATTCATGTTAGCCTGTCTTCTCTAAGCAAAGTCTGCAATATCAATGACAACTTAAAAACAGGCTACAATTTTCCAGCTGCTTGTTATACTGGTATATGGAGCCAATACAATTTACTCCTTTAATATGTATTTAGTCATTTTTCTTCAGCCTCATCTAAAGCTACTATAGGGTAAATTACAAGATTTTTTAAAATAAATTGAAACTGCTGATTCTAAAAATAAGTCCCTGCAGATTCACAACTGTGTCAAGTTGGCTATCTATTATGCAGAAGTAATCTAATATAATGGGACTTTAATCACTGAAAGAGCAGTAGAGACAAAATAACCAACTTTAACTACTATCTTAGAAACTTTTTAAAAATAATGTTCTTATTCCAAAATAATTAAATCTAGAACATTAAAACAGGTTTTTAATTATTTTATATAGAAATAAATGCTAATAAGAGATGCAACTGTTACTTAATAAGCAGTTCATTTGAATTACTTTTTATTTATACAAATTGAAACTCTATTAAATAAATTCTGCCCTATCCCCAAAAAGCAATCCTTTTCATTTAAAAATTTCCCCTAAAAGGATTAGGAAGAGATAAAAATGTACCATGAGGTTTTAGATTAATAAAATATTCAATTTGGAGTAAAATGTTCTGAGGAGAGAAGAACATAAAGAAAAGAAACACATAAACTTATGTTTTGCTGCTGAAAAATATAGAAGAAGCCATATGCTTTGGATGGCCCTTTTGTGAGCCACTGGAAATCCCAGCACAAGAAATAAAAGTAACACCTGTTTAAAGCAGCCATCTGTCCTCACAGGCTGAAGAAAACTAGAGTCTTTCCATATAATCCTGATTTTCAAACTACAGAGCTAAACTGCACCTGGGAACACTTGTACAAATACCGTTCACAACTCTGTTGCTTAAATGCTATAAATAAAGCCATCTATCAATGACTGTATATGCTGGAAAAATATGCATCTTAAATGCAAACATGCAGTTTTCAGTAGGTTTCTCCCATTATGTTTAAACAAGACTAATTGTTCTATTGATAATTGAAACATGCATTTGGGGTTCTTAATATAAGCTTCAATTCCTTTGACATGGAACTTGAATTTTAAAAACGCACACTGACATTTAAATGAAAGTTTGCTTTAGTTCACTGTAGTATCAACATTCACTCACAATCCGTCAACTTAAATGCAGAACAATTTCTTCTAAATTATAATTTTTAAAGTCTTTTGAGGGAAATGTGCTGTTTTGTTTCATACTAATACAGATTGCTGTAAAAGCTCCTCTCCAATCCTAAATTTATGTTTACATATACTGCTGCAATAGTTTTATTAACTGGGGATAGAAAAATTAAATTGGAATATGTGATTTTATTAATGATAATCTTTTTTACATTTTTACAAAGATATCCTGATTCTTCATTTGCTCTAATCCACACATTAATATTGCTGTTCCTGTTCTTTCAAACATATTCAGCATTGTATTTTTATAATTCTTTAGTACGTAGGGTAGTACTTTTGCATTAACTACATGAAGAGTTTTCTGAAATACATTCTAATTACTGCCCCCCTTAATATGAAGCTAGAAAAAAATGAATCAGGGCACATCATATTTTTTCGGCAGGGAGGTCTTTATTCATTGTGGCTTTTTTCACTAAACTTCAGCTTCTGTGACAATCAGATTTAAAAATTTTGTAAACTGGCACTGCAATCTAGCTGTAAAGTTTAATAGCTTTAAGCAAGCTCAGCTTGCAATTTAAGCACAAGATGCAAAGTTAAGTTATTGAAAAGACAAGAATTCAGATTATTTAAAAGATAAACAATATCACAAATTTCAAATACTTTTGCTTTTGATGCACAGCTTTGGATATATGCAAAATTTGGATATATGCAAAATGAACTGGAAATAACCCATTTTGATCCTGAAGCATCCATCTCAGCTGTTTCAATTAACAAACTATGTAAATAGTGTAAAAAGGGCTGAAACAGCTCCTTTAAAACTCAAAACACAATTGAAATTGGGCATTTTGCCCTAAAAGTGGGATGCTTTGAATTCAAAATTGGTCAGCTTAAAATGTTTTGCAAACCGTATCTTTATTTCTCTCATTATTGAAGAAATTATCAAAACCATTAGATTGTCTACAAAACTAGGGAAAAGGTCAAAATCATTGTCATCAAGATTCTTCAGAGGCAGTAAGGTATATAGTTTTGTTTTTTAATTTAACAATGAAAACACTAGAACTGAACTTAGAGGTCAGTTGTCTTTTTTTTAAGACTAAAATGTTTAGATTGTTTAGAATTTACATTTCTGATGGGTTTTTTTGTTCATTTTATATTCAGGTGAAGATCTACAAAGCTGAACTCTTGACAGATTATAATAATACTTTTCCCAAATAACTGAACAGAAGAATTCAAATTTTGGAATTTATAATCACAGCAGAAAAAAATGCTCTTAAATAGTTATAGATTTATAATCTCAAGTTTAATATAAACTGTTGAGACAATAATATTTTGAAATGTAAAGCATATGAATGTTTTAAAGATACAAAAATAAGAAATCTCCTTACATGTTCAAGTATGAATATATTTACACACAACTGAAATGTAGCATACTTTTCTGTGTCCATCAATCTTCCCTAACCTGGTAACCTTTAGATGTGTTGCACTACAAGTTTCAAATTTTTTTTATTTTAATGTATTTATTTAAATAATTTATATAGCCACCCATCTCATAAAAGTTACTCTAGGCAGTGCATAAATTTAAAAAAAATACATAAAATATGCCCAGGTTAAAAACATTTAATTTTCAATCCACAAAGACCAAAACAAATTAACCCATCAAATAGGGAGCATGCAATTCAGAAATTTTAGCTTCAATATATTTAGAAGTGACAGGTTGTATAAGATAGTTCTAGACAAATTAGTGATGTGCATTTAAATACATGCTGGAGAAGAAGAAAATCTTAACAGTGGCCAAATAAAATAAGAGCATGTAAACAATTTAGCAGCATTTCTAAAAATGCCTGTAATACATCACTAACATTAGGCTATACTGGAATAATACATATTTCCTATCCTATTTAAATACTGTAATGTGATAGATTTTTAGGATTAGAGTCTTTAAATTTAAAAAAAACCTTTCTAATTTTTATTACAAAGTAATCCATTTAAATTTTATTTTATTTATCCTTTTTAGTACAAAAATATATATTTAAATCTAATCAAAACAGTATCAATACCTACAATCCATAGTTTTGAGGAGCATTGTAGCTCACAAGGTTGGAGTGCTGGGCTGCCAATTGGCAGGCTCACATTTAAGACCCATCATTGCTGTAGGGTGGGGTGAGCTCCCATCACATGTTCCAGCTCCTGCCGACCAGCAGTTTGAAAGCGGCCTATCACAAGTAGATTAATGGATATCACTTCAGTGGGCAACTTCATTGGGACATGAAAAGAGCCCCCAATTGGGCAACTCACGGGCAACGGTGATATCAGTCCTTTTGCTCCAATCCACAAAAAAATCCATAGTTTTAATAAGGTGATGAAACAGATGAATTTAAGAAACAGCTTCATCACACTTTTTATAGTTGCATACTCTAATTTGCACACATTTTAAAAATGGGTAGCCTGCGTAGTGTTAGTGTGTAAAAACAGTTAGGTGCAAGTGAGTCATACCCAACTCTTGGCAATTGTATTGACAAATGTTTGGCTGATTGATCATTGGTAATATACAAAGTGTAGAAACAACGAACATTTTAAAAAGATACCAAAGTAGTTTAAGAAAATAGAAGATATCTCAGAAGAAATATCATAACAACATACTCAAATTTAACCTGATATAGTCTTTGTCACCAAAGTCCACTCTGCCTACAAATCAATTTCTGCTGTGTACCTCCTTAAAAGCAACTCAGAATGTATGAAAACAGAACACAGTGTTGTAGTACAATACAGTTTTAAGCATGATACTGATTCCCTTCTATAAAGACAAAACACTACATACCAACATATCATGCCGTTCAAAACATTCTTCATCCCTTAAAAAGCATTCAAATATCCACCACAGGTGGCCCTCGTTTAGCTACCATAATGGGGACCAGCAACTCAGTCATTTAGCAAGGTGGTCACTAAGTAAAAACCACAACTGTGCTTATGATCTTACTTCAACTTATTTATTTTTTTTACTTTACAGACTTGAGAAGGTTGTAAATGTAAGGACTGGTCATAAAGTTACCTTTTCATCAGTTATAATTGTGAGCGGTCACTAAACAAGGCAGATGCTAAACAAGAACTACCTGTCTAGAGTTCAGTACAGACATACAGCCATTATACCTCAGACAGTGCTACTAAAGACTGTTGCTCTTTAAGTATACAGATTTTTTTTTGTTTACAATCATGGTCCTTTTCTTAACAGAGAATTCTAAGAATTTAAAACACATATAGAACTCTACATTAATGCCATCAGGTTTTTCCCTTATATCTGTGCACAATGGTATCTTTAGCTTGCTGCAAGTTTGGAAGATAAGTAAAAGATCACGGCATAAATTTCAACAAAAATGACAGATGGGAAGATGGGACTTAGATTTATACCAGGAAAACAGTTCAGTAGTGAAAGAAGATACCTAGGAACCCTGAATTTTTTCTTCTTTTGTGATATTTAAGAAATGGGTTAATTATCTTTTGAAATGATCCAAGCATAATTTAAAATATCCTTTTATCAACAATAATGCATTCTGAAAAGTAATGCCCTGCTAGCGTTCTTAAATAATAACATTAGTTTATGCAAAGTAGTGTAAAGTAAATGAGGCCTCTTACACACACACACACACCTTATTCTGTATTCTTCTTACAACTTATATTTTCATTCTTTATTTTCCACAATTTCCACAGCTAATTGTAGGTACGCAATTCAGAGAATTCTTATAGCAGATGCAAGTAAAAGCAGCATGAGTTTCCCAGGAGTATTTTCCATTTCTATGAGCAATGCCCTCCTTGGAAATATGCTGTCAGTTCATAATTTAGATCCAAATCATACATATATGGTATTAACTAAAAGAAAGATGAATCCCTCACCACCCATTAATTAAGCTTTGAATGGGGAGTTAGCTTATATTTGTCAAATGGGAACCTATATTAACGAAAATGAGAGGATTAGCAGGATGTGGAAACCTCCAGCTGCAACTTAAACAAGTGGCCATAATGTAGGCAGGAGTATGGGAAAAGCCACCACCATTGCTTTTGCCCATTGAGAGCAAGTATTGTAGAATAATATGTCGAATCAGTGGAGATAGCCTCTTTTATACACAGGGCCTATATATTTTTCTGGAGTCCTCCATTTAGTGAAGCAAAAACAAAAGCAGCTTTTTTCCCCTCTGCTATTTAACTGCAACAACTCACACTCTACACTAGAGAACAAGACGTAGGGGGTGTTCAATGTTTTCTTCTGCTCTTCCCTTGAATGGGAATACTGTTGTAAGATTTCATGATTTGACAAGAATGAGAAACCTAAGCTTCCTTGCTTATTTATTTAAGAGATTTATTTAAGATCACTTCCCATCTTGTGAGCCACAACTCTTACAGCAGCAGTAATTAAGATTAGGAAACAAAAACAACCCCCCCAAAAAAAACCAGAGTCCCAAACCAACAATGCCCAGTATATTTAAAATAAAACCAAAGTCATGGCGTCGAGCGTCACCCTATCATAATGCTTGAGGGGATAGCCACTGTTACCTCAATAAAACAATTACAATATTTGGGTTGGAAAGTGTAACTGAGGTGCTCCAACCTCCATCAGAACACATTCAATGAAGAGGAGGGAACCACATCTCTGAATCATTGATTCTACTATGAAATCCCTCTTATTGTTAGGAGGAAAAACTTCCTAACATTCAGTATAGCCTCAATCTATTATTATTCCATGTCCTGTCTAGAATAAGAGCAAGTCTCTTCTATGAGTTGTACTTTCACATATTGGAAGTGTGCTGTTGTTCTACTGCTAAGCATTTTGGAAGACATTTCTATTTTTCTGGCTGACAAATATAATAGTTACTTTAGTCCAAATCCAAGGGGAAAAGGGTACAGAGTTTGGAAAAAAAATGCAAAAGAACGCTGCAAGATTGAACAAAAGAGCAAAATTTAAGGGGCTCGGAAATCCTTCATTATGCTCCAGAATAAGAGACCACACCATTAAACTCAGTGCAACTTATTTCAGAATAAGCATTCAGAGCTTTATACTTGCTAAGCCCAATACATTAACCTTTTGAACTTTCCAAAGTTTCTTTTTCCATCTTCTTTTCTCCATCCTAATTCTGATACATTTTATCCCCTTTCTGCACTTTCCTCCTTTTTTCTTTTTCCAGGGTTGCTTCCATTTACTTTATTTCCATTCTCTTTTTTCTCCCTCCCTTTTTTACAGTTTCTGCTGGAACAGGTTTGAGTGATACATACTTTTTCAATTATTTCACACATAATTACTTTTAATTAAGTATCCTTAATTAGTAAGGATACTTTCAATTAATACTTTAAATTTTATTACTTTTGGAATGTAAGCTATGATCAATGAACATACTACACACATGTGCACCCAGACAAGTGTGCCACATGCATATATTTGATGGGGCAAAAAGTATCTCCAGGATTAGTCTCAACTAAAGTGGCAGTTAGTTGATTAGGCATGGAAGCTGGACATTTGGGGAGTTATTAGAATATTTTTCTGTTTAATATTTTTTCGGGATTGAATTTTTGCTTCTGTTTTTGAGTTTTAAGTTCAAGGTCCATTTGGAGATGTATAGTAACTCTCATAGTTTTTTCAGCTTTTTAAAAAATTTCCATCCTTTTTCCTTAGTTGTTTGTTTGAAAGGTTTTCTTCTCTTTCTGAGGATGCTTCTAGCCCGAACGAGCTGAGCTAAAAACTGGGGACGCTAAGGAGGAGCCTCAAGTAGGAGTGTCCTCAGAAATCAGCTCAGCCTATCAAATGACAGACGGAGCACTTCCCATGCCTGGATGCTTGGAACAGCTCTCAAGAGAAGCATGAGGCTCCCATAGATAGGATACCTAAATTTCAATGCTCTGCATTAAGGATATGTATCCTACTCCATTAAGCCCTTAGCCATCAATTATAAACTTGTTCAAAAAAACAATTGTATGTTACTTATAAGAAAAGAGCAAGAAATCTTCAAATACGTAAGATCCAGCCACCTACTCAAGGGCATGACAGCAACCTGAAATTAAGGAGAAACTTCCTAACAGTGAGGACAATTAATCAGTGGAACACCTTGCCTTCAGAAGTTGTGGGTGCGTCACCACTGTGGGGTTTTAAGAAAAACTGGACAGGCGCTTGTCTGAAATACTATAGGGTCTTCCGCTTGAGCAGTGGGCTGGACTACAAAACTCCAAGGTCTCTTCCAGCTCTATTCTGATTGATTGATTGATTGATTGACCTCAAATAAAATGAGCCACTGTATCCACTTGATCTTCATCATAGCAATGAAAAGCAATTGCGTAAACTATTCAAATCTTTTTCACCTTCTCCAGATATGATGGATGCTAGGGGAAATGATGCTGTCTACCACAAACGTAAGTTGTCTGTAGAGTGCTAAATAAAGATACCAGTTGGGTGTTGAAACATGATAAACACAGACTGAGATCCTTGTATAAAATATATAATTTGAAAAAGAAAGTATCCAATAAAAAGAATGTTCTTAAATGTGTCCAGGCCTCAGAAGGGAGGTAGGCATGATTGCAGTAGGCTACATTGTACATTACTGGGTGCAATTTGGAACAGTCTCCAAATAAAACTTTACCCACTCCCTGCATAGATAACAAGAAGGCATTCAACTCTCAATATAAAGTCACAGCAGTGAACAATCTAAATCTCTCTAAAATACATATAAAGTTATCTGGAAAGGAATTTCTTCACATATTTAAGTAGGTGTGTGCCTCAGATGAATGATGGATACTTGAGGTAATGATTGAATTTGACTAAAATATTGGGGGCTGGGGGGGCTGGGATACAATTGGAGTAAAAAAAAACCAAGAATAATACAAATTAAGGCTTTATCTTTGAAATTAATTCATTCAAAAAATAGTTAGCGCCCTGAATTTTTGGGACACATTAAACAGAATGCTAAGCATAATATAGTATATCAGGAATCATAACGAGAAAAAAATCTTATTGATTTGGGGATGTATCTGCCCATCCTTCAGCACACTGGAAATCACAGACAGTATACATTCTTCCTCTGCAGCTCCCCAGTTATGCCCCCCCCAAACTCTTGAGACTTGGAATGCAAGGCAAAGGAAAGGCCAATTTGCAAAGGTCCAGTTATGTAACATGAAAATATTACATTAATTAGCATTGGTGGTTTTTAATTTGACATCCCATCTTCCTCCTGTGGTTCAGTGAGATATTGTCAACAAAGGAAATATACTTTTATTATATTATTTAATAAGTCAAATAAGAAAAGATATGGAATTACTGTCTCAACAAACTTACACATTTACCTTCTGAACTACTCAAAGAACCTTTTCTCAATATTTTAGGTTAGTATCAGAGCATAATCTGTTTTCTTACCCAGGAAATGGCTTTGTGATACCTTTAAAGTTAGCTTTTCTAGAAAGAAATTTAATATGTACACTAATATTAACCAAAGTAGTCCTGTGAAAGCTTTAAAAGTAATGCTATGGAATCTGTCATTTTAAGATACAAAAGAAAAAAACCATAACAAGCTGATTAGTTGATTACTGTTGTGGATCAGAAAAAGGTTCAATATTTGCATTGTAAGTCTGCACCATATCGCAATGGTCATACTTTATTGATACACTAAATGACATATTCTGGCTTTGAGTCTATAGGACATTGTAATCTTAGTGATTAGAAACTATACAGCTAGAAAAATAATACTATTTTTTCTAAGTTTATAAATTACAAATTTTAGTTTAAAGTAAGACAACAGGTGAATGCAGCCAACAAAAGGAAGCAGAAAATTGCCATTACTGTAATAAAAATACAAATAGAAGCAACAATTAATTTATATTCTGTATATAACATAATTGGCAATGTACATATTAAGACCTAATGAAAGAATAATCTATCCATTTCTGGTTTTTACGTTAGTTTTTGGAATGTTATACTTTTCATATATGTGTGTTTGTGTATAAATGCACATACAGGTGCACATATATACCATAATAAGTTAATGAACTAAAATGACACAATACATGTCTTATTCAGAAAACAGCCCAAAATCTTAATAATCACCTAACCTGCTTTGCAACTGACATCTAAGAAATAATATACCCTGATAGACTCTTCAGGGGTTGTTCTATCAGATAAATCAATGTATTTTTGTTGGCATTGTTAAAAGTAACATTCTATTCAATACAGATTTCACAACTGTGAAAAATATTTACAGTTAAAACAGTCTCTTTTATAACTAATAGTCAAATTAATAGAACATAATTAGGAAACCTAGGATCTCTTCCAAAAATCAAAATATTTTTTTTTAAAGTGAGCTGCAAGACATTTGGGTTGCATTCTAAATAAAATATGAGCTCCGATGATCAGCATTAGTAATTGAGAAATGTTTCAATACCATGTTAAAAACCTGGAGCAGAGGTGGGTCAGGTGCGAAGTAACTGAGTGTCAACAACTTGTCCCACTGAGGTGTATAAGAAATATTATCTTTTGTCCAGGAAGAGCAAACAATTACCATATGCTCCTGGTACAAACCTACAAGTCATAATTAGCAACTACAGTGATGATTAAGCATTCACATATTCCAATTCACAAGATTTGTAATTCTTTATGATCCATTTGATTTCCATTTCAGCGTTTAAGAAAAATAAAAAGACTCAAGAGTAATTAATATATATAAAAGCTACAATAATTAAGAAGGTATCTGGATAATTTTTTCCTACCACTTTCTTTTATCTTTTCATTCCATATACAAAATATCCTAAATAAACATAATTTTCAGACGAGAAAGATTACTTGCAGCTTTTACCCCAAGCTTAATCCAGGGAGAATCATAACAAATTGGAATTATACACATGCATTAAATTTGAATTAAATCACACCTCATGAATTTCTCAAATGTTTCTCTACGTCTTTCAAATCAACATTGTGTGATATTGCAGTGTTTAATGAACAAGAGAAAGATCTGCACCACAAAGATAATTGCCTATGAATGATCAAGCTAACGTCAATATGTAGGAAACAACCTGCTCATAATAAAGTACTGAAAAGGTTAAAAAGCAAGTAGGGTGAGGATGATCAGAAACACACACAATAAAAAAGAAGAAAAGTTCACAAGCTACCCAATCCCCAGTTGGGAGTCCAAGGCCCACACACAAGTTCCAAGCCCCTAAATCTTATATATCAAACCCCCAATTCCAAGTTAAAGCATGGAACTACCCAGAGCATGGACAGCCACCTTATTTCCCCTTCGTCCATTAACTCCCTAAAAATAAGAATATGAGGCACATTAAAACGAACAAAATACCCCCCACTCCTCTTCAGACTCCTTATGGGGATCATTAGGGAGCTCCCCCCCACGTCACATCCAATTTCCTTTCCATTCTTAACCCCCCCCCCAGTGCAAACCATATCCACTTTCCCATTTCAACTCCACCAATTCACTACAGCCACTATCAGAGAAGAAAGGAGGGGGAAGAGGGGATATATAAAGAAAGCACAAAACAGGCCGGGGGAGGAATCACACACACATACAGTCTCACACATAAGACACATTACAGTTTTCCCCGCTTTGCACCACATTCAGTGATTCAGCTCAATGAAGCAACTCCAGGCCGGTTTCTCGATGGGGGGAGAAAAAAAAGGAAGGGGGGGGGTTGCACATTACAATCATATTCACCTGGGCTGTGGAGGGCTGTGGTAGTGGTGATGGTGTTGCTCTTGCTGCTGGAGGTTGTTGTTGTGGGTGATGATGAGGATGGGGGTGAGGCTGGGGGTGAGGAGGAGCAGCAGCAGCAGCAGGAGGAGGTGGTGATGGTGGTGAAGGAGGAAAGGAGCCGTTGTTGTTGATGGGTAACAGTCGCCAGGACTACGGTGACTATGGCGCTTGATTCACAAGGCAACGGTTGCTATAACTCACAAAAGGGAGAGAGCGAACGAGAGAGCGAGAGGAGGAGAGGAGGCGGTGGCCCAGCCTCACAGGCCCGGAAGAGGCGGGGCTTTCAGTATGAATGATAAGTCCTCTTCCCCCCCTCCCTCCCGTCGGGCTGAAGAAGGGAATTGGGAGTTGAATCTTACACGGACGGATGGGGGGGGGGAGCGACAGAGAAAGAGAGAGGGAGAGAGAGAAGGGGGGTGGAATTAATGTGGGTTTTCTTCAGTACATCTGCGTGTGGAGGAGGAGGAGCGCGTGTGTTCCTGAGGAACAGTTGGACTGCACGCCGCTTCGAGAGCAACGCGCTCGCTCGGCACAGCCGCCTCAGCGCGCGCTGCAATCAACTCCCTTTTACCGGGAGGACATCCAAGGGGCGGGACTACGATTCCCGGCTCCGGCGTGGTGGTGTTGGGGGGGGAAACCTGCCAATGATTCCTTTTTATTTCTGTGGGGGGGTGAGGAAAAGAAGCGAAGCCGCGCTGGTAATCGAATATCCCGCCTGCGGAGAGCGGCTGAGCTGAAAGGTGTAATTTGTGGTTAATGTTGGGGGCGCGGGGTGGGGGGAAGAATCGGTCTTTCTTTGCCGGCTTTCGCACTTTGGGGCCGCTTGAAAGAAGGCGCGTGGGGAGAGCGTTCTTCCCTGTTGTCTCCCCCCACATCCCCGTGCTTTTAGGGGCGTTAAAATGGCTCGGGTGGACTAGTCGCCACCGCCGCCATCTTACGCGGGGAAAGTGCGGCAACCAGGAGGCTGGAGGTCTCCTGTGTGGTTCTGAAACGCGGGGGATGGGCAGAAGCCAAACCGCCCTTTTCCCGGCCTGGGAGACGGGGAGGGGGGCGCTTGAGGGAAGAGGCGGGGCCTCCGCTCTCGCGGCGATGGGGGAGGAGTTACCACTCGGCCCGCCCCTTCCTCGACGCCCGCTCCTCCCCTCAGGGTGGCTGCCGGGCAAAGATACCCCTGTGAGATTCGTAGCGATGCACCGAGCTTCCGCTGGTGCTAACGAGGCAAAGGCACAAGGATAAGACGGGGGCTCCCTGTTTCTCGGCGACGCTGGTAGTCCAGCTTTGGTTTGCTGGGCCCCCACGATGGGGAGCAGGAGCTGTTCGTTCCTCCTTTCTTTTTGCTCTCTCCCCACCACCCTTTTTCTTTCTTTTTTGATATTTTTCTGCGCAGGTCTCATGAGAAAGAAGCCCAGAAAGAGCGCAGTACAGACAGTCCTCGACTTACAACCAGAACTGAGGCCAAAATTTCTGTTGTTGTGTGAGACATTTGTTAAGTGAGTTTTGCCCCATTTCACAACCTTCCTAGCTGCAGTTGTTAAGTGAATCACTGCAGTTGATAAGTTAGCAACTCGGTTGTTAAGTGAATCTGGCTCCCCCCCCATTGACTTTGCTTGTCAAAAGGTTGCAAAAGGGGATTACTTGACCTTGGAAGGTAGTAGTGGTCATAAGTATGAACCAGCTGCCAAGCATCTGGATTTTGATCACATGATCGTGGGGATGCTACCAAGGTTGTGACTGAAAAATGGTTGTAAGTCACTTTTCAGTGTTGCAACTTTGAACAGTCACTAAATGAACCGTTGTAAGTTGAGGACTCCCTGTAGCTTTTGGCATTCAGCATTCACCTGCCATCCCGTCTCTGCTTGTTTTCCAAAGAGAAGGCAAAAAAAAGTGATACAGGCAATATCAAAATTTGAGAAAGGATTGCTTCTCAGATGATCTCTTCAGCTTTCCCTGAAAGAAGGGTTCTGGCTTCTTATATAGAAACCTACTGTCCCTCAGGCTATTTTTCAAAAATCACAGTTTTGATGTGAAATCAAAAAAATTAACTCCCTCCTATAGCTCAACTTGAATCACAAACACAAATGATGATCCTATTTTATCCATATTTCTGGATTTGGAGATGGGAATGCTATGAAAGGCAAGGTGTAGATCAGATGAGGAGAATAAATAAAATAATACAACCAATATAGTATTGAGTCTGTTTTCGTTTTCCCAGGAATATTTACAGTAGAAGTGTGAGGTATGTATGTATAACAGTAAAAGGGTTGAGCATAAACATTCAAAAATGAATTTTTGCATAGCTGAAGGAGGATCTTCTCTCCTTTGCCTGGCTTGGGTGCTGTTGTTTGGACTGGGTTTGGCTCTTGTCATCTGACTTCAGAAGACATTAAAAAGAATCTAACAAAGAAGAACTCTGCATGTTGTCATATTGTGGTGAAATGTTGGGAAGAATTGGTTTTGTACTATTTTCTAAGAAAGGAAGGGAACTTACTAAGTGTTCAAAGACCTGTGGTGTTGCATTAAGGATGGGGACAAGCTGTTCTTTCTAGGGTATAAGAGGTTTTCAGATCAGCCAAATAAAAATTCAGTAGAACATCACAGAGTGTTGCTTTTTGTTCAGAATAGAGACCTTTGGATGCAAACTGGATCCTTGCTTCATTAATAGCATTTTTAAACAACAGATTTTAGAAATAGATGATTTCTGATGGCACAGTTAGTCCTCAGGATAGAAGAGCTGGCTATGTCTTGCATTTACTTCCAGCATTGTCTTCTTTAGTAAACTTAGCTTGATATGTGTTTATTTTGCTTCTACTGTACCAGGAGCTTGACTAGATGTAAGTAAAATTAATCTCATTCAGAAGGTCTGCTCAAAGCTAGTACTCTTAAAAATCAGGATGACTCCCTCCCTGTTAATATTCAGGAGGGAATTAATTCCACAGATTCATCAGAGAGTGTTGTACTTCTTTACCAATTTCAGTTCTTTCTGACCTTCGAGATAGCCAGGGAAATGAACTACAGTTCCAATCTTCAGGAAGTTAACTACTGCTACCCTATCAGAGCATAAATTGATAGATTATAATATTTATGCTATACACTTGGAAAACTAGTACTACAATGCTCCACAAGGTTGGCAAAATAAGTTGGGGAACAGGTGTATCAATGTTTATAGGAGTATGAGGCAAAAATCAAAATAATCTCCTGAGACCTTCAATTTAGGTAAGTGGAAGGATATAAATATAACGGTAGCTTTTAGTTTTGTTGTTTTCCATTCTAGAATAAAATCCAGTATTGTTCACAATACTGTGCAGTGGCTCAGCAGTTAAAGACACTGAGCTTGTCAAGACCTGAGCATCTCAACAGGGTAAGCTCCCATTACTTGCCTCAGGCTCTGCCCACCTAGCAATTTGAAAGCATGCAAAAGCAAGTAGATAAATAGTTACCACTTCAGTGAGAAGGTAACAGCATTCTGTGCGCCTCAGCATATAGTTATGCTGGCCACATGGCCACAGAAGTAGCCTCAGACAACACTGGCTCTCAGCTAAGAAATGGAGATGTGCACCACTCCCTAGAGTTGGACACAACAGGATGGGAAACTTTTTTATTGTTCACGTGGAAGAGAAGTGTACTAGAGCACATAGAATCACTTTTATTGAAAATGTGCAGTCTCGGATTTGGCAGGAACAATCTCAAAATTACATTATGCAGCACTTCTCATCATAATTCGATCTCAAACCAAGGTAGTGATTGGAAATTAGAGGGGAGCTATTACAACTTATTTACAATATAACATAACATAGGTTATGCTATAATACAGTCAAGATGGCAACAGTGAGATTCTTTGCTTACAACAGGCAGAATCCTGCAGCAGAATGACCTTTTTTCTACCAAAACTGCATTAATATTGGTCAGCTTGTATTGCATGAAGCTATATATGCAGAAGTAGCGCTTAAATGGAACTAATCTGAACTTCTGCCTAGAAAGATCAGCACCAGCTGCATAGGGACAGCAATCTACATGGCTCACAGATGTTCCTTTCAGGAAACTCTAATCACTTTTGCAAATATTTTATCTTGTATTAGGATCTATAGACTACTTAAAACATTCTGAAACCTTTATCATTAATTTATTTGTTCCTTTCCAACTGTCTTCATTGTATTTTCTATTGTATCATTGAAGCATAGCCAATAACACCTCTCTGCTTCATCAGATCCAGAATTCATCTGACTATGTCCTTGAGCTGCCAAAATTGAATTGTACAAAATTAAATGCATACCCTATTTTTAATGAAACAGTCATTTCATGTTTGAATAATGACTATGTATAAAACCAATAACTTAATGTTTCACATTGCCAAAAAACTGTCTTATGACATCAGCTCATTTATTCATCTCTCAGAATGTCTACCTTAATTATTGTGTTTTTGCTATTTTAGATGGGAATCTCTACCAATATTACTTGTAGATACTAGAAATTGAACTGGGCATTTTATTCACATGTGTTAACCACAGCCCTTCCTTCACCACTTATTTAATATGGAAATAATATCTCCATTCCTAATAATGACCACCAGCCCACACCCCTCCCCCCAAAATATGTGCAGACTTTTAACATAAAACTTGCTTGACATTGTTACTAGGAATTCAACCATATGGCATGGTTTGTTATAGCAAAAACATAAGAACTGCATAATTTTGTAATTTTCTTGGATTAGAAATATTTTTTAGAGAATTTTTAATAATATATTAATATATTCTTTAGAGAACTTTTAGATTTGAAAAGCATACAAAAATAAAACAAGGTTCTAAATTTAAATGTGAAATCAATAATGAATTCTTAACAGGGAATTTCAATTAACTTGAAATAAAAGATGTGGTTAATGATTTTATAATTACTTACTAGCTATAGTTAAAACCCAAACATTTCCTTAGATAAAACAGAGTTAAACTTATGTTTGTCAAATGAAAGATACTTAATTTAGAGGAAATTGCATAGTCTGATTAACATTCAGATGTCACAAGCACAGATTTCTCTGTCTTGCATACAAATAATTGTAGTCTAAGGCCAAGATTCAAGTTTAACATTAATATTTCCTGAACTTAGTTATGAATTATCAATATTTTCATTGTTTTGAATGGTAAGGAATATATAGAAAACCTCTAAATGCTAATAAATGTTATTCTAACATTTTTATAATTAATATGGAATCCTGTAAAGTAGGTGAGTCAACATATCCATATATCAGCAAAGATAGAACATTAAAAATCAGAAATACAATGTTTACATCAGATCTTGAATTGTAGAACAGGCATGGTTCATCACACTAATCATAACACATTTATTGGTTTAATATGATATTTGAACTTAGCCATTGTGATTTGTTTTGCAATATATCTAAAATCTTGCCATCAGCTTTAGAAAAAAATACTGGATTTTATAACATCTACACCCAGTTCACCGACAGTATTTTCCTGTATAATTAACTCTACACCAACCATTTTATCCAATAATATCCCATCTACACTAAAGTCTTCCCTTAAAAGCATGAGAATGGTGTCAAGGAATAGAGGAGAGCACAGCTTACTAAGAATATGAACTAAATGGCTTCAGAAGGAATAATTTATATGATTTTTAGAATTAGATGTGTCCAACCCGTATATATACACACATAAATAAACAAGACATATCTGCTTTGCTTATCATAATCCAGTGAAATTGTTGCTCTTTTAAACATAGTATTTCCTATAAATCATCAGAGACTGAAATATTCTGCTTCTAAAAATGCTACACTGCACTTAAGTCCTATTACAGCCTGCCATGCATAATACAAATCAGTTTTATGTTGATCATGGATTTCATTTTATCTTTTATAGATGTGGCTACATATCAGTGATATATTGCTTCAACATATTTCAGGGGAATATGTTAGAAGAAATAATTTGCAAATTTCTTTAAACAGAATTTATTTCCCATTTAATCCAAACTAACACCTTTGCCACCTTTTTAAAAAATGGTTCTTATGTCCTTTCTTCATATATCTGGCCTTTTTTTGAGGTTGAGATCTGAATTTTCCCTTTGCTTCTAGTAACCACTGTAAAATGTAAGCTGAACCATGAAGTAGATGGGCAAAATGCAAAATGGTGTATTTTAAACATAGTTAAACTTTAATAAGTGCTGTTAATTCTCCATATAATGTAATTATTTTTCATATATTTGTCATGTTTACAACAGTGGCAAGGTTCTAGGAACTACAGCTAAATCTGTGAGGGCTTTAAGTTGTGTCTCATTTTGATACAAGTATGTCCCATAGTCAAAATTATTAGGCTAATCTATGCATATGAAAGCTAAGGACCTTTTTGTTATCATATCACTATTTTTGTTTATTGATTTTTTTAGAGACTGTTAAAGACTTCATAATTCCAATCACCTTTTGGAATATTTTTATTTTTAAGGTTATTATTATTAGGTAATGATCTAATTTTACTGTATATTTAATCTGAATAAGAGCGTGTATTTTCTAAAATTTAAACTGCTCTGGTAATGTTAACACACTAAAGGGAGATGTGTATAACATATAAATAAATACAAACAAATATAAAAGTGTATAATCTGTTCAATAAATAAATCCATGGGCCAGTGTGATCCAGACAATCTACACAGCTTTTGCTTTGGTAAGAATTGCAAATAACATTGTATTTTGCACTTGACATTAAGTATTATTTGCAATTCTTAAAGCAAAATCAGTTACTTACATTGAATTAATACTGTGATAAAAGATATACAAACTATGTGAAGAAAATGTTTTCAGTTAATTAAGAATTTGGTATATTCATAATTTGGGATTATTCTTTCTCAAACCTCTTTTTAGGATTGTTGGTAGAGAGAGGTCACTCCCTAGGCCAGGAGTCCTCCAACTTGGCAACTTTAAGAGGAATTCTGGGAGTTGAAGTCCACAAGTCTTAAAGTTGCCAAGTTTGGAGACCTCTGCCCTAGGCCTTTGCTTTGTAGATTGCCAAAGAGCTCTTGTATTCAATGTGCTCATGAAAACCCTGGATGAGATATTTGTCAGTTAGGGCTTTGGTTTCATCAGAAGACCAAGAGAAGGACAAAAAGTGAAAGATCAGAGGAGCTAATGCAGTGATGGCGAACCTTTCTGCTTATTTCAAGGAGATTCAAGGTATTAGCGACAACATATAAAGTCCTACATGGCTTGGGTCCGGGGTACTTGCAGGAACGTCTCCTGCCGGCATCACATTCTGATTGCCCTGTACGCTCCCACAGGCAGGGCCTCCTTGGGGTACTGTCGGCCAGACATTGTCGGCTGGCGGTGCCCAGGAGTAGGGCCTTCTCTGTGGGAGCACCCACCCTTTGGAACCAGCTCCCCTTGGGCCTTTGTTTGGCCCCTGATCTCTGCTCCTTCCACCAGGACCTGAAGACCTGGCTATTTCAGCAGGCCAGCCTGGACTGAACCAAAGGGGGGAGGGTTCTTTTTTAAAGTAATTTTAATTAGTTTTAGTGTATTATTGGGCTTGTACTGTTTAATTATTTTTAAGTAAATTATTGTATTGTGTTTTATATTGTGAGCCGCCCTGAGTCCTTAGGGAGAGAGGGTGGCATACAAGTCTAATATATTATTATTGTTGTTGTTGTTGAAAAATTCAGAAAATGCCTTATACTTTGCTGGCATATCGCATCACACATTCTCTATCTCTCTCCGCCCTCACGCACACATCTAGCCTACCCTGAACAGCAGCACTTGGCAGCAGAGCCAAGGTGGGTCTGAAATAGAGGCCCAGATCTTGACTTCAGCCCTAGCATCATGGTGCCATTCAAAAAGGCCACCTTTGCCCTATTATTGCCCAAGGAGGGCAAGCCTTGGGCAATGGGCTCGCCACTGCTCAGCACTCCCCAGAATCTGCCACGTGCCATTTACCTTCAGGCAGTGTTCGCTTTCTGTAGACAGATCCTGCAGATCACCTGAGGTGCCTTCTGGTCACCCAAGGCCTCCATTGTTGAAGCAGCTTTGCAGAACACTCTTCTGTGTCCTTGGCAGCCTCTGAAAACAATGTGTCCTGTTTTCACACCATTTTTGGAGACTCTGGAGGCTTCATGAGAGCCCACCCCATTCTAACACAGCCTCTGCAATTCATGAGAGTACAGGGTATGTTTTCAACAACAGCTGTTGAATGTTGACGAATGCTGGCATGTCACTCAAAATATCATGGAGTGCCTTTGACATGTCATATAAGTTTGCCATCACAGAGCTAGGGTGTGGCTGCACAGAGGAAGAGAAGACCCAAAATAAATAATAATTAAAGAAAACATCTGTAAACATTTTAGAATTAAAAATCACATGTATTATTTAGGGGAAAACCGCACAAAGGAGCCATTGTGCCTTCAGAGATCTGCAACAGATAAATTTGTTCCATGCTATTTATGCACTAATTTCGGGCTTGACTCACCTGTAAGAACTAGTTTATATAAAGGTAAGTCAACTGATAATATTGATGCAAGTCTTCCTTATCAAAGTGACAGATATTTATTAGGCTATGGTAACATTTTTAAGAATAGAGTCACGGGAGTATTGAAATGCTTTAAAAAAATCTCATCCTATGTTGTGAAAAAGATTAAATATGTTTGGTTCATTCTTAAATAAAACTTCAATTCTGGGTTACCATAGGTTTGAATAATATAGGTACTTTTTTACTTGAGGGAGCGTCTCCTGCCAGCATTGAATTCCCATTGCCCGGTGCGATCCCACAGGCAGGGCCTCCTTGGGGTGCCGTCGACCAAACAGTGCCAGCTGGCGGTCCCTAGGGGTAGGGCCTTCTCTATGGGTGCGCCCACCTTGTGGAACCAGCTTCCACTGGAGCTCTGTTTAGCCCCCGACCTCTGTTCCTTCCGCCGCGGCCTAAAGACTTGGTTATTTGAACAAGCCAGCCTGGACTAAGGGGGGTTGGGTTAGTTTTAAATGTTTGTTCTGGTTTTAGATAATTATTTGGTCATATTGGCTTAATAATTTTTTAACTTTTTAAATTTGTTATTGTATGTTTTTATGATGTGAGCCGCCCTGAGTCCCTAGGAAGATAGGGCGGCATATAAGACCAAATAATAAATAAATAAATTAGAAATGTTTGGCTGCAGAAGAATTAAGTAACCAGATCAGAGTCATATAATGGTAAATTACATTAAAGGGAAATCTTCCCATGGGATTGGTGAGGATGTACTCTACAAGTAAAAAAAATAGTATTTAGTACTGAGATTAGACTGAGATTAATAACCTAACATTCACAGTTCCGTTAATTGACAATGAAAACTTGTAATTTAATAGGCTGCTGATATAATCAGATTTTGGGACCTCATTCTGGAAACACTGTTGGAATATGTTATGCCATGGCAGATATTTAGACCTGATGCATGAATCAAATTAATTTTTCACATTCCATTTATAGCAGTATAAAAAGAACTTCAAAAAAAAAATCTAAAGTCTGCCATTTGATTTGATAAATACAATATGTATTACTTTTGCAGAATTGGTCACAATTTGAAATGTAATTTTCCTTACCAAAGGACTTTGAACTATTGATTCTTCTTCTTCTTCTTCTTCTTCTTCTTCTTCTTCTTCTTCTTCTTCTTCTTCTTCTTCTTCTTCTCCTCTTCCTCCTCCTCCTACTTCTACACTAGCTACTGAATGTGAGATAACACATTTCCACTCAAGAAAATTGATTTGTAATTCTGGAATGCCTATTTGTAGGTATATTATATGATACTAAAATTATAGACTATACAGTATATTAAAACATGATATATCATCCTTCACCCATAAGAAATAACACTTTAAAAGATTATGAATTTGAAGACAAGTAGAATTAATGTCAGGGGAAAAGATTATATATAAAATAGTCATTCCAGACAAAAGATTTAACTGAGGTTAATTATTAAACATGTCTGTCATAGCTGGGAAGAAAAATTTTCTGCCAGGAATGTGGTGATACTGCAGCCTAAGATTCAGGCAGAAGATCAAAGCTGAATACAAAAAAAATATCAATAAAGCATAATAAAATTGGAACTGGTGAGTTGAAACAACTTTGTCCCACTTGATTACCCTTAACAGAATTGAAACGCCATTCCCATCAATTCCAGTCAACATGTCCATCTGGAATAATTATGCACAACATTTGAAGGTCGGGTGATCACCAGGCATATATCCCCCAAAATAGATGAATCTACCACAAATAATTAATTGTAAGTACAACTACATTAATTAAATGCAGTAGGGAGTTGAACTAGATCTCCTAAGGCAGTGCCCCCCCCCCAACCTTTTGGGCACCAGGGACAGGTTCCGTGGAGAGACGTTTTTCCACGGACCGGAAGGGGCATGGTTTTGCATGCTGTCAGCATCCTGCGGATGGGGCTTCGCTTGTTTGTATGGCCCGGTTTCTGGCATGCTGTGGCCCAGTACTGGTCCACAGACCAAGGGTTGGGCACCCCTGTCCTAAGGAGAAATTCCATTCTTCTCATAGGTGAAGGGTGCTAAAGGCAGAAGGTGTTGTTTTCCTATGGTAGTGCCAGTGCTCTGGAAGAATTTCCTAGGGGACATCAAGCAAGCTGCCCCCTTCTCTTACTGGTTTTCAGGAAGATGTTACAAAAGGAACTATTTCAGAAAGATTTGAACTGAGGTCATGCACAGCATCATCTTCATTTCCTTTCTATAAGCTTTTTTCATATTTTTATTTTTGATTTTATTGGGTCTGTGGTTTGGAATTTAATTATTGTTATTTTATTGGCATTTTTTAATCGTTGTGAATGTTTTACCTTTTTATTGTACGGTATTTTATATCATGTAAACTGTTGGATTGTAGTAGGATAAACATACAATTAATAAATATAATAAGTAACTTACCTCTGAGATCGTTTCCAGGTCTGTGATTGCATGATATGCATGAGAGCCAATCTGGTTAGAAGTTAAAGGTGCTAGCTTAGAAACCAGGAGACTGTGAGTTCTAGTCTTGGCTTAGGCATGAAATCCAGCTTTCAGCCAGTCACTCACTCTCAGTCCAACTCACCTTACTAGGTTATTGTTGAAAAGAAAATAGAAGGAAGGAGTAGCAGGGATGGGATTCTACCAGTTCTCACCTATTCACTAGAACCAGTTGTTAACATTCTAAGCAGTTCAGAGAACCGGTTGTTAGAAGAAATTACTGGCCTAATCCTGTAAGGAAGGCAGGAAAGAAACATTCTGGTGTTGCTTACAGAAACTGCCTTTCCGTTAACCCATATTACATTCTTGGCAGGACTAGACTTCCTGTCTCTGGAACTTCTCTGGAGTTTTTTTCCCTCCTTTGCTGGTACTTTGCTTGTGTGGAGTGACCATTCAAAGTTACAATGGCACTGAAAAAAGTGACTTATGACTCTTTTTCACACTTACAACTGTTGCAGCATCCCCACAGTCACGAGAGGCCATGCGAGGAGATGCATGCCTCGATGTGAGTGATGTTGAGTTGGCCACGCCCAGCCAGTAACATGACTACCCAGCCATGTCCACCCAGTCACATGACCACCAAGCCACGCCCACCAACTAAGCCATGCCCATAGAACCGGTTGTTAAAAAATCTGAATCCCACCCCTGAGGAGTAGTATGTATGTCTGCCACCTTGATTTACTAACAAAGGCTAAATAAATAAATAAATAAATCTCCCATATTGAGTTTGGCAATTTAGAGTAAAAACCTGAATCAAAAGTGAGCCCTTATGAAGGTTTTGTATACAGATACATTTTTGTACAATAATTTTAAATTTTTACAACCCTTCTCTATGCACTTTGGCTTCATGTCTTCTACAGATCATTTATTATTTTCAACTAATGCGATACCATATGTCTTACTGCCTGTATCTTTATCATCGATGCTATCTGATCAGTTCCTGCTGCATAGAGTTGAAGGATCTGCCAAGGCACTGTTAGGAAACAAGAAGATGATTGATCTTGATTACAGTTTTTTCCCTGGTCATCAGTATTCTATTTTTTCTGAAGATAGCCATTCTATATCTCTGCAATGCCTGATGGAAGAGAAACTCCCATTTCCATTCTGGAAAAATGTTGAATTTTGAGCTATTTGCAGAAAGTTAACAGTTCTCCTCTGACTTTTTAGTCCATTTCTCTGGGTCTTTGAGCATCATGAGCTATCTTAGCTTTACTCTGTTTTGCCAAAGCAAATACACTATTCTTTTTCATGTTTTAATATAGTAATAATAAAAATCAACATTAGAAAACCTTTTCTGACAGATATTGTAATATTCTATGATAAAATGCAAAAAGTTTAATCAAAAGATTTTAATATCTAATGTTGGCCTATTTGATTAAATCCATAGACTTCATTTCTTAAGAAAACTACAATGATATTAGTTTACTTAGCGAAACAGTTAATTCCAGCTTATTATTATCTTTTCACTGTATGCCAAATAAATTTTCATCTCATACCAAATAATTAAAGTGTGATTATAGACTGAAAGTGAAATGGTACCTTGATACTGAAACTTTGCAATAGTAATTTCATTAGTATCGTGCTAGGCAATGAAAAATTGGAAATGTATGAATACAGCAATATAGGCAAGTCAGATAACAAAGTGTCACAATGTTAAGGTAACTGTTTAGACTTTGCAATAATCAAAGCAGCCAAAAATAGCAAATATAGATGATCATGTATTACCCCAAGGATAATGCTGATTAGCTATTATAAAAACAATATTTGAGAGATTTTGTTTCTGTTTTCAATCCTGCCTTTTTGCAAGCAAGATAAAGTGGCTAACAAAAATAAGACAAAAACCATTACACATATCAACATAATTAAAATACATATACAAATGCTGAAGATGTTCTAAAATTCAAAAGGCTGGATGGAAGAAATCCATCCTAATTGCTTTTCTAAATATGGAGAAAATGGCAGCCAAATACATTTCCCGAGACAATAGATTTCATATCTTAAAGCAGTGCAGGAGAAGACATTCCACATATTTAGCAAATCTCTTTGGAAAACATCTTATAGAGAGCTCTTTTCTGCAGAGCTTTTGATAGATTCATAACCAAAGGATCAGCCATTCCAACTGTATAAATTTTTAGGCTTTGAAATGTTAGACCCAACATCCTACATTGTTCCCAGACAACTACTTTTAAGCATTACAGTTACCCTTTAAATTGTGTACTTTTAAATTTGGCAATGAAGTTCTGAGCACTAAAAGTTGTTCATAGAAATGAAATTCATGAAACATGTATATAAAAAAAGAATGTCACTAATGGAAGGCAGGATTCTGTTGGCTGCATATGAATGCTTGCTTAGATCAGTACTGGTAGCATCCAGACAAAAACATTCAAGAATTCATAAAATCCAAAAAAGGAATAAATATATTTTTAAAGAACTTGAACATTCCTATTTCAGCTGTGCATATAATCTAGGCCACTCATTTGATCCCCATCAGGGTGGAGATTTACATGGCTCTCATTGGACACTTAAGGATATTTGTGTGCTGCCCCGCTCTCTCTTTCACACACACATAACTATGGTTTAGTGAGTTTATTAATATTCCCCAGCAATTCCCTTCAACAAAGTCCAGAACTGTCCCAATTAAGTCCGACCATGAGCAGATCAAGGTTAGTCCACAGAGCAAGGGCAAAATAGTCCACAAAGCACTTGAAAGTTGCTCAAAGAAATAACTCCTACCAGGCAAAACTTAAATCCATACACAGGAGAACTCACGAGGTCCAGAGTCTCCAAGGCACAATTCAATTCCAAACACAGGGTCAATCCAGAGTAAAGCAGGAATCAACCAAACACACAGCTAGAAAACAAACATGTTGTTCCCAGCAACGCTTCCATCTGTCTGCTGTGAAAAATAGCCAGCTTCTGGTGCAGCCCATCAAGATGGGTAGGGCTTTCTCCTCTCAAGTAGTCTGGCTGACCTTCTCTGCTCCTGCCTTTTGGATCAGGGGCAGAAGGCAGTTCCTCCTCCTCCTCCTCTTCACTGGCTGTCTGCCACTGCAAGCTTTCTTCAGCTGGAGCCTCAGCCAAATACCTTCTGGATGGCTGTTCAGAGCCATCAATCAACTCAGAAGTGGTTCATCCTCCTGAGCTGACATCTTGAGGAGGTATCTGGGGGATTGTCCAAGGGAAAAATCATAATTTGGGAGTTCCCTCTCTTCTGGTTGACAGTAGTGTTTTCCATAGCCCTTTGAGCCTGAACTGCAGGAGAAACTGAGTACCTTTGCAGAAGCATCTAAAGTACTTTTCAGTCTCATAACTTCTTATAAACATGAGTTTAATGAACATTTGAAAAAGCACCAGATGTATTCTTTAAACATGGTTTTAGTGCCCTTTTGAAATAGCATTAGAATTTTGTTTAAAGAAAAGCAAGGCTCCCAAGCACCAATCCAGTGCTACACAGGAGGTGGAGTTCAACTGGAAGGAGGAGCCAGGATTTGCCTGCTGCCTGTTGCTGGTTCTGGATGCATTACAAGTTTTCTGCTACTTCCATTCAATATAGATTTTTTTTCTGCTTTCATTGGTTAAAAGCCCAACAGCAGCAACAAAAGAATTATATTTACTGCCAGCACTGCCATTTCCTTCCTCTAGCTCCCAGGGCCTTCCTCTTTACTTGGAATCTGTCAGCCTGGCTATTTTGGATCTGCGGCTATCCCTTTTTTTCTTTAGGAAATAGTCTTATTGACAGGTGGAGAGGATTTTTGAGCTTGTAACCTACTAGTCAGGAAACTTGACTGAGTGGCTAAACATACCATCCCAAGTAGTGGCCTGACTACCACATGACAGGAGCAGAGGTGGTATCCAGCAGGTTGTGACCAGTTCTGGAGAACCAGTAGCGGAAATTTTGAGTAGTTCGGAATACCACCTCTGGCTGGCCCGCCCCATCTACTCTCTGCCTTTTGAGTCCCAGCTGATCAGCTGGGTCTTCTTTCGTTGCCTTGCACAGTAGAATGGAGCTGGAAAGCAGGTTAGTGGGGTAGGGAGGGAATGGAGATTTTGGAGTATCCTTCCCCTGGAGTGGGGTGGGAATGGAGATTTTGCAATATCCTTCCCCTGCCATGCCCACCAAGCCACACCCACCACACCATGCCACGCCTACCATACCATGCCCACAGAACCGGTAGTAAAAAAATTTGAATCCCACCACTGGACAGGAGGGTTAGCAATTATTTTCCCCTGCTAGTAAGACACATTGGGATAGAAAGGAAAAGATGCTGGACAGAATCCACTAGTTGCTTTCCTTAGCTTGACCCTGTTGAAAATTTAAGATCAGCACAAGCTATGCCTTATTATCTCTGTGGCAGAACAGAGTGAACAATTAGAACCTACTTAAGCTCTTGTTTGGTTCTCTGAGGACTCCTTTTATTAAAGCAAAACTTATAAACATTGAAAATACCCTTTTTAAAAAATAGAAATTTTGAAATGTCAGGCACACTTCTGTAAAAATTTTGTGGTTGGGCATTTAGATGCTGCCTAAAATACCGAAAATATTCTTGTTAAAATGCCAAAGGATTTTGTTGTTATCCAGTGATCAGTTCAGAATAAGGCCATAATGCTTTTTTCTTCTTCTTACATAGCTGGATTGTCCAGCAAGTCCTTCTTTTAAAGAGATAATGTGATATCAAACTCAAATGCATTGAACAGGCAGGGGATGCAGCCTGAGGTTAGGAAGAAATGGATATGCTATCAGTTCTCCTCTGTTATTTGCCTGTCCATGTACATGAAAAAGAAATAATCATATCTGAAAATAATCTCATTTTCTCAGCAATCAGATATTGTAATCTGGAAGTTTGGAAAAAACAATCTCTAACATAGAACTTTCTTCAAAGAAAATGCCTACTCCAATTTCACACAAAGAAATAGTTACGTATCTTCCAAATTAAAAATCAACTTGATTTTTTCCCCATTATAATAAGTGATGCAGACCTTCAGTTTGTGCCTTAATCAGTTCCATAGGTCTCCTCAAATATTTTCTTTTTCACTTCAGTGTATCCATTTAATGTTTGTGATCCCTGTTTGCAGCTTTGCAGCTTGTTCTAGATAAAAACTGTTAAATTTGCATAGAGAGGCAGGACGCAGAGTGCTTCAACTCAAAGTTTATTGTGACTTCAGCTCAGAACGGACCCAAATGGCTCAGTCGCGGCAGCTATTTATAGCCGGCTGCTGCGGCTGCCAGCCAATCAGAGTGCAGGGTTTTCCCGCACTTTTTCAACCAATGAATTCAAACACTTTACAACACAACCAGTCATTTTGAACTCTGCATACATGACACCACTCCCCACTAGGTTTGGTCCATACTCAAACCCCATCTATCTAATATACTCTTGTAAATAGGTGGGGCTTTTATGGGTATGTTGAGACCTGCGTGGTTCAGGTGTTTTGGGAATCTCACTTGGTGAGGAAGGAAATGTATCTGCCAACATTCCCTTATTAGGACTTCCTGTACTAGTAGAACCTGATTGGTTACTACAACCTGGTCTTTCCTCCCAATCCATCTCCAACCCAATGTCACCCCCCAAATCTGGTAGTGAATCGCAATCTTCCATTTGTAACATTGGATGTTGGCACCCTGACAGGTTTTGAGATGTTTTCTGTTGAGTTAGCTCGTTACACATGGGGTGGATTCTCACTTGCTGATTACCTTCATTATCTCCCCCTTCCCCCCTAGAAGAGGCTGTGGGCCTGGAATCCGGAGAGGAGCAAGGGCGATGCTCCAGAGGCAGTCTGGACTGTAACTGGTCTATGTGCCTACTCCACAAAACACCATCCTCAATTTGAACCCTGTAAGACCTGGGGCCTGTAACCTGGGTTATCTCACCAGGAATCCATAATGGTTCGCCCACAAGGTTTTTAGCATAAACAGAATCCCCCACAGTGAATGTGCGAAATTTGCTGGTGGAATCTAGTGGTGCGTTGGGTGCGTAAGTGGGGTGAAGGCGGTCCAGGGTAGACCTGAGTTTTCTACCCATCAAAAGCTCAGCTGGGGTTAAGTTAGTGGATGGACTAGGAGTGATGTGTTGGATACTGAGTAGTTTTTCAACTTTCTCAGTGATGTCCCCAGGACCCAGTTGCTGAAGCTTCTCCTTGGTAAAACGTACCATGCGTTCAGCACGGCCGTTAGCCAAAGGATGCCCAGGGGCAGTAAGGGCATGTCTGATACCCTGTTGTGCTAAATAAGATTCAAAAATGTTAGCAGTAAATTGAGGACCATTGTCAGAAACAAGTACATCAGGTAACCCATGAGTTACAAAAAGTTTCTTAAGCTGTTTGATAACAGCGTCTGCTGTGGTGGAACCCATGGGGATAACCTCTAACCATCTGGAGTATGCATCAACTACAATAAGGAAAGTGTGCCCTCTGGTAGGGCCAGCAAAATCAATGTGAATCCTGGACCATGGCCCCCTAGGACATTCCCATTCATGTTTGGGGCGAGAGGTGGAGCAGGCCTTACTTGCTGACAGTTTGGGCAGGATGCAACCCAGTTTTCTATCATTTTGTCTATACCTGGCCACCATACATAACTCCTGGCCAATCCTTCATTCTGACAATACCGGATGACCCTCATGTAACATTTCCAAAACCTCTTTCTGCAGTTTTGCAGGAATAACCACCCTGTTACCCCACAAAATACATCCCCTTAAGACAGATAATTCAGTTTGTCTGGATTTAAAAGGTTGGGAAAGCTGAGGTAGATCTTGTAGAGGCCAACCCTTTTTAATCCAGCCTACAATTTTGGCAAGTTTGGCAACAGTTTCTAGAAAGAATGTGTAAGTTTCAGGAGCAGGGTCCTCAGTGTGCAAGGGAAGTGGGCAGCGACTCAAAGCATCAGCATGCCCAATGTCTTTTCCCGGTCTGTGGATGAGTTTATATGAATAAGCAGCAAGAAATTCAGTCCATCTCAGCATTCTTGGTGACAGGATGGTGGGCATTGGTCTGTCCCCTGCCACAATGCCTAAAAGGGGTTTGTGGTCTGTAACAATGGTGAATCTTCTCCCATATACGTACTCATGGAACTTCTTGACTGCTGCCACGATAGCCAATGCTTCCTTGTCCAGTTGACTGTAGTTTCTCTCTGCTTTGGTCAAAGTGCGAGAGTAAAATGCAATAGGGGCTTCCCTTCCACTGGGGAGCATGTGGCTCAACACCCCCCCACCCACACACACACTCCAAAAGGGGATGCATCACAAGTCAATACTACTGGTAAATTCTCAGAAAACTGTATCAGAACACAATCAGAAGTGATTGTCTCTTTATGTTGTTAAAAGCAGCTTCTTCTTTTCTGCCCCAGACCCATGCAGATTTTTTATCCAGTAATCTGTGTAAGGGTTCTGCAGTGGTTGCTTTCTGAGGTAGAAACATATGATAGAAATTAATAAGTCCCAGGAATGCTTGCAAATCAGTTTTGCATCTTGGCCTGGGGGCTTCTTTGATTGCCTGAACTTTGGCTTCTGTGGGGTGGATGCCATGTTTATCAATCATATAACCCAAGAATTCTACTTTGTCAGTTTTTAGTGTGCATTTCTCTTTTTTGACTTTTAACCCCGCTTTTTTGAATCTGGTTAGAACTTCTCTGAGTTTCTCGTGTAATTGAGTGTCATTTTCAGCAGAGATTAAAATGTCATCAAAATAAGGCACCACCCCAGGCAACCCTTGTAGCATCCTTTCCATGAGGCTTTGAAAGATGCCTGGCCACACTTACACCAAATTGTAACCTCTTGCATTTGAATGCACCCCAATGGGTTACAATGGTTTGGGCTTCTGCAGTTAGATCATCTACTGTTAACTGTTGATATGCTTGGGCCAGGTCCAGCTTGGCGAAGACTGTGCCCCCGCCAAGAGAGTGTAATAAGTGATGAACCACTGGAACTGGATATGCGCTCTGTTGTAGCGCATGGTTCAATGTCCCCTTGTAATCCCTGCAGATTCTCACCGAGCCATCCACCTTGACCGGTGTGACTATGGGTGTCTCCCATCTGGAGTGGTCTGTGGGTTCTAATACCCCTTGGGCTATCAGTTTATCTAATTGTTCATCAATTTTTTCCTTCAATGCAAAGGGCACCCTTCTGGGTTTTAAGCGGATTGGTTGTACCTTGGGATCTAGGGCAAAAGTGATAGGGGTCCCCAAGTACTTGCCTAATCCGTCGCTGAAGACCTCTGGAAACTCAGACTTCAAAGACTCTCCCCACTCAGTGTTGCTCACGTGATTGATGCCAGTCACTTCGATGCCCAGCGGGTTGAACCATTCCAGTCCCAGCAAACTTGGGCGATCTTTGTCTACGATGGTCAGGGGTAGGCGTTTGCTGTGACCTTTGAACTTCACATTGAATTCTCTTGTTCCAACTACTGGAATCTTGTTCCCTTGGTAGTCTTTAAGAGTTAATGCCTGCTTCTTGAAATGAGTCTTCTGAATGTCTGGAATCAGTCTTTGAATAGTGTCCCATGACACCATAGATAGGTATGAACCTGAGTCCACTTCCATTTGACAAGGCCTTCCTTCAATAAATACCTTGACATGCACTTTCTTGTTATTTAAAGGGATGAATGACCAATAGTTACTGTTTGATGAGTTTCATTCCTTCCATTTGCTTCTGTGTTGCGCCCCATTTTCTCGCTGATGTTGTTTGGCTTGACTTCTCTGTCTTTGTTGTTTGCAGCAAACTTCCTTCTGTTTGGTGGAGTTCTGGATGATTTGCAGACTCTTGCAATGTGCCCTCTTTTTTCACAACGGAGGCAAATGGTGTCCAGGAACTTGCATTCAGTGCAGGGGTGGTTCCCCGCACAACCTATGCAGTGGAAATCACGTCCTTTTCTTCTCAGGTCGTTTCGTTTCCGCTCTAATCTGAGTCTGTTAATTTCTTCTTCTTCTTCACTGTATTCTGACTCAGATTCCAGTTCATCAAAATGCGTAGTGGTGGTCTTCTCCCCCTCAGAATGGCCCGTAGTCTTGTTCATCTTTCTCATGGCTGCTGCTGAGAGTTTGGTGGCCTCTGCTGAAGATGCTTCCTCTATGGCTTCTTTCAGCGTGATCTTGGGTTTCATCAGTAATTTGCTCTGCAAAACCTTGTCTTTAAGGCCCAAAACAAAACGATCATGCATGGCCTCCTCTAAACTGCTGAATTCACACACACCCCCAATGTCTCTTAAACTTGCCACGAAGTCATTTATGCTTTCGTCTTCCCCCTGATCGCGGCGATAAAACTCATGTCTCTTAATGAGGCACGATACTTGGGGTGCGTAGTGTGCCCTTAAAAGCCTCTCTAGATCAGGCCATGCCATTACCTTCACGTCTGCTGCGCCAGCTAATGCCTTCGCCATCTTGAAAACTGCGGACCGCCGTGAGAAAGACCGCCTCTTCCGCTGCTCAGAAATGGCGGCAAGATTGCTTCCTTCCAAAAACATCTGAAACCGATCTGCATACGATTCCCAGTCTTCATTCTTGGTCGAATGGGGCTGGGGGTGTTCAGCGCAGCCATCTCGCTCTTCTCTGTTCCGCGTTGCCTTCTCTTCAGGGAAATCTTATCCTTGTCGCCAGTGTTAAGTTTGCATAGAGAGGCAGGATGCGGAGTGCTTCAACTCAAAGTTTATTGTGACTTCAGCTCAGAACGGACCCAAATGGCTCAGTCGCGGCAGCTATTTATAGCTGGCTGCCACGGCTGCCAGCCAATCAGAGTGCAGGGTTTTCCTGCACTTTTTCAACCAATGAATTCAAACACTTTACAACACAACCAGTCATTTTGAACTCTGCATACATAACAAAAACACCTTAATTTTTTCCTGTCTTCTCTTAACATGCAAACCCCGCAGTAAGAAATATCAATCTGCCATCTCTACTTATTGTTTGGATGCTGGCCTCCGATAGGAAAGATAACACCTTCAGCATTTGATTCCAATTAACATTTTAGAGCAGGCAGAAATAATGAGATAATATTGGATTGCCATCTTTCAGACCCTAGCAGATATAACTTGAATGAACATTGATCCTTTGAATATTTAAGAGACGGGGAAAGCTTTGCCAGTGGCCTATTGTTTTCTGAGGGCTAAAAGAAATGAAGTAACAATAATCATATTGACTCAAATCTAAGCCAAATGGCTTTGTAGGATTCAGTGATAGGTATGGTGGTGAAATAGCTGATAATACATGCAGATGTACAAAAAGGCCTGGCTGACAAATGGGCATCTTTATAGTGAAGGTATTGTAAGGAAGGAAATGGGGGTACAATATAATTCCAGATTTGGAAAGTGACCTTTGAAATACAATACAGTGTGTCTCTCCTCTCTCTGATGGCCACATTGGGCTAATGTAGGATGAGCAAAATTTTTGACAAGGCTATATTTCTGGAGAGATACTTCCATATCCATCTTATCCATCCTCTGCTCATTCTCTTCTTCCCTCCTATCAGGGCCATCTTCAGGAAAGCATAAGATACAGCTCCCACAACAAAGAGGAACTGATCTCTTTCAAAAAATACTTTAAAATTAGATTGAGGTTTACATATGATTCTAGATCCTCTGGTTCTTCATCTCTGGGTAGGGAATTAAATCGGCCTCTTATCTTAATTTAACTACTAGAGAGCTAATAACAGCAATGCTACTCCTTCTCTATCTGTTGTAGCAGACTGATAGAGAGACAATAGGAGAAAGATTCTTCTGACAAGTTGCAATCATGATCCACAAAGGCTTAAGGTGGACATGCCTTTTGGTTCTCCTTCCTCAAAAACAAACAAACAAACAGATACAAGCTTCCTCTGAAAATTATTTTGACAAACAAGATAGGTGAGTAGCAATCTATCCATTGTACCAAGAGAAAAAGAAATCCCCATGGAGAAATCTAGCATGTCTTTCCCAAATCCGCTATCAAAAATTAACAAATCATTGGTTACCACAGAGTTATCCAAGTTGAATTAAGCAGCATATTTCTATTCTAAAGTTGGGAACAATTTTTAATATGTAATTTTTACTAAAAGTGTTTGTCAGAGAGGAATATAATTCTCCTTATATCTGTATAGTGATGTCTCCTGTTTTTCAGTAAGGAGCTTATGGGGAATAAATTCAGGATTGAGGTACAGGATTATATAGGGTCAAGTTCCTCACAGACACATTCAATTTGTCTGAAATTTTTTTGTAACATTTGAAAACTCCAAAATGTGGGGCTTTAATTCCATTCTAACTGATTTAACAAGGCTGCGGTCTGGAGGTATGCAGTATGGCAACCTTCAGCCTGGTTAAGTTACTTAGCAAGGTTGTGGTATCTTTTCAGAACATAGCTTTGTGACACATGCCTACCTGATATGGGAATCCAGTATGGGAGGAGGCATGAATGGTGAAATAATCAGCACCTCTACCTGCTGCTTAGTGTTACCTAAAGTACCATAATATTCATAGAATATTAACTTTACTTTAGGTGAAATACTGTTACAGTTCATAGTATTCAGTTTGTGCCTCATCAGTTCAGCTCCTGTTCAAATCATATCTCGGAGAAGACCTTCTAAAACATCTCCCATCTTGGCTTCTCTTTAATGTTCTTTCTTTATGAAACATTTCACATCTACATCATGGAATTAAAAGAAGCAGCCCAGGAATCACTGCATATCATTCAGACCATGAAATCAACCAAGCTCAGAGAGCACCAAGGCCCCTACTCTTCAACCATGAGCTACAAATATTTCCTTCTATTAGTATTATATCTTTTGATCTTTGGCTTCCAACTTCCAGGGCCAAAGGCTGATCGCAGTTGGAGATCAGTCTTTGCAACAGAACAGTCTATCATCGTAGTTGTCCCACATGCAGAGATGAAGGCAAGAAATTGAAGACTTTGTGGCAAGTCTAAGGTATCTGCTGTGTGGTACTGGATCATCAGCCCTTCAGACGATTCTTGAGGTTTTTAATGTTTATACTCGGGCTTATTACATTGTATTTATGCTATAAATATAACAGTGTACAGGACACAGCACCATTATAAACTAGAACATTAGATTGAACTTCTTTCTATCCAATATCAGAAGGGGTAATTCTAATTTAAACCCTCTTCCAAAACAGAGCCAATTCTTTAACATCTGCACTTCACAACCAACAAAGCAAAACAAGCATTAATTTTCTATGTCCTAATTTTTTCTATAGTTAAATTTTTAGACACGTCCCTATATGCAGATTAAATTAGGTTTATATCTTTCTTAAAGCTGACCAAATGTCAAATCGCCCTTGCTACATTGTACAGTATTTATTACCAACTGAAGAGGAAAAATGATGTCAACTGACTTTTGCCTAGAGGCCTTTTAAGCCTTGCTCCCAGATATGACATTCTTTCCATCTAGATACCTGAAGGAACTAACTAGATCTAAAATAAGAAAGCCATAAGACAGCACCAGTGCCCTATAAGAAAAAGAAGCAGGGAGAGAACAGGCAAAGGTCAAGAGAGTGCAATGCTTAGACCTGTACAGGATTCCTGAAACATCTGAGTGAACAGGCATCGCATTGACAGCAGCTAAGCCTGACATGCAGAAGATTTAATGACATATCCAGCAGGACTCATTTATATCATTTATCCAATATTCACTGCAGAATTTGAAACAAATGCAGAATTTACTATTCTCATTGTTCACTTTCTAAATGAAAAGTTTCACTTATTCATGCTCATCTACCCAATTCAAAGCTTAGCTGACCAACCTACATACTGAGTTGTAAGAGAATCAAGGCAGGGCACTCACCAACATGCACTGTATTTCATTCTATGTGATGGGTCCTTATAGATCTTTCTGTAGAGAAAAAGATTTTTTTTTCAAATCCAGAGAAATAAAATAGTTTTTGGAAACAACTCAAGCAAAGACATCCCTCTTTCACTGAGTATAAGAGAAAGAGGTACAACACAGGCAGATTTGCAGGATTCTGTCATTATAATTATGCTGTCCAGCCAGTTTAGGGTTAATGGGATTTGGGATAGGTAGTTAGGAATTGAGAGCTGTCCCCTTAAGGGAATGCATCATGGTAAATGTAGTTAAGGTATCCTGGGAAATGTAGTTCATATCATGTGGTCACATCTGTAATCCTGATTGGTCACTGAATTGACCCTTGGTGGGTTGAGGGAGGTTTCTTTCTTCTTGCCTGAAGACACAGCCTCGTGTAGCCGCTATACTCACTATCTCTGTAATTACGGGATGAAATATAGGTATGAGAGTTTAATATCTTCCTACACCACGATTCGGATATACAAAGGATTGGACATTAAGAAGAACCTCATCATAACTGTGAGTTGACAGGATGCCTGATGAACCAATAAAAAGAACTTTGTATAGATGCTTTGTGGAGTTGCTCTGTCTGCTTTATACCCATCCAGGGCGTAGAGCAGAACAACAATCAAACTTTTAAAAAAGGTTTTAGCCTTCCTGTGGAGCTGATTTTCTAGTCTGGTCTCCAGAGTGGGACTCACACCCATGTTTACAACTGCCTACAAGGCTTAGTTGGTCTTAAGTTAATACTCTCCTCATGCCTCGTGGTACTTGGCTTCCTCTCAGCCTTCACACAGGAGACATTTGTTGATTTGGAAACTATCTTTTGTTCTGTTTCTTATTTGGAGAACATCTCTTGATAAGCCTTTAGTATCTTTATGCTGTTATTTTTCCACATGTTGTAGAAAGATTCATTTTGGGCTATGCTGGAAAGTTTTATATATATATATATATATATATATATATATGTATATATATTGCGGTTATGGCAAGGTCTTTGTATTACATAGAGTGAAACAGATGTTCTGTTTCCAGGAGTGCAGGCAGTGAGAAGACTTTGGGCCATTCTGGAGCATAGATTGGGCTTTGATAGTGAGACTTATAATATGAACACGTGTCAGCCAATGTGTTGTTTGTCTATCTCTATGTTGTTTTGGATACCACATAGAGATAGACACTAGGGAGAGAATGTGGGTAACTAGTATTCAATTTACACTATGTCATTAGAGAGATTTTTTTAATAAAATGATTTATTGTTGGTATATGACAGGGGTGTCAAACTCAATTTCATTGAGGGCCGCATTAGGGTTGTGTTTGACCTCGGGGGCCAGGGTGGGTGTGGCCAGCTTGATGTCACTCGTGTTGGGGATCCCTGTGGTGGCCCAAGTGCTCTGCCAGCGAAAATGGGCTCCAGAGCTCCGTTTTCAGCCGTGACAGCCTCCTGCAGCCCTCTGCCAGTGAAAACGGAGCTCAGGAGGGCCACACTCCATTTTTGCTGGCAGAGGCACTACAGGCCGGTCCTTCACTGTTTCCAGGGTGGCCCCGTGGGCCAGATCTTAGCACCACATGGGCCAGATCTGGCCCCCAGGCCTTGAGTTTGACACCCCTGGTATATATTAGAACAAAGGTATTTCAAATCAGTGTTGGAAATGTGAAAAGCATGAGGAGACATTTTATCATGCATGGTGGACCTGTGAAAAAGCCAAGAAATTCTGGATACACATTCACATAATGTTGCAAAGGATCTTAAAGGTTAATATTGCTAGAGACCAAAACTTTTTTTATTGGGAACATATGGATAATGAATTAGAAAAGACTCATATAATTGATATTAAATTCAGTATTTGCAGGAGGATCATTGAATGCACAATAATGGAAGAATAATGATATTCCCAATGTGGAGGAATGGATTGTAAAAAGAATTTGCAGAAATGGTGAAAGTGAGCTTCTTTGGTCAGAGAACAAACAATAATATTTTTTTAATAGTCTGAAAATCTTATATGGACTTTTTGCTGAAAGAAGAAAAAAATGAAGAGATGATTTATGAATCTGAAGATTAAGAAAAATATTTAATAAATGAATGGAGAGATTGGCAAAATATTTAAGAGGAAGGAGCAATAAGATAGTGATTATCTGTTGAAAAGAAAGTCAGAAGTCATTTATCTATTTCCTAACTTTAGTTCTCTTTTTCTTTTCTTGCATTTTTTCTTTCTTTTCTTCCTCTCCTTGTCTTATATTATACAAAAGCTCTTAAATATAAACTCTAAAAAAGATAATGAGTCTCATGAACATTTAGCTCTTTAGAAAAATTGTACTTTGAAAACAGGTGGTAAAATGTCTTATTGGAAATTTTGGGTGGAAGCCAGGATTATAACTTTAAACCAATTAATGTATAATTATTGTTTTTTGAAGTTGTTCTGACTTCAAATTAAATTTGGTCTTCAAAGTTCCCTCTCAAGCACCTCATTTCTTATATATAAAAAAATTCCCTCTCAAGCACTTCATTTTTTATATATAAAAAATTCCTCTCAAATACCTCATTTCTTATATATACTTTGCTATGAAGGGACAAAGTGATGAAAATATATTGAGAAATGTCCTGTTGTCTCTCAAAACATTTTCATCTCTTTGTCCCTTCATAGCCAAGTCCGTCACTCCATTGCCCAGTGACTGAGAGCCCTGTGGTGTTTCCTGTCTCTTCTTACCTAAAACTAGAAATCTTAGTCAAAGTTCTGCGAGGCTGAGATTGTCAGCTTAAAGGTAAAGCTAAAGATTCCCCTCGCATGCACGTGCTAGTTGTTTCCAGCTCTAGGAGGCGGTGCTCATCTCTGTTTCAAACCTGAAGAGCCAGCGCTGTCCAAAGATGTCTCCGTGGTCATGTGGCTGGCATGACTAAATGCCGAAGGTGCACGGAACGCTGTTACCTTCCCAACAAAGTAGTCCCTATTTTTCTACTTACATTTTTACATGCTTTCAAACTGCTAAGTTGGCAGAAGCTGGGACAAGTAACAGGAGCTCACTCCATTACAAGGCCTAGGGATTCAAACTGCTGAACTGCCGACCTTTCTGATCAACAAGCTCAGCATCTTAGTCACTCAGGCACAGCTTACTATACAATTATTCTAGATCTAGAATGTAGGGAAGAGGCACATATGGCTCATTTGTTTGTGATGTAGCTCTGCATTTTGATGTAGTAGAAATTGCTAAATTTTGTTTGTTCCATCAGGTATATCATATTAATTTAGAAAAAGCTGCTAGCATTTTTTTTTTAATTACATTTATATGCCGCCCTTCTCCGAAGACTCAGGGCGGCTTACAATTTCTGGGATACAACCCAGTGTGCTCAGCAATTTACTGCATTCTGTATGCATTGTTGGAAATGTCTTGATTCCCCCTATTAAAGTCTCTATTGGCAAGATGATTAAATTCAGTGCATTAAAGGAGCACCTAAAGGGTTAATATATAAGCCCATTGCTACCAAGCGTAGCAAGCTACCACCTCCAACTGCTGAAAGGAATAGTCAGGGTCTTCTCTTCAAATGTTTGACATAGTCTTGCAGAATAAGCATGTGAGTGAATTATACTGACCTTTAACGATACCCCCATACTATAACATCAGTAGTTAAAATAGTAAATGTCAAGAACTCACATTTACAGCAAATAATGTATTGAAGGCATAATATTACACCTAGTCCTCAGTTAACTATGGCAATTGAGATAGGAACTGTCATCACTAAATGACCTGATCATAAAGCACAACGTCACACGCCTGTAATGCTTAGCAACAACAATTCCAGCATTCCTGGTCACCATGATTAAGCAAAGCCCATGCTGTTGTTAAGGAAGGACATCACATGGTCCCCATTTGTGATCTCCTGCTGGCTTCCCCATTGATTTTGTTTACTGGAATTGGGCAAAGAAGATCCCAAATGGTGACCATTTGATGGTGGGACACTGTAATATCATAATCAAGAGCCAAGCATCAAGTGCCTGAATCATAATTCATGGGGACATGAAACATCTGTAAGGCTGAGGCTGGGTCATGGGTACCGCTCATTCAAAGCTATTGCAAGTTTGAATGGTTGCCAAACATGTGGACCACCTATAACTAATTGTCACACAGCATATAATTTCTCCATTTTCCTCCTCCTCTTTTACTTTTAACTCTCCAGCAAAATTTAATTTCAACTTCCTTTAACTTTCATTTTTTCTGTCACCCAGTTTTCCCTAATGACTTTCCAACGCTAGACACGAGCACAACTAATAGTAGTACTATTAAAAGCAGAATACTTGAAATGCATTGTTCCAATAGCCGTGAATCTTTGAGACTTTTTTCACACAAAGTAATTGTCCACAAATCTGTAACACTTTTTCATACCATCCACATCATTTCTGCTCTGAAATTATTTGTAAACTCACTTCTTTCTTCTCCCTTTTTAGATTTTTTTTTTATAATGGTGCTATCCATGTGCAAGCCATTTACTTGTCAATTAAACAAAGGACATGACATTTTAAGTAGCTCATCCTGCTTATCACCCACCAGGCCCTCTGTTCTGCCTTTTGGAAATTTAGATTCCCGAAGGACGTCATATGGGTAACTGCATATATGTCAGCATTATCTTAATTTCCAAGAATTTGAGGGGGGGGTCTCAACGGCCCTAAAAGAAAAACAAAGAGAAGCTGAGCAATAGTAGACTCAAGAAGGGCAAAATTGGAAGTTACAGGCTTTAACTTCTGGGAATTGGTTTGTTTTATAATTACCCACACCTGCCTTGGCAGCCATTTTGTGAATAGATCATATCCCACCCCACCCCCAACAGCTGAATGCAAGCATGATTGCTAACATTTATTATTATTATTATTATTATTATTATTATTATTATTATTATTATTATTCTCTCTCTCTGTGTACAACATCCTTTCTACAGTAAAATGGTACTCAGGTGAGTAGCAGATTTTAACATAATCTAAGCCAGGGGTGTCCAATCTTGGCAACTTTATGACTCGTGGACTTCAACTCCCACAATTCCCCAACCAACCATGCTCTCAACCAGGGCTGTCAAAATCCTGGCCCAGGGGCCGGATGCATCACATGCTAGCCACACCCAGCCTGGTTTAGCAAAGGGGAAATAAGTCCTGATACGTCACATGATGCCGTGAGTTTGACACCCCTGCTCTAAACCTTTCATTTTTTTTCCAAATAATTCTGTTTTGGCAAATGGGGGTTTAGGATATTGCTTTTGCTCTAACCAACAAGAAATGTGGAGACAGTAACTCTTGTCACTTGGCATACAGTGGGGAAAAAAGAAAGGAATAAATTGCACATTTCACATAGGCTCTCTAAATATAAGGGTCTCAATTACTAAAGCAGGGTGTCCAATAAATGCTGGCTAGGGAATTCTGGGAGTTGAAGTCCACACATCTTAAAGTTGCCAATGTTGGCCACCCTTGGACTAAAGGTTAAGCCCAGGTCTACAATTATCCATCTTTATCTATTCTGAATTATTATTCAGATTAAAATTTGATCAGGATAAGCTGTTTAGATTTACTCCTTTATCCTCTTACTACTTTCAGGATAACCTCTTCCATTCATCTTGCCACTGAAATCTACTGGGACATTATTCATCGTTGATTTCAGCCTGAGAATGAAAGTGTCCCTAGTTTTGAAAATGGCTGATGAGAGACAAGCAATAAGTAGAGGAGTTTTAATGGTGGGTTGCATTTTCCTCTCCCTCAGTATTTGGGATGGATGGGGTTTATTTTGGAGGGAGGGAACAGTGTGCCTGACGGGCAAAAACCTTGGAGGAAAAGATCTTTGGGTACAGTGTTGGAATTTTTGTTCGTTTGCTGCATTTTTTTCACCACAGACCTCTGCCAACTAAGGCAGAAGCTATGTTTCATTGTAATAAAAGGAGAGGATATGATAGCACCCTTTTTCTTAACTGCAATTTTCAAATTGATTTTTCAACAAATCAAGACAACCATTTTGATTAAACTTGGCTTTTCAGCAATTCTGAATGAAAGCGCTCCAATTAACTCTCCCCATCTGCTTTTCCATTGATAATTTCTGAATCTGAATAGAAATCAAAATGTTATATTCTGCACCAGTGACGATTTAATCCAAGCTTATTGCCTTACATTCATCTCTTCACTACATATTTCCCACACACACACACAGTTCCTCTTTTTTTAGAAATGAGAGCATCCTATCCATTTTTTAAAAATTGAGCCATGGAATGGAAAAAAGTTTCACCATCATGACTTGACTGCCGTTCTGGAACAGTTATCCTTGCAGCTCTGGATTTAAGAATCTTGCTTGACTTAAAACTGAACATGTAAGGAATTATGAACTGTACTCTTTAGTTGCCACCTGCTACTTTATTAATGTCCAAACTTGGCAACTTTAAGTCCTTTGGACTTCAACTTCCAGAATCTGGGAGTTGAAGTCTACAAGTCTTAAAGTTGCCAAGATTGGAGACCCGTTTCCTATAGTAATGCGAAAGAAAAAAAGAAAAGAAAGAAAGAAAGAAAGAGGGAGGGAGGGAAGGAAGGAAGGAAGGAAGGAAAGAGGAAAAGAAAAAAAGAAAGAAAGAAAGAAAGAAAGAAGGGAGGGAGGGAGGGAGGGAGGGAGGGAAGGAGAGAAGGAGGGAGGAAAGAAAGAAAGAAAGAGAAAGAAAGAAAGAAAGAAAGAAAGAAAGAAAGAAAGAAAGAAAGAAAGAAAAAGAAAACTTTCTCTGATATTTGTGGCAATATCCTGGCTAGCAAATGAAGCCTTATACTGTGGAATTGAAAGCTGGAGACCCTCCAAATCATATTGATTACAATTCCCTTAAGTTTCAGTCACCATGAGGAATATCAAATGTTTATGGGATTTGGGGCTCTAAAATGTCAAGGGAATACCAGTTGCCAACCCTTACTTTTCTGGTTGAAGCTGTAAATCTAGGACTGCCCTTGCATACCATCCGGAGGTTTCAGTTGGTGCAAAATGCGGCTGCGCGGGTTGTGATGGGAGCTTCCCGATACTCCCATGTTACACCCCTCCTGTGTGAGCTGCATTGGTTGCCGGTTGCCCTCCGGGTGAGATTCAAGGTATTGGTTTTAACATTCAAGGTCCTTTACGATTTGGGTCCGGGGTACTTGCAGGAGCGTCTCCTGCCAACATCAAATACCGATCGCCCTGTGCATGCGTACAGACGGGGGCTCCTCAGGGTGCCGTCGGCTAGACAATGTCGGCTGGCGGTTCCTCAGGGGAGGGCCTACTCTGTTGCAGCCCCCGCCTTGTGGAATCAACTTCCTTTGGAGCTCCGTTTGGCCCCTGATCTCTGCTCCTTCCGCCGCGGTCTGAAGACTTGGCTGTTTGAACAGGCTGGGCTGGACTGACCTCCTGGGGGGGCGGTTTAATGTATTTTAATGTATTTTTAAACTATTTTATTGATTGGGCTTGTTAAATTTAATTGTTTTTTATATATTTATTGTTGTGGTGTTTTTATTGTGAGCTGCCCGAGTCCTCATGAGAGGGGCGCATACAAGTCCAATAAAATAAAATAAATAAATAAATAAATAAATAAATAAATAAATAAATGGTAGGATGTTTTAGCTGATGCAAGAAGCAGGGTTTGGATTAGAAGACCTCCAACATCCCTTCCAACTCTGTTAAAATGTTTATTTTTTATTTATTTGATTTATTTGATTTGTCAATCGCTTACAAGCATGCTATCAAATAATTGGTCTATCTAACCCAGTATTGTTAGTACTTTGACTGTCAGGGCCCCTCCAAGATTTCAGCCAAGGGATTTACTGGTCTTCCTCAAAACTGAAACTTTAAACAATGATAATATTTGCTTGTAAGAGAGATGTAGGAGGGGAAAAAAGAAAGATATTCCTGTAGAACTAGAGACTTAATGTATTTTATGGAGTGTTCGTATTTGTATGTATTGGCTTGTTGGAATACGTTTTTCCATGCTGGTGAATTCCCCCTTTTAATTTCAAAGTTACTTCCTTGCAAATGACTTACAATTGGTTGATTCTCACTCCAACAATGCTCATTGGAGAAGAGCCTAAGCCTTATTAACAAAACCTCGTCTCAATTCCAAATATAAAAACAACTTTAGAGAAGGGACATTTATCCTCCCAATATTAATTTGAATCAACTTGATGAAATACAAATGCAAAGGCTGTTGTGGGCATTAGCACATGGAAAAGGTTTGATTGAGAGATTTCAAAAATATATTTAAAAAGTGGGGAGGGGAACAGATAATTCTCAAGGTGGTTCCAAGAGCTGCACCACCACTGTTCCCAGTTTAACACAGTAACAAAAGAGTAGAGTACAATGACCTTTTCCTCTACATGTAATGTAACTGGAGCATATATGTGTTCGTAGGAGTGATTTTGCAGTTCGTGACCCAGAAAGTGATGTGACCCATGGATAACCAGTTCTTCTGGCAGACAATTCTTTTATAATTTAAAGATTCTTCAATGACTGTACATGAAATAGGAATGTACAAATGGATTCTTTTTCAGACTTGTAGATTATGTCATTTATAGGCCGATACGTTACTTTGTCTTTTAGGGTTCTGTTTCTGGAATTTCTAGAGAAAGACCGAAAGCTAAATCGAGAAAAGCTACACTATTATATCTAATCGATAATAATTTCTTCTTACAGGCTCCACAGTCTGCTAAAATAAAGGAATTTAGAACTGCCTAAATTGGAAGCCATTTTAGTTGCTTAAAAATGTCATATGGACACAAGGCGCTAGTGGCTGATTGTTGTGCCCAAGAACAAGGACAGGAGAAGTACTGGTGCTCTGGAACAGGGGTGCCAACTCCCAGTGTGTGGCAGACATGCCCATGCAACCATCTTCTCTCCCTCCCCCCCCTGCTGCCACCATCATGCTGATCCATAGGGCCGGAAAGATTGGGGACCGCTGCTCAGGGAACATCTTGTAGAAGAATGTTGTTTTCCAGTTCCATCCCAAGAGCAAGAAAATATTATACCTCAAGTCCCTTTTTGCAGGGAGGATAGCAGCCCAGTATTATGCTGCAGTCAGGAAAAAAAACTGGGCTGTTCTTGTGCACATGTACTCACAGAAACTGACCATGCAGAATGACAGACAGACAGAGAGACAGACTTTATGTATATGTAATTTATGTACATACACATATACATATATATTCCTTATATACACACACAACCTGTGTATGCATGTGTGTGTGTGTGTATTCCACAAGGAACCCTATTGGCTGCCAAATCTTAGTGGCTGACGACTGTTTCAGACATCAAAGCTAGCAGGTATCTGAATGCCAATGGCTGCTGGACAGGATTACCATCCCTGATGCTGTTTTCACCTTCCAGGAGGCAGTGGGGGCGGGATGCATGAGGAGAGGGAATACTGAACTAGAGAGGCTGTTGGACTGATCAAGCAAGGCCCTTCTTATGTCCTCATGTCACTGGGCTGAAAACTTCTGCCTAGCCTCCTGCACAATCCCCCTTTTCCTTTCCTTCCCAGCTTCGTGTTCTACCTCCTCCCAATTCCACCTCCCTGTATTTAATTGTTCCCCTTTTTAAAAAGATCTAACATTTGTGAATAAAAGGATCTCATTTATTAAAAAAAACAAAAACACCTCAAGAGATTGGCATCCATTTTCTGAACAAGTGGCCTGCCCATGTAAGGTGTGCGGCTGGTGCCAGGGAGTCTTCATTTACGCTCTCTAGCTCGATCCAGCATCTGATCACCATGAGTTCCTCCTCCTCCTTGTAAACGGAGGCTGCCGGCGCTGTTTGCTGAGCTCCTGGCAGGCTGCCTTGTTAGGACTTCATTAACGCCGACTACTGTGAAGCAGGAGGTCAGGAGACCTCTGCTGCTGTCAGGCGGCTGCGCTCAGCCGCTAATGGGGTTCATGGCTGCTCAGTGATTCTTCGGAGGCTCTGCAGTGACCAGTTCCCCCCAGCAATCATGGCCAGTGAGGCTGAGGGAGCAAGGAGAGAACTTGCAGAGGAACTGGGGATGGCTGGGCAGGCAGAAGAACTGGCCCATGGCAGTGCAGCCTGCCTCATGCTGATGCATCGAGGGCTATGAAGGATCAGATGATGGCATGTATGTACAGAGGAGGCCCTGGGGATCAGAGGAACGGTCATATGTGGAGATAGGACCCAGGTATGGAGGGAATGGACATGAGAGTGAGGAATATGAATTCTGATAAACTGTTTTCTCTTGTCTTTATTTCTTTGCCTTAAGCAGCCTTGTTCCTTCCTGTCTTCTCTCTCTACAGAAGGGGGGGTCATGGGGGAGTGGGGTCCTGTCTCAGACAAAGATTTAAAACTGCTTTTACTTTTCTCTGCAGAAAGGGGTGTGCTACCTTGAGCTGCTCTGCAATAGGAAAGGGGTTGGAACTGCACATTCTTAGTGAGGCAGAAGTTAGCACCTTAAACCACTAGCCAGGATATTAGGAACAAGAATAGCTGGCTTATAAGAAACCCCCAAAAAAAACTACAGAGTTGGCACATGAAACTAGGACACTTTGCACGTGACCTGGGGTGAAACACAGGTGATGCGACATTTAGCTATGTAGGGGGCTGGGATCCAAAATAACCAATCAATATTATCTGTTATGCATGCATTATGAGGGGAAGGGTAAAGTGCTGAATGCAACCACCCTCTTGACTATAAAAATTGCTGTAAGATTCTCATCGAGGCCCTTGGTTAGCTTCTGAGCCAGGGTCCTTGTATCTTGGTACCAAAATAAAAGCATAATTTTGTATCACACCTTGTATCCGGTGTCTTATCGGCTTCGACACCAAGCGAGAGCCCAGTTTTGGGGGACAACAGCTACAAGACCTATCATGCACAATCATGGCTCACGAGAATGACAGAACCATGGTTCAATGCCTGTGGAAGACCCTCAGTCAGGGGGTGGCTTTCTTAAGAGTTTCTTTCTGAAATAGCAAGCCTAATTCCCACCCACCCCAGCAGCCAGGGATAGCAGCACATTGTTCAGAAAGTCACACACCCTGTCCTTGCCGTCTGGAAGAACCGATCAACACCCCCCCCCCACTCCACTTCAGCAAACAGCAGGGAACACTGACAAAAAGAAAAAAATTATGTCACCCGGGAACAGGCCTGTGCGCCTCGTTCAGAGCACATTGCAAAATGCACCTAAATGGTTCGACTGGAGATTCCCACCCAGTAAAACAACAGCTTGACGGTGAAGCTTGTGTCACAGCAATTCCTTCGAAAATATGCCTAGAATGTTTATTCTTGACGAATGCTTTGAAAAAAAAACTTGGCTACAAGTCTAATGTGAATCTGATCAACGGGGAAAAAAAAAGGATTAACATTTATGACATAATAGGCTCCTCTCTGCAGTCTTTCTGGGGAGGGGACATGATACCCTGATTACTTACCTCTGCTCTTTTTGTATTGTTGTAGCTGCTACTGAACAGATTGCTGTTGACTGAGGCCAACACCAACATTAACTAGTTGTAATGATTCTTGCTAGGAAGCTCTACATTGTGGTCCCAAAATTTGCTTTGGTGGGGAGAGGTTTAAATGTCTGGCAGCTCTCAGAAAATAGAAAGATTTTAGCATCTTCTCCTAGCCAGCAGATGCCAAATGGTGCCTTGAGCTCCTACGTTATTTCCATTAGGACTGTGATTTTGCAATGAATGCTGCAAAGCTCCTATATAAGAGCTGGGAAATTTAAAAAATAAATAAATAAACAATGGTGCAAGAAAGATAAGGCTATGGTACCTCCAGATCCGTGGGGATTTAGGCCACTCGGGAAGTAGAATTTCTAGATCGCTACCATTTCCACTTCCCCAATTTTTGAATAAGAGCGTTGTAACTAAGCCATCGCTGTGGGCCCTCACAGAATCCGTTCAGCTGGCCGATGAAGGGGTCCCAAAATCGGCCTTCTCTCTCTCCGGCCTTTCTTTTAATTCCATCTTTGCTTGTCAGAATTCAGCCCCTTCAAAGTCTGGTGCAGAAAAGGGAAGCACCAAGTGCTGGAGATGGAGAGATATTGCCTTTAATGAGAAACGACCCATCCCTCTTTGATATGTTGGGCAATCAAACCAGAAGGAAATAAACTTGAAGTCCCATGCAGGGATGCTAGATTTTGAAAACTTAACGGCTAACTTTATCTGCAATCAGCCCTGTTCTGCAAACAGGGATGAAAAGGCTAATTGACACTTAACCCTTTTTAATCTTGGCATCACAGATATTAAGTCCTAGAGCAGCACTGCAAATCTAGGGATGCCCGAGGAATTTCACCTCCGTTTCCCTTTTTACTTTTCAGCATTTAGGAACAAGAGAGAGTATAAAACATATGAAGAAAGGGATGGAGAAATGAGCTCTTCCTAACTCTGTGGCATGATGTCAGTTCCAGTCAGATCACTACAAAGATTTTATTATGATTAACACATAATAGATAACAGATCATCAGTGTTGGAAGGGACCTTATAGGTCATCTAGTCCAACCCCCTGCCCAAGCAGGAGGCCCTACACTATTTATGACAGATGGGAGTCCAATTTCATCTCAAGTGAGTCCAAACTCATCTCAAAGTCTCAAGTGATGGCACTCCCACAACTTCCGAGGGCAAGTTGTTCCATTTGTTGATTGTTCTCACTGTCAGAAAGTTTCTCCTTATTCCAGGTTAAATCTCTCCTTGTTCAGTTTCCATCCATTATTCCTTGTCTGGCCTACAGGCGCTTTAGAAAATAGCTTGACCCCTTCCTCTCTCTGGGAGCCCCTCAAATATTGGAAGACTCCTATCATGTCTCCCCGGTCCTTCTCTTCACTAGACTAGCCAAGCCCAGTTCCTGTAACCATTCATTGCATGTTTTAGTCTCCAGTCCCCTATTCATCCTGGTTGCTCTTCTCTGCACTTTTTCTAGAGTCTCAACATCTTTTTTATAGTGTGGTGACCAAAACTGGATGCAGTACTCTAGGCTAAGAGTACTTACTAAGGCTTTATAGAGTGGTATTAGTACCTCACTTGATCTTGATAGTATCCCTCTGTTAATGCAACTTAGGATTGCATTGGCTTTTTGGGCTGCTGCTGCACACTGCTGGCTCATATTTAGCTGGTTGTCCACTAAGACTCCAAGATCCCTCTCACAGTTACTGCCATTGAGCCTGGTTTCACATTAAACCTGGTTTCACATTACAGGCAGTCCTCAACTTATGACCACAATTGAGCCCCCTCCCCCCATATTTCCATGGCTAAGCGAGACAGTTGTTCAGTGAGTTTTGCTCCATTTTACAACCTTTCTTGCCACAGCTGTTAAGTGAATTGCTGCAGTTATTCAGTTAGCAACCCAGTTGTAAAGTGAATCTGGCTTTTCCCCCCCACTGACTTTGCTTGTCAGATGGTTGCAAAAGGGGATCACACGACCCTGCAACCATCACAAATATGAGGCAAGTGTCTGAATTTGGGTCACATGACCACGGGGATGCTGTAACGGTTTTCAGTCTGAATAGCAGTCATAAGTCATTTTTTTTCAGAGCCATTGTAACTTCAAACAGTTACTAAACAAATGGTTGTAAGTCAAGGACTACTCTTATTGACTGGTTATTTACAAGAAGCCCTAAATGGCTTGGTTCCAGGGTACTTGCGGGAACGCCTCCTGCCAGCATCACTTTCTGATCGCCCTGTTCGCTCTCATAGGAGGGGCTTCCTTGGGATACCGTCGGTCAGGCATTGTTGGCTGGCGGTTCCCAGGGCTAGGGCCTTCTCCGTGGGAGCGCCTGCCCTCTGGAATCAGCTCCCCGTGGATCTCCGTTTGGCCCCTGACCTCTGCTCCTTCCGCCGAGACCTGAAGACTTGGTTGTTTCAACAGGCTGGCCTGGAATGACCGGGGGTGTGTGAGGGTTTTAATTTTCTTAATGTTTTTTATCGCATTCGACTTGTCTTATTTAATTGGTTTTTATTGTAAATTGGTTCTGTTTTAATGTTTGCCACCCTGAGTCCTTAGGGAGTAGGGCATACATCAAATAAATAAATAAATAAATAAATAAATAAATAAATAAATAAATAAGAGACTGCCAATTACTTAGGGCGTGACAGGGATCCCCTCAGAAATAGTTGTTCCCTATTTTACTGGGACACTTCTAGTTACAGTTAAAGGTCTACTGTCACCCACTCATCTATTTTTTAGGCATGTTTCAGGTTCAAGACATACGGGTTACATGATGACCCGGAGTGTAACACAAACATAACAAAATCCAAAACATAAATAAATGTCCTTTAATGCCTCCACTTAGTCCCACTGTTCAATAATTCTCAGTTGGAGACAAAACGTACTCAGAAATAGTCTTCAAAAGAAAGCAATACAATCCGAACTTAATGAGCAGATAGAGGTGAAATAAAAAACCAAACAAACTACAATGACGAAATTTCCACAACAGACCAGAATAAGTAATTACCAACTTCAAGGAGATAACAAGGCACAGTCTGTTGGAAGGACGCTAACCAAGATAACTTCAGCCCAAAATAAAACACACTTTGCTTCTGGCAACGCTGTGTTTTAATCGTCTCTCTTATATACTATTCTCCCCAGCTGCCACCAATGAGGGGGATCATTCCTCTCTCGTAAGCCAAGTTGTTTCCTTCTCTGTTCCTCCCTGCATGTCCTAGGATGCAGAGGGGATGGGTCTGGTTCTTCCTCTGACTGCCCAGCTGGCCTCTGCCCTTCCCCAGCCTCCTCCACAACCTTGGAGCCACACCTGCACTCCCTGTTGGCTGTTCCTCCTCTCCCTCAGAGTCTGACTCTACCAAGGGCATGACAGGTTAAATAACGTTTAAGAAATATGTTCCAGACACAGGCATTTTGATACTGCTGCAGGGGTGTTCAAGTCATACATTGGACAAGAGTCTGGCATTATTCAAAGTGCCAGAAAATGAGCTTTATCATGTAAATTAGATTACAAGGACATTCCATTTGATGCTAGCCTTGTCCCATTTATTTTAATGGGCTTGCAGTATATTGAACAGAGAATTGCCAAGGAAGGCTGAAGTGCAATAGATTAAGGACATGTTTCAAGTTCTCCTCATTCTGGTCACTTGCTATAAGAGAAGAGCGACCAATTAGGTCAAGGTGTCCAACCTTGGCAACTTGAAGACCAGTAGACTTCAACTCCCAATATTATCCCAGTCAACGATGCTGACTGGGGAACTCTGGCAATTGAAGTCTGCAGGTCTTCAAGCTGCCAAGGTTGGACACTCCTGAATTAGGTGTAGCACTAAACGGGTTCAATCCGATCGGACAAACTTGACCTAAAAACCAGGTCAGATTTGTATGGTATTTGGATGAGAGGCTACCACAGCTGTAGACTAACTGAGAAATTTTGAAAGAACAAAGGAGAAAATAAGGCAAACTATTCTCCTTAGTTGTTCAGAAAAAAATGCAGATTTTGATTTTACATGTAAGGAAGGTCTTGGATTATCCTAAAGATATTTCAGACTTCTCTACTGCTCCATATTCCTTGTTCTGATTTTCTAATATCAGACTGGCAAGAGCCAGATTCAGGGACTGGTGGGAAGACCTGTACAAATATTGGATAGCCTTCTCCAAAGTTCAGATTAAAAAAAAAATCTTGGAGAGGGATTTGTTAAATCCAATGGTTCCAGGCTACTCAATTACAGATCATAGAGATACACCTTATGTTAATCCAGTGGTGTTTGTTATTGCTAAGGTAAAGAACCCATCAAACCAAATTCAACATGTTTATTTTAAAAAAAGAAAAGGAGAAAAAAATGACATCTGGACTAAAAGCAGGAGGAGGAGAACATTCAAGAGCCAGCTGGAACAATGTGGTTTTTAAAAACATCTCTGCATGAGAATCTTCTTTGCTGTATTGCCTTTATGTGGGACTGTGTTGTTTGCAGAAAGATGAGGCTACAGATTGTTCTCTACTTACAACCATTCATTTAGTGACTGTTCCAAGTTACAAAGGCATCGAAAAAACTGAACTTGTGACTGTTGTTCAAACTTACAACCATTGCAGCATCCCCGTGGTCACATGATCAAAATTTGAGCACTTGGCAACCGGCATGTATTTGTGACTGTTGTACCATCTTGCAATCATGTGATCACAACTTGTAACCTTCCCAGCCGGCTTCCAGCAAGCAAAGTCAATGGGGAAGCTGGAATGACAGTGTGATTCACCTAATAATTGCAAAAATTTGCTTAACAACTGTGTCAAAAAAAGGTTGTAAAACAGGAGCCCAGTGTGACATCAGTGAGTGGATAGGCCCCTTCCTTGTTACTCACGAGTGCTTTGATAGTTTTACTTCAGGAATGCCTTTGGATTCTACCTATATCCCAGAGGCTTTTGCTATAAATCTGACAGTGAATATTCGGTGGGATGACAGCAGCGTTTCTCAACCTTGACAGTTTTAAGGTATGTGGACTTCAATCCCCAGAATTCTCCACCCAGCATGCTGCTGGGAAAATCTTGAAGTCTGCACATCTTAGATGCTGAGGTTGAGAAACTGGATCAGCAAATGTGTCATGCAGCAACTTCCTCATTCCCCAGCCATATCTTTGGGTACCAAGTAAGGAAAACTGCATGTCAGATGAGAGCAGCAACCATTACAGTCATACATAGAGCACAAAGCAAATAAGATGTACACAACATTGACTGTCAATCCAACCTTCTCCTATTCCTAATTTGGAGACTCCCTTTTTCCTTTTTAAGTGTGTTCCCGGATATTTTCGCAGTCCTTGACAAGCACCAATCTTACTAGTAGTTTTTGGATTGCTACTTGTGTGCCCTGTTGTGTGTCTGATAGGGGCCATTTACCTTAGAGTCATAGCCACTGTTTGTTTCTTCCGCCCCCCCCCCAAGTCATATGTTGTCAGCTTCATAGTCTAAGAGCACAAGGAAACGCCTAAATCCTCAGTTGTCCTTGTGTACCCAATGTTTGTAAAACAGACAGAAAGAACAGAGTTGGGAGGCCCATCTGGATGAGTACAGTTTGGGTCTTTGGAGCATATCAACAGACGCACTGACTGCCAACATGGAGAGAAAGGGAACATCAATAACATTGGCTGCCCATGTGTGTATGTGTGTGTGAGTGTGTTTTCAAATATGCCTCCTGATGTTCCAGCAGTTCCCTCTTAAGTGGATGGCATTGTTTCTTCTTTTCTTGCGAAAGGCTCAGAGAGGGCTCAATTGATTTGCACCCACGCAGGGTCATTCATACGTCCTCAAGTCCCTGACATGCCAGAGGCACAATGCAAGCTGGGAACACAGAGCCCTCCCCTGCACATTCTGTGCTCAAGTACCCTCTACCTTCTTGTGAGTCACGAAAGAAAATAAAAATGGATTTCAAATCCCGTAAAATGACTTGTTTACCCTAATCTCAGCTCCGTTTTGAATAAAGAGTTCCCAAAGGTGGGTGACAGAGCCCAGTTGAGAAGTAGTGTCAGTGTTTTTATCGGTGCACAAATCAAGAGTAACTGCTCCTCCCCCTCAAATCATAAGCTTCCATTATCTGGATCAGGAGCAGAATTAGCTGGTACTGGCATTTGGGAAATTAAAAATATATAAAAGTTCCCCAGCTGTTTTCTTCGGGGTCACTAATTGTGATAGTAAAAATATTATTACTTGTGTGGAAAATTGCAACCTTTGATTGACTGATTCATTAAACTCTGCTTCAATTAACCGAAAAGGACCTTTGCCATGAACTCAGACAATATTTATTTTAAAGCTTAAGTTATTTTAAAGCATCCATACCAGCCCCAATTGGATGGCAGTGACTTACCTTTGTTCTCAGGTTTCTTGGAACACACAGATAATTTTCAACAGCATTGAGAAGAGAAGGTTTGTAGAAAAAGCTAATGAGGACTGGATCTGCCCTTGTGGTGTGGTGAGGGTAAAGAAATGGCTCTTCTAATCTTTCTGCTCTTTTAACAAAGACAGCAGATCTTCTTCTACTGCCCTCACAAACCACCAGGGCCACCCCCTGATGGAACTCCCAAAAGTGCACTGGCAACTTCTATGCATTTTATCATTAGCAGGGAATGTGTATTGTTGCCACGTTTTGTGTTATTATTACTTTTCAGAAAATGACGATTGCTCAGCCCTGCATGCAGTCCTTTACTTTATTCCTTTACTTGTAACTTATTTATTTATTTTTATTTGATTTGATTTGTCAATCGCTTACAAGATAATAGGTATAAGTATCAACATGAGTAAGAATACAGGAAATAGGTACAAATAAATGGGGACAATAGGACAGGGGCAGGAGGCATGATGGTGCACTTATGCACGCCCCTTACAGACCTCTTAGGAATGGGGTGAGGTCAAAAAGAGCCTTGGTGGTGCAGGCTGTTAAATGCCTAGCACTTAAGTTCCAGCTGCCTGAAATTACTGCAGGCTCGAATCCCACCAGGCTCAAAGGTTGACTCAGCCTTCCATCCTCTCGGGGTAGGTAAATTGAGGACCCAAGATTGTTGGGGGCAATAAGCTGACTTTGTAAAAATGCCGCTTAGTAATAAGCAGGCATATACAATGGAATGAAGGCTATTGCATGAGCACACTGGGTAATATATCCCAAAAGGGTAACCGCCTGGTCTTCGTGAGAAGGGCGGCATGTTAAATGTAATTTAAAAAAAGGCCAAGGCTTGGCGCACCAGTGCTGCCGCTCATGGCAGGAGGCTGTATGCTGTGTTGTGCTGTTGCATGTATGAGCGGTGGCACCAGCATGCCATGCCATGTGGTGTCCGGCCACAAGTGGCCACAAGCAGCCATAGAAGAAGCTGGGCAGCAGTGTGCCAGGTGTCAGGATATAGGAGGCCTGGCTGCGGTGACCCTAAGGTAAGTGGGTGCAGGGTGCATGGGGCAGCTCCAGATCTCCATCCCTGCCCTAACTTGATTTGTACGCACGTGCCTCACCCCACTTTGTACAACCAGATAGTGGGCAGGGCTTAACTAGGGCTTATTTTTGGGATAGACTGTTCTCACCTAGGCTTCCTTAGAAAGCATAAAACACAATCTTAGTTCCAGCAAAACCTCTTATTTCCACTGCTGTGAATTATGTTCATTCACAGCCTGCAAGGCTTCATAAACAGTCTTTCAGGGGAATGTTTATAAACACCCACTTTATTGCACTTGGAATGCTGCCAGAGAACTAATTGCCAAACGCAGGGCAAGGCCAAACTTGACACAGAGTCAAACAGAACTTTTCAAAACTTGAATCGACCAGACGAACTAATTGCTTCCTGCAAAAGCTCATGTCCTGTTTGCTCCTCTTTTATGTCCTATGGAGGGGCCAATAATCTCCGAGATGTGGCCTTACTCCTGAGTTGACCCTGCTTTCTCAATTGTTCTTGTCTTCTGGTAGCCCTGTGCATGCACAGGCTAGGAACAGATTCCAGAAACTTCCCCGCCTCACTGTCTGAAGGCAGCTAATGACTGTCAGCCTGCCCTGGCCCCATCTCTGCCTCTGATGCAGAGTCCTCTCTCTACACACACACACACACACACACACACACACACATAAATAGATATAGATAGATATAGATATACGTACACATACACATATATGCATAGACACACTCACACACACATACACACATACATACACACACATATACATGCATATATATTCATAAATATGTTATACATATAACTTAATTGGCCAAGAGCTTTATTTTAAGATTTTTAAAATAAAAGATTTTAAATAAAGTTTAACTATGCATCACTACTGATTTTCACTTATCTTAAGACTTGGTATCAAACACGCTAGATACCAAAGTATCTAAAATGGTAGAAATTTGGTATCTATCATATTATTGTAATCTTTTTAAAAAGATTTAATAAATTGGAATAATGTGGGGTAAAGCTCTATAAACTACAGTTTTCTCCTAAAGTCATCTTTATTCTGGAAACATTTATTTAAAATAACAGTAATATTATTTTAATTTAGTTATTTTTTAAAAAAATAAATGTCCTGAATAAGGATTCTACCTCATTTGTTTAATATTAACCAAATATACGCAGGTTTTGTTTTGCTGGTTTCCTTTATTTTTCAGTCCTTCTAGCATGCAACATTGTTAGTTGTTTCCATGGTGACTCTAATTGATTTCTTTCTACTGTTTTTACAGGCTTTTCCAAGGTTTATACAATACATCCTTGTTGTAGTTATTTTTATCTTTGTAGGATACACAACATTCTCCTGCAAACAAAGATTGGTAAGTAAAGCTATCCAGGGGTGCACAATTCCCAAATATTTGGGGTGGTTTCAGCACAGGATCTTGACCACCAAAGCAAGCACAGTTGGTCCATATCAAGATGAATAAGTCATGCAGAACCTCTGGCTTTGGGAACATAATGGAGAACAAGTCATCCTGCTGACAATAAATACAAAATGTTCCGACTCCCAAGTGAATGTTCCCGAATCAGAAGTGAAAATAAAACACTGTTGTGATGTTTTTCAAATGGGAGAGAAAAATGCCAGAGCAAAAACTGATCTATGTGTTATCCATACAACCGTCCCTGCCTCTGCATCTCTGCTTTTTTATGTTCCTTTGAATGACAGCCTTCACAATTTCTTTGTGAACCCTTGAGTTGATGTTTTCCTACGCAGTTCCAACCCTACCATGAAGCAGAGTGGGATGACTGCCAGCATGGAAGATCACAGAATCTCACTGAAGAAGATCACTGAATTTGAAATGGGTTGGAGAGAGAGAGAGAGGCCCCATCTTGTCCTTCATCTCAGGCAACCGAGGTCATACGGTGATCAGAATCACATAGCATCCATCTAGTCCTCAGTTCAATTTCCTCTTGATAGCCCAAGGAAGCTTGTTTGTAAAGGCAGTCATAAATTATAATGAGCAACAGAAGGGATTTGAAAACATGCTCATTGCATTCTAGGCCAGGGGTCTCCAACCTTGGCAACTTTAAGACTTAGTGCCACTTAGTAATAAGCAGAAAGGAAGCAATGGAAGGAAGGCTATTGCTGAGCGCATTGGGTTGTATCCCAAAAATTGTAAGCCGCCCTGAGTCTTCGGAGAAGGGTGGCATATAAATGTAATTAAAAAAAAGACTTGTTGACTTCAACTCCCAGAGTTCCCTCAGCCAGGTTGGAGACGGCTGTTCTAGCCCAAACTTTCTACCTGTCAGAAGAGTATGTAAGAAAAGGAACAAGAAACTCATAAATGACTTTAAAGTTGGTTTAAATTTCATTTCTGAAGTGTTACAGAGGTGCTTATGAGAGCCTACTTATAAGCTAACCAGTTCCCCATCATCCCCATTAGTTCAGCTAGCACATTTTATTTTTGATGAAAATTCTTCACACAGTAAAAACCATGGTTTGCTCTCCTTTGATCTGAATATTGCCCTGGGACACCCTCGGTCCTCCATTTCCCTGTTCTACATAGATACTGAATGAAACATCTACAAAATTGCAATTATTGGTAGAATGCAAAGGCAAGACAAATTCTTCCAATCTTTTGCTAACAATCACCTGATGGGTTGGAGAGAAGAAAAATTCTTGAGGGAACTTGCAAAAAGAATGTGGGAGCTCACAAACCATCAACTTTAAAATATATTTCCCCTGTGAAAAAGATGTAGAGACACTGACATTCCATGACCATTCAGAAGCATTAACCACAGTTATGAATCCTACACACCACTTACACACTTTCCTATGTACATAAATCTTACTTGTGTGTTCCATGAATATAGATAGAATGTAGCCTAAGCAGACATTCTCATGTATATATATATATTTGTCTATAAATATATTTATATATGTCTATATATAAATAATCATTTGCAAGAATCACATCCAATATCTGTACAATCAGCACAGGGTCCCCCAAGGCTGTGTGCTTTCTCCACTTCTCTTCTCTCTATATACCAATGACTATCTCAAATGATCCATCTGTTAAAATACTGAAGTTTGCTGATGACACAACAGTGATTGGTCTCATTCGAGACAACGACGAATCTGCATACAGACAGGAGGTTGTACAACTTGCCTCGTGGTGTAACCGGAACAATCTGGAACTGAACATACTCAAAATTGTAGAAATGGTGGTAGACTTTAGAAGGAACCCTCCCATACTACCACCTCTTACAATACTAGATAACACAGTATCAACAGTAGAGACCTTCAAATTTCTAGGTTCTATTATATCATATGACCTAAAATGGACACCTTACATCAAAAACATCATCAAAAAAGCACAACAAAGAATGTTCTTTCTGTGCCAACTCAGAAAGCTCAAACTGCCCAAGGAGCTGCTGATACAGTTCTACAGAGGAATTATTGAGTCTATCATTTGCACCTCTATAACTGTCTGGTTTGGTTCTGCAACCCAACAGGACAGACACAGACTTCAGAGGGTAACTAGGACTTCAGAAAAAACAATTACTATCCACCTGCCTTCAATCGAGGACCTGTATACTGCACGAGTCAAAAAGAGGGCTGTGAAAATATTTACAGACCCCTCACATCCTGGACATAAACTGTTTCAACTCCTTCCCTCAAAACGACACTATAGAGCACTGCACACCAGAACAACTAGACACAAGAACAGTTTTTTCCTGAAAGCCATCACTCTGCTAAACAAATAATTCCCTCAACACTGTTCAGCTATTACAAAGTCTGCACTACTATTACTGTTAATCTTCTCATCACTCCTTATCACCCATCCCCTCCCACTTGTGATTGTAGGACTGTAACTTTGTCGCTTGTATCCTTACGATTTATATTGACTGTTTCCTAGTATGATTTGATTGCTGATTGTACCCTATGAATATCATTAAGTGTTGTACCTTATGATTCTTGATTCTTAATGAATATATGCTTTCTTTTATGTATACTGAGAGTATTTACACCAAGACAAATTCCTTGTGTGTCCAATCACACTTGGCCAATAAAGAATTCTATTCTATTCTATTCTATTCTATTCTATTCTATTCTATTCTATTCTATTCTACTCTACTCTATTCTATTCTATTCTATTCTATGCTAATGAAAACATCTATAGAGAGCACCTCATGGCCTCAGGGCTGCAATTCAGAAAGGCTCTCTCTAGAGGTGTCCAATCTTGGTAACTTGTGGATTTCAACTCCCAGTATTCCCCAGCCATTCATGCTGGCTGGGGAATTGTGGGAGTTGAAGTCTGTAGGTTGTTCAAGTTGCTGAGGTTGTACACCTTTGATTTAGAGGGTTACAAACTTTGCCACTCATGGCTCTTATAGAGCATTGAGTCAGGGTTCCAAGTAATAGACCCCTAGAAAGCAAAACTCCACAAAGATTCCACAAAGAATAGCTTTATTGGATATATCATATTGGCACGCATCTGGTGAAAACCGATTCTGAAGGCTCCTGCAGTTTGCACCTGATTAAAAGTTTGTCACTTTCTCAAAACAATCAGTCACATGATCCGATCATGGCATGGTCTGGTTGCCTGGTGACATCACTCCACCTTTCTCTGACCAGGTGTGAGAATGTCCTTGATTCTCAAGAGAAAATATTTTGGTTTGGCTATGGAATCCCAGCTATCTCAAATCCCCCCTCCCTCTCCCCCTCAGCGCCAATGTGGCAACACTGAAGCTGTCAAAATGGCTTTGGTCAGGTCAGCTTCAGGGTTGACACTCTGCTTGAAAACAGGACTCTCCCAAGCAAAGTCTGTTTCCATGCAATATTCCTTTATTTCAGAATGCAAATGAATATATCTAAATCTTGCATAAATAATGAGCCTTTGGCCATAGATGCATCTGAGTTGAAAGCTTTTCTCCAACTTAAAGCTCTACTTTCAAAGGTTTTCAGCAATGCAGAACTACACATTTGGGGACGTGTCGGCGTTTCTGGTAAATGCACACAAATGCAGGAAAATGAGTTGCTTTATATTACAGTATCTCCCTCTCCTCCACCAGCATCAATTTAATATGCATTAAGATACATAAACATTTTTCTTCCCCTGTACCCTGAAATCCAATGTTCCTCTATTCCTACACTTGGAATCAGCAGGGTATTTTGATATTCACATTTCTTCCTGCATTTCCTTCAGCATCAAGGACGTCTCTTTTTTTTGGTTTCACAAAACTTAGCAAGGCCCTTTCTAAAAAGAGCTTAAATGTCTTAAAAATAAATCTGAAGCTTTAATGCTGTGTAATTATCTTGTCTGTTATCTCATCTGCTGTTTAATCTTCCATTCCTTCCCTTGGCATTTTATGACAGTCTTTCCCATATTGCCCCTTCCAGATGTGCTGATGCGAAGGTAGCCAGCAGGGCATACTGGGCAGGAACTCTGGGAGGTGCAGTCTGAACACATCTGGAAGGAGCCAGGTAAAGAACAGTTGTATTATGCCCACTTTTTATGATTCATAAAGGGATGTCTATGAGGCCACGTTGCCTCCACCTGTAGGAAGCCATTCCCATAGCCTCAATTCTCCCCACCAACTGTAAAATCTATAGTATGAGAGATAGCAATAGCACTTAGACTTATATACCACTTCTTAGTGCTTTATAGCCCTCTCTAAGTGGCTTACAGAGTCAGCCTATTGCCCCCAACAATCTGGATCCTCATTTTACCCACCTGGAAGGATGGAAGGCTGAGTCAACCTTCAGCCTGGTGGTATTTGAACTGCCAAATTATAGGCAGCTGGCAGTCAGCAGAAGTAGCCTGCAGTACTACACTCTAACCACTGCACTACCGTGGCTCAAAGATGTTGACTTACTTTAGGGAATTGTCAGGATCAGACGAAGATATGGACTTCTGCATCACTGCATGTCAGGGAACTTATACATCTTTCCGTTACAGCTGTTTGCATAGCAGTTGTATTTATACTTCATTGGAAGTCTCTGCTCTAGCTGCTCCATTTTGTTGTTTGAACATGGCTTGCCTTCCACTTGCCTCCCAAGAGGAAGTCAGATCAATCCATCAGCATGCAGGATGCGCATATCCACACAACAAATCAGTTGAGATTTGGGAGGTATGTGCATCAGCCCATCAACAAACATCTGCAACCTACACTTAACCATCAACCCCTTCACAATATAGGTATGTGTCAATGCCTAACACAGTTGCAGACAAGTCTAAAGCTTGAGTCATGGCATGCAGAATGACCTGAAGACTCCAGAGCATTGTTTGAAACATTATTGAAATATTCACTATATAGGTGGATCTCTTCAAGGTGGATCTCTTCAAGGTGCCACAACTTGTTTAGTGCTCTTGGTAGGCAGGATCAAATTCCATTGCTAAAAACATTATCTGTGATGGTTGTATGACATTCTATGGGAATTGGAGTTTGAAGAAGCCTGGGAAGAATATTGGTGCCTTGAATTTTGGTTGGAGAAGACTCCTGAGAACAGGCCAGACAGTCAAGAAAATAAGCTGATGGATCACTGAACAATTCAACCCAGAGTTGAAGGCATAAATAGCAAGGCTCAAATTATTGTACTTTGGACACATTTGACCTAGCTTTTTTGAGAAGGCACTAATACTGGGAAAAGAGGGCGGAAAGAGAAGAAGATGACCAGCTGCAAGATTATGAATTCAATAAAAGTGGTAATAAATGCACAAAAAATGGAAGGACCATTTCATCATGGGGAAAATCTATATATGTGGTCTCTAAGAATAAAAAATGACTTGATAGCACATGATCAAACAAATAATAATGCATGCATATGTGCATATGTACTTAGTGCTGAATTAAAGAAGGGGCAAGGTGGGGAGACTGAATTCTAGTCCATCCTTGGGCAAAGCTGGTTCAGTGACTTAGGGCCAATTACTCTCTCAGCCCCTGGAAGAAAGCAATGGCAAGCTACTTCCAAAAATTTTTGCAAAGAAAACTGCAGAGACTTCATGTGGTCATCAGAAATCAAGGCTGTCCTGAAGAACACCCCACTCCAAAGGGTTTATCTTTCCATATATGTTTTTATATTGGCAAAATTACTGGAACTATTTGGTTGCTACCATGAGTTTATTTCATATAAAATATATTTATATTTAATATTTATATTTATATATTTAAAATCCTCCAAGTAAACTGTCATTGGATAATCATCAAGATTAAATACAAATACAAGGAATGGTTGTGGGGAGAGGAAGGAGTACTAGGTATGTTCACTGTCTTGAGTTATAATGAAGGTTTAAATTATTTAAATTAAATAAAATATAATCTATATTTCTCCTCTCTATCCTCCCTTTCAGTCCTCATTTTACAGACCCATGTTCCTCTAAGAAAGAGGTGGGAACAATGGCCCTTTTATGACTTGGGGACTTCAACTCCCAGAATTCCTGAGCCAGCCATTCTGGGAGTTGAAGTCCACACATCATAAAAGGGCCTTCGTTCCCCACCTCTGAATTAAAGCATCTGTTCCTTGGAGAAGAACACAGAGAACATCGATCGGTATGGTTGATAGGAGCTGACAATGACTTGATGGGATATAATTAATCAATCAATCATTCAATCACAGATCTGAATCTTCTGAATGCAGCCGCAGAAGATTGTAAAATTGTTCTCCACCTCTGCTCCGGGATAACTTCTACGTTTCTGGTTTGGGAGACTGTGTGAGACAGGGCAGTTTGGTCCACAGAGAGGAGTGTGACGGTGGGCCAGTGAATGTAATTTGGGCCCTCTCACGTCCCTGTCATGATCCATAAGGCTACCTGACTATGTGTACAATTTATGTTTTCTAGAAACCTAAAGGTTACTTCCTTGCACCAATCTGACTTACAGCTGGTGATTTTTATCCTGACATGCTGGTGCACAGCAATATTTTGCTCATTCACCTTTAAAAAATGAAAGGAGTGATAATCATATTTTCCACTGTCAAATTATTTTTTATATCAGATAAATGTCACACGGGTATATTTTTAGTGTGTTGTGTGTGCTGCATTTTAAAAATATCAGTTTGCTAAAATGCTTCTCTGTGAAATTACTCTCACACATAGAGGTTTGGTTTAAATAAAGACATTTTCCACAGAATAATACTTGAAGAATTCCAGATACAAAACATCATGCTCTTTAGCAAATGGGAGTTATTACATAAGTTGCTTTTTCTCTGTAATAAACCTTTTAAATCTACATTGAAATAGTCTCTGTAGTTTTATTATCTGAAGAGCTATTGTTATCTCTAAAAAGATTATCTCTATAACCAGTAATCATAGACTAAACATTAAAAAGTGTATAAGCATCCATAATATTTTTAAAAACATTCTCTTTGTTATATGACTTAGAGAATGTACAGGATTTCATTGTGAGAAGCATTTTAAAGCTGTTATCTCAATGCAGTGCTAAATTTATTCACCAGGGGTCATCAAAGGTCTAGATTTTCTTTGTCTATCTGTTGACTCAAATATATTTTTAAAAAAATTCTCCAAGTTTCCATAATGAAGTAGCGTTCAGGGTTTTTTTCAATGTCAATCAATGGCAGTTCCATAGACACGTACAAGAATTATTTTGAAGATTCACCATATAGCGATAATTTCTTTGCACTTTGCAGAATATTCTATAAGCACTGCTACAAAAGATAATAATGGTGATTCTGACAGGAAGTCCTTTTTGTTAAGCATCAAATTATTAATAAAGTTGACAGCAGTAAAGGTTGCATTCATTGAAGAAAGAAGAAATGTGCACTTCTTAGTAGTTACACATCTACCTCTCAATGTTAAACATTCCAGGAGAAATAGGTTTACCTTATATGTTTAAAAGGTCATCACCATGAACTACAGGTAGTCCTCAACTTACAACAGTTCGTTTTAGTGACTGTTGGAGCAAAACTCATTTCACAAATGTCTCGCTTAGTAACCTAAATTTTGGGGTCAGTTGTGCTTGAAAGTCAAGGACTACCTTCATAAATTGGAACAGATAATACAGATGAAATTTTAGACAGAAATATCATTTTCATACCAAACAGCCTGCAATGCATGTGCATGCCAATATTTATATTTACAAGAATGTTGCAATACAGCCCATTGTTTTAATTATTTTTTTAAAAAAATGCCTATATTACAAGTAAGTATGCCACCTTCTATTTTTATCTCTCAGAAATTTGCAAAAATGCAAACATTGAGAAAGGGAGTAAAGGAGGCAAGTTGCATAACATAAATTACAGATGTTATTGCATGTTTTTGCCAAATCAGTAAGCAGGAGGTCTGAAAAGACTTCATCACATTGAAATAAGAAATTTTTGCAAAAGCAAAGCTGATAGTCTTATCCATTTGTACTCTTAATCTGAACCTATGATGAAAATGGGGAGAAAAAGCTAACGGAACCTATATTTTCCCCCAGTTTGAATTCATTGTGACTATAGAATCAGTGATTGCATACAAAGTTAAAGACCATTAGTTTTATATTATTTTCAGACTGATCTATTATCTGACAATATTGTGACCAAGTCCCCAAATGTTGTAATCTTAGAAAAGCAACATGCCTCTTTTCTTTAGGCATGGAGAGGAAAGAAATTCGGATGTTTTATTTCCTCTGCCCTCTATTCTAAGAAATTATATGACAAAAAACTGACTTCAGAAAGACAGGAAACCTTTTAGAGGTCATCCTTGACTTATAACAGTTTGTTTAAGTGACCATTTGAGGTTACAACAATACTGAAAAATGTGATTTATGTGATTTATAATTCATAGTTTAAGACATTTGTAGCATCCTTGTGATCAAAATTCAGATGCTTGGCAACTGGTTCATGTTTATTTCCATTGCTGTGCCCCAAAGTCATGTGTTCATCTTTTGTGACAAGCAAAGTGAACCTGATTGAACTGGTGCAAGTTTTTCTTCCCATAGCAATTGGTGTTGCTTTCTGCACTACACAGGTAAAGCTGTTGAATCTCTCCCACGGTTTTCAAAATAAGAACTGAGTCTCCTAGTCTAATCAATCAACTATATGTTAACCAAGCAGCGCTGCACTCAAAATATCTCCCATAATTTTCCTTTGCCTCGTATCTGCTTAGACGGGGCTGTAAAGCACTGTGCAGCAGCATATAAATCTAAGCTCTGTTACTATTGCTATCTTCCAGCTGCATTGAGAATTGTGGGAGCTGCAGTCTCACCAGAGATGGAGACCAAGATGTAGGAGAATAAAAAATAATCTTGAAAGTTATCCAAAGTCGTCTCCCATTCCTACTTTGCCAAATAGGAAAGAAATGACCTCAGGCTGGGAAACTATCACATTCATCAAAAGTACAATGGAAAAAACTTAGGGCAGGGGAGGTTGTAGAAGTGCCTCTATGTCCTTCTATTAAATTATGGTGCTTTCTTTAGCTGGCATAGAATGCAACTTTCAGGATGCTGGATGATCAATGAGATGTTTGAACCATGCTTGGATCACCAGTTCTAGGCCAGTCACATTGGTTAGTTATTTGTTTTCAGGTTGAATATAAAGTTCTCATTCTGAACTGTAACCTTAAATGATTTGGGAACAGTTCTGATGCAGAGCCGCATAGATTAATATGAGCTTTGATGAGCTTTGGGATAAACCTCAAAGGACTGGCCAAGAAACATTAAATGAATACATACTATCAGGAATTTTTTTTCTTTTCAATATCCATATCTGTGAAAGTCAGCTCTGACTGAAGAACCATCATCAGTGAACTGATAACTACCATCCAGCTGGAGCTGAAGAAACTTCTTAGATGAGAAGCGAAATGTCTTCAAAGAAAAAAACAGAAAGTCCAGTTGCCTCTTGAAAAAACACTTTTGGGAGAAGATTTATACATTTTTACTAAATTATCCATTAAAAAAACCTTGAGGTACCTACAAACTGGATTTCCCCATCATGTTGTTTTCCAGCTGTAGTAGAGCTACAGCTCCTAACTTCAATCCAAATTCAACCCATGCTTACTGGGAATTCAAGGAATCAAATCCCATCATGCATCTAAACTAAATCTGAAAATGTGGACTGGTTGGTTTTGGCATGCAGTCCTTCACATTTAAGATTGGTCATATTTCTTCACATTATGAGCCTGCTTTTCTTTTATTGGAGTGATTCAACGTGGGTTCAATTTTATGTATCCTCTCTTTCCATGGTGTCAAATGTCTTCTAGAATTAATGGACTATTACTCAACAATTCCAGTCCAAGAGTCTGTGTTTTGTCATCAGCCTGGACATTCATAAGCAGAAACTCAACAGCTCTCTGTACTTTACCTGTTTATTATATTAATTGTCATAATCCTTAGTCATTCTTAGGCCTGGCCTTGCAGGATAACCTTCAAAAGTTTCAATGAGGGGTCTAATCCAAAAAAAGCTTTGCAGTGCTGCTCCAATTAGGGAAAGAGCCTTCAAGCTAAATGTCCTGCTTTATCTGTCATTAATAATACTGACACTTTGGGACATTCTTGATAAAAGCAGATTTAAAAAGAAACATCCTTATTCAGGGGTCTTATCCTAGGAACATGTAAGATACAGTACAATGAATAACAATTATTTCTCTTGTCTATTTAATTTTTAGCCTAAATAGTTTTCGGAAGTTTTCAGAAATCCATTGGCATTTCCTGCTCAGAAAACAGGGTCCTGAATATTGGTACCCTGAAGCACAGAAAAAAGTTGGAGCTCCCTCAAATTGTACCATGAAAAAAAAAACCATTACTGAAATGGCAGTCAATGTATTTGAAAAGTTCATTGCATTTTGCTTATTTTCTTCTTCCTATGGGATAAGAGGAAGGCTAAAACCCTCATTTCTTTTTTTGTGGATTAGAGAAACAAGCTCCCGGGTAACCATTGTTCTATTGTAATCTTCTGGCATACCCTGGAAATTCTTTGGGAGTGACAAAAAAATTTTTTCTTGGTATGTTGTGCTATAGAATAAATCATGCACCCAAAACTCACAGCTCCCTTAAGCTGTTTTTTTATTATTTTTATTCTCTACCCCATTTTCTTTTCTTCCTTTTCTAAAAGTAGAAGTTGGGTATTTTAAAACAACAGCAATATTAATCTTCCGATGTTCTTTTCTCCCACTTTTCTTTTCACTCTGTCAAAGGTAACCTCAAGAGCCCTGTGATAGAAAATGAATGTCAGGCTGTGCAAATAACGGAGAAACAAAATCAGCTTTTAAAAGAGTTGGCAGAACCCACTTTTTCCCAAGAACTTTGGCAATGAAGGGAGATCTTAATAAACCTCAATATCTCTGCTGAAACCCTGGTGTATCTCAGTTGTTTTCTTTCATAGGGATCCTGTGAGCTGCTGAATCCACTTTGCAGGGCTTGAGATCAGAGTAAGGAATCCAAGTTCAATTACAGGTTAGATGTGTGGACCTGATGGCTTCATCATGGCTCAGCACTTGAGATAGGTCCCATCAGACAGAAGCTCCTTGAATGCCTGGTTAACTTGGGCTTAGGAACAGCAAAAATGGATGGATGGATGGGAAGAGAGGCAGGGAAGGGAGGCCTTCAGCTTTTAATCCTATAGAAATCTGTTGGAGAGTTTCAACCTATAAATTAAGTTGCTCTTCTAAGAATCTGATTTAGTTGCTAAAACATCATTAAGCCTGCTTCCCTAGAAAAGTACCTGATTCAATTTTGAAATCTTCTCCCATTATAATGAACATGGAAATTGACTTGCCTATTTGCATGAGATCATTCTTTTGGGGGGGATTATTGTCTTTGGGGTACCATGGACTCTATGCCTGAAATCCTCATATCCTCCAAGCAGTAAAGGAAAGGACTCTTCATTCACCTTGGATATGAAAAACCTTCCTTGTATAAATAATCCTTGTTTCAGTTGTGGTTCAATGCATCCACTGTTACAGTGTATTTGTTTTAATGTTGCTTCTAGGAAGGTCGTGGATGGCCTCAGTGTAAGGGCAGCTTCCCACACAATGCCTGATTCAAATACTATGATGAAATTGGAACTAATCTGTGAGGGCGGATCTTTTTATATTTACTCATTGCTGGAGTAGAATGTGTGGATGTTCCAACCTTTTCTTCACTTTCTGTTCTTTCTCTAACTGAATCCCAACATTTGATAGTTAGCCAACTATCAAGTTGCTGCATACAACTAAATGTATATTGTCCTTAGAGATACTAGGGATTATTCTAGCAATGGTTATCCCCTTCCACAGATCCCATTACATCTGATGGTGCACTTTTGTCCAGTTTCCTTTGCACATAAACACACCTGACCAATTCAATTTAGCCTGAATTGGCTTTCTTCGAAGTATTTTTCAAATTCGTTCTGGTACTCTTCTCAAATCAATCTTTCAAACTAAAATGTCACTTTTGCTAAAGAGAGGGGCTGCCACCCATCTCGGGGTGCATAAATCAAAGCCAAACCTCTGTATTCAGATCTTGAAGAATTTCCCCTCTAGAATTTAGGAAGAATGAGGGCTGGGTATGAGCATCCTCATTCACACATTTAAACTGCAATTGTTCTATTCATTTCCATGGAAAAACATCTCAGGAATAATGTCACTTCTGTAAAAAGAGGATGATGCCAGTGGGTTTAATGATTAGCTACTAGCTGGGAAATGCTGCCAAACCTGTTACTTGCAACAATGCAATAAAAGTCTTTTCTATTTATGGTGACATTAGGGGACTTTAACAAGTCAAGTCAAGAAGCAGAGCTGTTAATAATGAAAGAGAGCCATGAGACACAAGTCTTGGTTTTCAGTGAGAAATCATAATTAAGAGTTGCCATTCTAGTTTTCTGTGCAATGATAGCAGCTTCACAAAGAGCCAAAGGAAAGCTTTATTTGTTCCAGTAACAAGGTAGGAGTGGAGATAGTGGGCTCAGATAAACCTAAACTTCAACCCAACAGAGGCCATTCATGCAGAGAGGCCTAAACTATCCCTCTAATATTCCGAGTCCATGATAGTCAAGTGCAATTCTTATTTGAATCCTTAAACAGAAATCTAATCTTAGGCTTTTGCTTGCCTTTCTTCACTTGGTTCTACTTCAGTCTTCAGGAGAATGGCAAAGTCAGAGAGCTGCTTCAATGCAAAGGGGAAAAATCAGTTCAGTTTCCTTATTTAGGAAATGAAAGCAATGCACAGTACACTGGTAACTTTTCTTGGGCTTCCTGTGGATACAAATGGGCTATTTCATTGTGCCAGGAATCTATCTTCTACCGTGTTTCCCCGAAAATAAGACACTGTCTTATATTTTTTGGCTCCCAAAACACACTAGGTCTTATTTTCGGGTAGGTCTTATATATTTATGGTGCCAAATAGTGGGTGTGTGTAGGGGGTGTTTGAGGGTGCACGGTTGCTCCTGAAAAGTCTTCCTGGAACTGGAGATTTACACTAGGTCTTATTTTTGGGGTAGGTCTTATATTAGGGCAGGTTTAGAAAATAGTGCTAGGTCTTACTTTCGGGGTAGGTCTTATTTTCGGGGAAACACGGTAGTTCTACGTCATGTTTGTAACATGGAAAGGAAGCTACTTCATCACAGTCATGCTCCAGCTTCTTACTATTCTTAACATCCATAAGATTCTTTGGAAAGCTTATGACCAGGCAGAAGAACTTAAAGAGTCTTGCTAAACCTGTTGTTCTATGTCACACAGTGGCCAAACAAGTACACAAAATTTTCTGCAGCAGTGGAAGTCTTTTTTTTTTTGGCCCAAAGTCCAAAATAGTGTGATCACAGGCTGCACATTAGCAAACAATTTTGCATAAGCATGTATCCCATAAAAGGATTCAGCCCTCCAGAATCCCCTCCAATGATTTGAAGAAATTGGTTCTACTAGAAAACTTGGCACCGACAACACCGAGGAAGCAAAAAGGAGCAAAGAAATGAAGACAGAGCAAAGGCAGATATTACTTACATTTATTATGGTAGAATACTGGATCAAACTAAACCTCTGATCTGCAAATCACTTTCTCATTCAGGAATTCTGAAATTTCTTGAGCCGTGTGAATGCTTTAAAACCTTAGACAACATTTTATCCTATCTTTGCATTCTACTTGTTTGCTGATTAACAGCCCAGTCACACGTTCATCTCCTGCTGATCAATAGTAATTATGTTACTGGGTCTTTGGCTTCTGAAGCAACACAGTTAGACATTTCTTGGACTTTGTCCAGATTGGGTAGGGCAACCATGCTTGGGGGAACTGTACTTTGCTTCATCCCTAATACACACCCCAACATTATTTTAGAGTTTTCATATCTTCTTCCTGATGGGTAAATCACTTTTCAAGGGAGCGCAAAGGGGGAGGAAAGAATTAGATAATATTAGGATCGGACAAGTAACTGATGAACGTGTTTGCCTTTTTGTGTGGTGAATAATACGGTATTTCATATTTGCAGCATGTGCTTGGAAATTAGCATCCCTAACCTTCCCCAGCATGGCACGGTTAACACTCGACATCACATTAAAAACAATACAAAGGCCCACAAAAGAATGTGGCCTCTTGAGGAGGCATGTTATTGCATCATTCTTTTGCCATGCATTTTACTCTCTCCCCCCCCCCTTCCTTCCTTCCTTCCTTCTCTGTCTTAGGTCCATTGCTAGTTTATTTGAGTCATGGTTCAAAAGGGCATGCCTGGAATGCCTGCGTACAATCGTGAATAATAAAAACGTGAACCCACCAATAGGCTTGAGTGCAGTCATGCATTTCCTGACATCTACATGACAAACATTTATAGAGAAGGAACCGTTGGGGCTGGGTAGGCACAGAATGGGACCAGGAAGACTATGGAATGAATGTTGCCAGTGTTTGCTGACTTTTTCGTCATCTCTTTCTAAAAAGAAGTGTGTTAAAGTCATTTTTAAAAAGTGGTGTTCAAGTTGGGTCTAAGACAGTGGTGGGATTCAAATTTTTTTACTACCGGTTCTGTGGGTGTGGCTTGGTGGGCATGGCAGCAGGGTAAGGATACTGTAAAATCTCCAGTCAGAGGTGGTATTTGCCGGTTCTCTGAACTACTCAAAATTTCCGCTACTGGTTCTCCAGAACTGGTCAGAACCTGCTGAATACCACCTCTGGTCTAAGAGCAGAGTTCTCCAAAATGGTCAGTCCTGACCCCAACATTGGCCTAAACCATCCATGGAATTATCCAATGGCTTGATGCTAGGGGTTTGCTCACACAGCTAGCCAGATGTTTAAATTAGATTTGGTATTTATATGTACACTGAGAGCTTATGCAACTGAGACAAATTCCTTGTGTGTCTAATCACACTTCTATAGAATTCTATTCTATTCTGTTCTGTTCTGTTCTATTCTATTCTATTCACCTATCGAGTTCTTCCCAAGGACCAGGAATAAGCAGATGTTATAATGCCACCAGCCATAAAAAGAACATCTGGAGCACCACTTGAACACTATTGGTATTGACAAAATCATCACCAGTCCATTGCAAAAGGCAATTTTACTTGGAACAACTTACATCCTCTGATAATACCTTTAATATTATTAAACAATAACATCTGTCTGTCCCAGATCCTTGAAAGGAAGGTGGACAAAAATCCAGTCTAAGCAAATAGCTGACCGTGTGACCAACCATCATCATCATCATCTTCAGTCCTGGATGATTGGAGGTTAATACTGACCACTTTGGAGAGCTGTTTTAGACCCAATTGAAAACCACTTTTAAAAAATGACTTTAACAAACACTTCAGTGCTCTGGGAATGGTAAAAGGGACAATAGCGTATTCTTGATTTTAAAAAGACATATTATCATCTCCATTTTTGGATCTACCAGCATAAATTCTTCTATGAAGTCACGGAAGCATTGCTTGGTATTACATAATAACATTGCCTGAATTACGTGCTTCTCTTTTCCATGTATTACATGTTCATGTTTTTTTCACGATCTTGATGTGACACCATTCAGATGAGATGAAAATTCATGAGCTATATTTGGATCATTGCATAAAGAAATATAAAAAAAGTTTTCAAAATATATACTCAGATTGAGATGTATCGTCTCCCTTCTCATTTACAAACTACCCACATATACACATATTGTACAGTTGAAATAATGTATGAATTGCTAATTTCTAGTTACTTCAAAGGTGTATTGGGAACATAGTAGGAACATAAAAACTGCTTTGTCACAATTCACTAAACTAGTCCATTCCTTTTGTAAATCATTAATGATGATGACAGTCTGGGAAATTTACTTTGGCTGCAAATCTATAAATGGCACGAGAAGATATGGTAGAATGATTTCTATATCTGACTTTCAAATAAGAATGTTTGGACAGAATAGAACATAGAGGGAAGAGATAAATTAAGAATTGTGAAAAGGGCTTGACTATGTAAAAGTTGAAAAAAATAAACATCCCCATTCCTGTAAAAGTCAGTTGGGAAATTTGACTAACTTTATTTAGAACTTTCTTTTTTAGGATGGTTGGTTTATCAAATATTACTTTTTCTCTCTCTTTTTTATCTTATAGAAGGACTGTGGGCATGATAATCTTTGTTTTGATACCGTTGTTGTTTTCTGATGTTTACAGTTTTATTTTATGTGAGTTGGACAATTCTTAAATACGATTAATATGTGATAAATTTGTTTATAGCAATAGCACTTAGACTTACATACCACTTTATAGTGCTAAACAGCCCTCTCAAAGCGGTTTACAGAGACAGCCTATTGCCCCCAACAATTTGGGTCCTCATTTTACCCACCTTCGAAGGGTAGAAGGCTGAGTCAACCTTGAGCCTGGTGGGATTCGATCTGCCAAATTGCAGTAGCAGTAGCTTGCAGTACTGCACTCTAACCACTGTGCCATTGAGGCTCTATTTATTTATTCATTTATTTATGCTGTAAATTAATTTATAAATGCAGTAAATAATTAAATAATATCTTAGTCACTCCATTATCATACTATATTCTTTCTTTGCATTCAGATATGTTCTATTTAAGGTTGTCTAGGTATAGCGGCTTACACAGTCCACGTCATTCTAAGCAAAACTTCTATGGGAGTGGTCACATAACTGAATGTCCAATTCAACAACCCAGGTTCTTAAATACGCCTCTGGGGTTGCTTCATGCAAAACTTCTAGAGAACAAAAGAATACACATCATGGACAATCTTCCACAATATGTTTAAAGAGTTTGCATATCAGCACCACAATCACAACAAGGGGAGTCTTTCCATCCCCACTGATACAAGGCCGAGGTACTTATTCTAGTATCACATGTAATTCGGTTCAATTTTGACTAGAAAAAATGAAGGTCAAAACCAGGTAATTTGGTAAAAGGATCATTAATAGTCACAAGAAAGTACTTTGGACCATTCCTCTCTCCAGGAATTCTTGGAGTTAAACTGGGTAGATTTTAAGTGAATAGCTCTTTTCCAAGCTGGCCTATGGGATTTCAATCTTGTGATGGGCTGTGCATTGTTCTGATGAATAGAGAGGGCCTTTTGTTCAACGTCCTTGATCATAGCTGAATTAAAGCTTGTTGCTTTCTAATGTGGGGTGGTATGATATTACTAAGTACTGGTAACCAGTGCACAGGAGTGGGATGCAATGTGCCAGAGATGATACACATTGTCTATTGGAGTTGGACATCAGCCATTTGAGTGAGAGTGCAATTAAGCCACACACTGGACAATATTCAATTGTGGAATAAACCAAAGCCAATTAATCCATTATTCAACTTACCTGTTTTTATTGAATTCAGTGAAAACTTGAAATATCCTGTCACTCAACATGTTGTCAATTAAAGCAAAGATGTTATGACAAGGTATAACATTGATTAGTTTGAGGAGAAGTCCTTCTCTCAAGAGTAGAGTGGTGTCCCTTACTTTTTAAAGCACCGTGGCCAGTTTATTTCAGTATTTAAAATGATTGGTTAAAATGTGGTTATAGTGTGAGAGATAAGGAAACATTAAGGATTGAGTTCTGTTACTATCTTAAAAGGGAAGTTTATTCAGACTGTTTCAATACAATACAAGGATGGGCTCCTCAGGAAAGCATCTATTTTGGTAGGTTTCTTCATCCATTCCTAAACATACCCTTCTTGGTATCAAGGAGGCTTACCTCTAAGTAGAGAGGCTCAAGAAACAGAAAAGCCAAGAGCATCTCCAGGCATGGGTTCAAACCCACATGAGAAACAACTGACGGTGTCTCATGAGGTGTTTTCTATCGTGCTTTGTCCTGATAATGATAAAGAAGCTTTCTGCATTCTAGGAAGTTTTGTCTTAGGCAATATTAGTTATTATTTAAAACATGACCTTAGAAGAAAATTTTAATAGTCCAATACTTTATTCTGTCATGAAGATCATGCCCAAGACAAAAAAATTCTCTCTCTCTCTGTTCTTTCTGATACGTAGATTTATTTATTTATTTATTTATTTGAACTTATATGCCGCCCCATCTCCGAAGACTTGGGGTGGCTCACAACTAAAACATAAGGCAATAAATACTTAAAAAACAATTAAATTGAGTTATAAGTCCAAATATAAGCACTATAAAACCTTTAAAAAACCATCCTTCACCCGGGAGGGGGGGGTCACAGCCCGGGTTGGTCAAATAACCAGGTCTTTAGTTCACGGCAAAAGGTGCGGAGGTCAGGGGCCAGGCAGAGCTCCAAAGGTAGTTGGTTCCAGAGGTCAGGGGCCGTGACAGAGAAGGCTCGTCATCGGGGAATTACCAGTCAGCACTGACCCGCCGACGGGACCCCCAGGAGTCCTTGCCTATGAGCTTGCACAGGGCGGCCGGTATTCGATATTGGAAGAAGACGCTCCCTTAAATATTGAGGACCCATGTCATGAAGGACTTTAGATAATAATCACCTGACTACAGCATTAAAATTTACTCATCTATATGTATGTTTATGTGCAGAAAAATTAAACATTGCAACACACCATGATACTTTCTGAACAGTTTTCCAAAGTGAAAATTACTTTTGAAAGTATTCCTTTTTTCTTCTTGTGAGTTCTTCCTCTTCATTTGGATTTTATAGTTATTATTAGACGATCCTAATGCTTGTCCAAAACACACCACATACAGCAATAGAAGAGAATATTTGTAGCTCAAGGTTAAACTGTGGAGTCCTTGTGCTCTCTGAGCCTGATTGCTTTCTTGTAGATGTTTCATTGCCCAACTGGGTTACATTATCAGTGCTAGAAGAGAACAGGGTATAAAAATAGAGTGCAAACCCCACTCTCTTCTAACATTAATGATGTTATCTAGTTGGGTATAATGAAATGTCTGCAAGAAAACAACCAAGTTCAGAGAGCACCCAGGTATCACATCTTTCCTTTCTTTCTGTTTTCCTTTGTCTTTCTTTAATTATTTAAATGAGCTAAACCCATGACCAATCCCTGCGATGAAATATAATGGTCAGGTAAGTTTTATTTTTAAACCAGATCTTGAAATAAGGTTTTGGAGTCTGATTGGTGTGTTACACATTTTCAGTTTTATTTTATTGTGTTTATTATGTGCACAAACCCTTCATTTCACCTTTCATATTAAAAAAAGACTTCATGAAACAAGGCAAAAAATAACTTACCATTATATGAAAATTAATCGTAACCAATCACGAAACATACATATTAATAGAAAAAGTCACACTAATTTTTTTTAGGGAATATGATATAAAACTAATAGACGCCAACTATAGCAAAATCAGCCAAATGTACAACAAGGTATAAGAAATTCAACTCTCTATAAAGGAGCGTATAAAAATATGTAAAAAATTCTAAGATTGATAGAAAACACATTCGCATATACCTTCTTCTCTTCCCAAAGTGCTTTGCATTAACAACATTATACAAGACACTCTACTTTGTGTTCAAAAACCTGTTAACTTTAAAACTCATTTCTTTGATTTTATCTGTATTTTTAAATACAAATATACATAAAAAGTGCTGGTTTTACAAATTACAAAACAAGCAAGTTGCTATGAAATGGCACAGTCAAGACATGGGCAATAAACACAATAATTTTTTTAAAAAAAGTTTTGTAATAATAGTATTCAACAGTACTAAAAAGGTGGCATTTATATTAACTCCAGTGTATAGTTTTCCCTACCATGGATATAAATGCTTTTGAAGAACAGATGGGCAGTCCCATCCCTGGCTTAGCCCAGCCAGCCCGGAAAAGAAAGTCTGCTTATTTTCAAGCTTCCAAAGAATCATTAATTTCTTCCAAGAGTTTAGAGCAGTGGTCCTCAACCTTTTTGACCATGGGGACCAGTTCTGTGGAAAACAGATTTTTCATGGGAGGGGAAGGGGAAGGGGAGGATGGTTTCATCCAGTACCTAGATCCCGCACATGCGCAGATGCATGGATTGGTTCCTAAGGGGCCACAGACCAGTACTGGTTCACGGCCTGGGGATTGGGTACCCCGATTTAGATGATAGTAAAAAAAAATTCTTTAGTGATAACAGGTCATTACCAAAGACAAATGCATAGTGAGAAATTCTTCAAATGAGTTGGCCACAATATGACTGAACAAGCCACAAGTAAACAATGAACAAAAAAGGTTGCTGTTTGAATTATATGTCTCTGTATCTATGACAAAGACCATACCTTAAAAGGCAAATCCACATTTCACTTTCTAAACATATTTATAACCATTCAAAAACAACACAAAAGCCTTTGCAATTGAGTTAATACCTGATGTGCTAACTGCTTTTAGCAAAAAGAGGACAGAAAGTAGGAAAAAACCATCAGATTTATATACTAGCATACAGTATGTGCAACATTAATGTGGGAAAAATGACTTTTAAAATACATGATGAATAAAGTACAAAAGATCTCCACAGATGTACAAAATTTCTGAATGTAACTATGTGTGACCTCCTCAAAGATCTGAAATGACATGCTAGGTTAATATGTTTTTGATTAGAACAAATTTGGGAGAAGATATTTAATTCTTCTCCTCTTCTTCAGTGGAAATCCTCAGTTTCTTCCCAATTTCTTTTCCTGTATTTGGTTCTCCACTTGAGTGGTACAATTAGGATAGCAGATAGGAAAGATAAACTCAGTTTCAGTGGGAGGACTGATAAGGAGGGGAGAATTGGCTTTCCTCTCCCTGCAACACACCACTAATTCAGATCACTGCTCTTATCTTTCTCACATGCGTATCAAACATTGTGAAAGTTATCAAAATGACATTAATTATCTGCTAGCATTGGTGGAGAATATCTATTCTAAATCTGTACATCTGCATTTTAAAATTTTCTATGGAGAATCCATCATCACATAAAACATAAACATTAAATTATAATGCATATAAATCCAGTAGAATAAATTCTCTTCAGGTGAGCATGGCTAAAAGAAAATCACCAACACATCTCTTTAAGCTAACAGTTAATACTGGATGCTGAAAAGAAGCTCAAATTGTACTACTGTCGCCAACATTATACCACAAAAAAATACATTCCCTTTTCACTCTCCATCCTGTGAGATTATGTGCTCAGATTTCAAAGCACCGCAAGACAGGTTCTTTATTTTAGAAATCTGCTTTTGGGAAAAGTTTATTGTTGACCATTTTTAGAATTCCTCCAAGGGAGTTTTAAAAATTCCAACAATTCATTTAAAAATATACTAAGCAGTGCAGTAATCATTCTCTTTTGGAAATGGTTATGCAACAGAAAAGGCCAAATTAAAGCAATTGCTCATATTTGGCAAATACATGTCAACCAACATCTTGCAACACCTTATATTAGCTGCAGCTGTGAAGTTGGGATCTTTCTGGTGATGTTTTCTTTATTTCTTGAACAAGTCATTTCAGAGACCAACAGAAGATGATCTGTAATAGGCTGAAGGGTTGAGATGATATGCAGAGCTGTGCTTCTTCAGCCTTCCATATAAAGTGAAGACAGTTGACTAGGACAACGATCCACAGCATTTATATGGAGGAAACTTGCATCTTCCATCCCACTGCGCAATGAGTCACCAAAGGCCATTGGGAAATCATAAACTGGAGAAAAATGAAGATATTTAGACATTGGTCCAACTTAGCCTGAAAAACTGATTTTAGACAGAAAAAAATGGCAGCAAGCAATTGTGGGATTCCTTAGGCATATCTGTGTTAGGAGAGAAAGGGATGTTAAGAGAAGAAACACTGTGTCAGAACTGAGAATGCTGAGGGAGAGTGTTTTGTCAGCAATTTGAAACAGGGATAGGGCAGGGGATCGAGGCACAGAAGAAGCCTCTGCCTTCTGTTTCTCTGCTCTAACTTAAACTGATGTTTACTTTTCTCTGTACCTGCTCCTTCTCTATTTAGCAAATTGGAGATCTATTATTAGCTGTTAAAATTTCCTGTATTTGCCTGTGAGCCTATGAAAGCCTTGAGAACACTAGGAAAGGTCATTATTAAAGTTAATACACATATGTTTCATCATTAATAGATAAAACTGTGAAGAGAAAATTGCAAGTGACTGTGACAGAGAGTGACTCTAGAAGGCTATGCCTTCAGAATACTCTGCCCTGAACTGAATGTATGATCTTAAGAAAGCTACTCTTGGTCAGCCTCAATTAAAGCTTCCATAGCAATATTCTACAAGTTAAAATAATGTGAGAAGTGATTTTGTTCTCAACTAAAACTGAATCACACTTCCAATGATGAAGGTTCTGGAGCTGGGTAGTTGTATATCTTGTTACGACCTGAGTTTCAAATTGGAGGGGAAAAAAGTCAATTCGTAATTTCATCACACCTATCTCCAGGAGTTGTTTATGGAACCACTAATGTATAAGAGAACATGTACTTATTTTAAATAATAGTATCACAATATTATAATTGTCATACCTGTAATACCAGAATGTGCTGAAAATGCTTTATGGAAAACATCAAAACCCGCCTGACCCATAGATGTTGGTACCAAACAATCTTCAAAAGGAGGGACCATATTACAAGCTCCAATGTGTTGTATATTTCTCTGGTTGTCAGTATAATGAGGGGAGCAGAAAGTCTGTAGTTGCCCATAAACACCTAAAAAGAAGGTAACAAGGTTGCTTAAATAATGCATTTCTATTAAAAACAATGTATCCATTTGACTTTACATTTTCAAGCACACTATTCCCTGCTACTTTTAAATCTTTACTAGGGCCTAATTCATGTGCCATCATAGCAATTTATTATCTTGCTATTTTCATGAGAATTGTACATGAAAATAAATCACATTAATTTTACAACAATCTTTGAAACTTAATCTTTTCCTTATTATCAGGTGGCTAGGGCTGAAATATGGCATGCTCTATGGAAAGCAATAGAATTTGGCTACTTCAGCACAGCTTCAACGCTTTCTATGAAATGAAATCATACTAATTGACTGCATTCCAGTCAATTAACCAGACTTACAGGGAAAAAAACAAGTTTAGCACAAGGTTGGACTTTGGTGTCTCAAGTTTCTGAAAATACTGCTGAGCAAAGAGAATATATTTAGTGTTATTCTTAATAACTTTTCTGAACAACATGAATAAAATACACCTTTGGGATGTGCAAATATGTGTGTGCATTAAAATACTAAAAATATGACTGTAATATTTATAATCTTAAATGTACTTGGAAACTAGCAATTCAGAAAGAATGTCTCACTAAGTATAATCACACATTCATAATTTACATTATTATTTGGGGAGCTGAAGGGATTGCTCAATTACTTATTTTTTTAAAAACCTTTGGTGATCTTGCATAAATACATTTTATTACTGGATCATTTGGGATTCAAGAAAAATATTTGGAAAGGCCTAATTTGGGGATAAGTCTTGCCCATTCTCAGCTTAGTTCATGGTCAACCGTCTTCAGGTACCACTATGACTCAATTGTAAACTTGAACAGTATGGCTACTATTTGTTGGAACAGTCTAGTAAACTCGTATTTCACAGACTTTTTTTAATAGACTTCAGATATCACGGGGGAAAAATATCTGGGTCTGAAGATTGCTTGGGAACGGAGAAGAGTTATGGTCATGATTTCTTAACCCTTTCCCCTAAAAACTACTTTGTACCCTAGCTGGCCTTTTTCATGCCTTCCTGATAATAGTTTCTATTATCTTGATATTCTTCTCTTAAAGAATCTATTGCACGGAAATGTCAGTGGACAAGAAAGTCAAGTCAGAGAAGAGGGAAAAAAGATTCAGAATGCAGCTGTCAGCTTGGAAGTCATTTTTCTTTGAGGCTTCTGAGCTGCCACATTCAGTGCCTGGGAATTCGGGAGGGGAATTTCAAGAAGCAATGGAAGATTTGCCACAACATTATTTTCTCAGAAAGTCAAGGACATGTTACTCTGCACCTGGATGGGAGTGACTGGGGACAGTCTCCAGTTGTAACAAAGTAATGATTGGCCCATGTGATGAACTATTGGGTGTAGGGGTTGGATTTGGGGTTTTCTTTGGGCTAGGGAAAACCAGGAATTTTCAGATTCCGGTTTTCCCCAGATGTGCCAATATAACATCTCTTTAAAAATGGATCTTTGGGAAGATGACATTCTTGGACTCTTTTTCTGTGGAGGTTGTTACTTGGAATGCTGACAGCAGCAACTAATAAGACAACAGCCAGTAAAACTAGGAGCGTATGCACTGAGGCCTAGTCTGTTACTTCACAGCAATCTTCTGAGGACAATGTAATTTATGCATTTTGTCAGAATTAATGTCCCTCTAATATTAAACTTCAGCAGGTTTCCACTTGTTTTTTTTAGAAGAGGATGATGCATTTGAAAGTCACCTCTCAAAAACACTTCACATCCTGACTAAGAATACCAAGTTTTCTTTTATGGTATTTCCTTTATTTAAAGAACTGACATCATTACTGTATTAGATAAGATAAAGGTTTATTTGCTCTTTTTAAATAATCACCCATTTAAACTTATCCTTGTAAAACATTTATTTCATGCCATTATTTTACCTGCTTTACAAGGCAAAACCCAGTTGCAGGCATGAGTGATGCTACAAGGAAACTCTATGTCACAAATATCAAAATAAAACTTTATTTAATTTTTTTAGATGAAAAATAGGTTTTTTCCCTAAGTGCTGCAGTCAAAAATCAATTATTTTCAGATTGAAAAGAAACATAAATGCAGTCTATGTATGTGTGAGAGAAAGAGAGAGAGAGAGAGAGAGAAAGAGAGGGAGAAAATGAATGAGAGAAAGAATGAGAATCATGCAGACAGGTAAATGTATAGAATGTATTGTAGCTGAGTGCTTATACAATTCTGTGAATATTCTACAATATTAGTTGGGGACCATCCATATCAAAGGACAATGCTTAAAAGTTTTTATCCAAATATAGTATCTATATTTGAAAGAACATACATTCTAATCAACATACTTGCCTTTCTCATATGGCATAATACTGGATCTAGTGGAGTTATTCTTTCATTTAACCCTTAAGGATGTTGTTAGGGAGAAGAATTGACAGGCAAGAATGGATTCACACTGTTCTATAAACTTTAGATGCCTTGTGATGCAAGAATAATGTGTATATAAAGTGTACAAGCAAATATCATGCTTAGCAAGCCAGAAAAAGAAAATCCTTAAGTAAATGCCATCATGCACCATGCTATATCAAGTGAATAAGAGCTAGGCTGGAAAATGGAGATTATACCAGCTGGGAAATTGTTGGCCCTTGCTGCTGCAGTGGGATAGAAGGGAAGCAGAGAGAACAGCTATGTTGACCTTTGCAAAAGTTGATCTCTTCTCTTGACTTCTACAATGGTGAAAATGACCTCATTACTAGAGATGCAATGTCTCCTAAACCTGTTCTCACTTCGGATTCTGAAAAAACAGCCACATCCCAAGAAGGTGGAACAACTGGTTTGGTTCGTTTCATTGCATGCTAAGTCATACTTCCCAGTCTAAAGACAAGCCAGAATTCAAGTGTAGCCTGTTCTACACTTCCTGATTATTGCAATGAAACTTAACATAGCATGTGCATCAGAGGAAATGTATAGGAAAATGTAAAAAAAGAAGCAGAAGCAGATTACAAAGGCAGAAATAGTTTAATTTAAGACCCAGAAATTGGGAATCTCATCAGTTACTTTTTTTTTTTCAAATTTCAGTTAGGTATCACCAATGACTAGGGCAGCTGACAATAAATCATAAAAAGACATCCAGAAACGCACATGCAACCCCTGCAGGAGGAGCATCTCTCATGGGCATATCAAGGCAAACCCATCATTGCCCAAACTGTGTTCTGGACCATCTGAAGCTTTTGAATGGTTATCATGGACAGCTTCATGTGCAGCACATTGTAGCAGTTGAGCGTTGAGACTGAAGCATAAGGGCTTGCTGCTGCAGGAAGGGGCGCACCAGATAGACCTTTGCAAAGTCCCCCTTGGCTACAATTGGTACCTGCTCTGTCAGAAGGAGTTGTGAGTCCAAGAGGCCCTGAGATTCCTCACCACTCTTAAATGGGGAAGTGCTGTACAAGAATATAGATGGAAAATCTTCAGTTCCTATTCCCACAAATAGGATTGAGTCAGATTTAGTTCCTCTCCATCTAGGCCCCACATAGCTTTGGGAGCTCTGCTCATTTGGCAGAGGCTCAAATTCAGTGTTTAACAGTCTTCCTGATTTTGGGGTCATTGTTTAAGCTGCAGTTGGCTTCCAGAACTTTGACCAAAATATAATCTCCCTGAGAAACATTTCTCATGTTTTGTAATTTACTTAAAGTTTGACTAAGGTCATTTCCTCCACGGTGATGTACCAGGTTCTAGCATTACATAGCCATTAATGCCTCTTATATTGGTACAATGTTATCTTGACCCTAGATGCATATTTTGATATGGAAATCACACTCTCAAACTGTTGGCAACCATGTGGGAGATACATTTAACAAATACGTAACGTATCCTGCCATGTGTTTGATTACTCTTGTATCTTGATCATTTTGCACATATACAAGTAGTACATCTGAGTATCTAGTAATAAGCACATTAATGAGGGAAGGAAGGAGGAGAGAGAGAGAGAGAACACAATAAGGTACAAAAGCATACGCATTATTTTTATTTTTTTTATTCCCCAATCCCCATGTTTTGGGTAACGATATATTCTTGTCTAAAATCTGGGATATTTCTCTCTCTCTCTGTGTTATGCATTATGATGACTAAAAAGTTTATTTAGCTATATATAAGCTGCTCAAAAACATAAAGGGAACACTTAAACAACACAATGTACAGTAGCTGAGTGTGCTGACAACAAAATCACACAAAACTTAACAATGGAAATCAAATTCATCAACCCATGGAGGTTTGGAGTTGGAGGTACACTCAAAACTAAAGTGGAAGAAAACACTACAGGCTGATCCAACTGTGATGTAATGTCCTTACCACAAGTCAAAATGAGGCTCAGTAGTGTGTGTGGCCTCCATGTGCCTGTATGACCTCCCTACAACGCCTGGGCATGCTCCTGATGAAGTGGCGGATGGTCTCCTGAGGGATCTCCTCCCACACCTGGACTAAAGCACCCCCCAACTCCTGGACAGTCTGTGGTGCAACGTGGCGTTGGTGGATGGAACGAGACATGATGTCCCAGATGTGCTCAATTGGATTCAGGTCTGGGGAACAGGCGGGCCAGTCCATAGCATCAATGCCTTCGTCTTGCAGGAACTGCTGACACACTCCAGCCACATGAGGTCTAGCATTGTCGTGCATTAGGAGGAACCCAGGGCCAACCGCACCAGCATATGGTCTCACAAGGGGTCTGAGGATCTCATCTCGGTACCTAATGGCAGTCAGGCTACCTCTGGCGAGCACATGGAGGGCTGTGCGGCCCTCCAAAGAAATGCCACCCCACACCATTACTGACCCACTGCCAAACCAGTCATGCTGGAGGATGTTGCAGGCAGCAGAACATCCTCCACGGCATCTCCAGACCCTGTCACATCTGTCACATGTGCTCAATGTGAACCTGCTTTCATGTGTGAACAGCACAGGGCGCCTGTGGCAAATTTGCCAATCTTGGTGTTCTCTGGCAAATGCCAAACGTCCTGCATGGTGTTGGGATGTAAGCACAACCCCCACCTGTGGACGTCGGGCCCTCATATCACCCTCATGGAGTCTGTTTCTGACTGTTTGAGCAGACACATGCACATTTGTGGCCCGCTGGAGGTCGTTGTGCAGGGCTCTGGCAGTGCTCCTCCTGTTCCTCCTTGCACAAAGGCGGGGGTAGCGGTCCTGCTGCTGGGTTGTTGCCCTCCTACGGCCTCTTCCACATCTCCTGATGTACTGGCCTGTCTCCTGGTAGCGCCTCCATGCTCTGGACACTACGCTGACAGACACAGCAAACCTTCTTGCCGCAGCTCGCATTGATGTGCCATCCTGGATGAGCTGCACTACCTGAGCCACTTGTGTGGGTTGTAGACTCCGTCTTATGCTACCACTAGAGTGAACGCACTGCCAGCATTCACAAGTGACCAAACCATCAGCCAGAAAGCATAGGAACTGAGAAGTGGTCTGTGGTCACCACCTGCAGAACCACGCCTTTATTGGGGATGTCTTGCTAATTGCCTATAATTTCCACCTGTTGTCTCTTCCATTTGCACAACAGCATGTGGAATTGATTGTTAATCAGTGTTGCTACCTAAGTGGACAGTTTGATTTCACAGAAGTGTGATTGACTTGGAGTTACATTGTGTTGTTTAAGTCAGTGATTCTTAACCTTTTTGAAAGAATCGCCCCCTTGAGCCATTGAGGAAGTTGTCATCGCCCCCCTCCCCCAACATAACTGCTCCCCTGCCACCTCTTAGCGTCCCCATGGGGGCCAGCAGAGGGGCACTAAGAGGCAGCAGGGGGGCATTCGAGGTGCCAGCCGGCCCTGCAGTTTCACCCATTTTGGTGCCGGCTCCGGAGCGGTGCTACAGTCAATGGGTGTATTAGTATTTATTATATTATTCTAGCAAACCAAGGTGGGGAATTTGTGCGAAGTATGGCTTCTGGAATTCATTTCGACCTCTTTACCAGCCAATACAAGGAGTCTGTAATTTCTTCTGGGGAACTAAGAAATGTGTTTTGTCTGTACGTGCGTGTGCATAATGTGCACACTGGGAAGCCCAGGACAGGCTGCCTATGACCCACAGAAGAGCTGCTATTAAGAGGTCCTCTTCCGTTCTGTTTTGGAGCGTTATGCTGCTGACAGACAGATGGAGTCCTGACCCTCTTTACATAATTTTCATACATTTCTTTGGGTTGGAAAGAATAAAAAGCATATTAACCTTTTTCTTGCTTCAATTATCCTACATACACACTTCTAATAATAAAATAATTGCATTCAAATGTCAGTCGCTGCAATTGGTGTCTGATTTCATAAAAGAGATTTCATGGAGGATAGAAAAACAAAGACATTCAGGGGATATGCAAGAGAACTGTAATTTTTGATTTGTTCAGGAAGGAGAAATTCACCCTTGATTTAAGCTGATCATTTTGTAGTGATTAGTCATGAAAGGATATTTCTTCACTGTCTAGACAGATGTTTGCTATAGGTAAAATCTATCTAGAAGTAGAGGCCCCCTGTTTTCTGGAGTGGGACAGAACTGGAGATAGAGAAAACAATTTGGCAATTTGAAAAAATGAATCTGGGAAGACAAAAATCCAGCTAATTCTGGAAATAGGGGTAGAAAATGAATTGCAGTTTTAAGAAACACAAATTCTCAGTCATTCACTCACACGTACATACACAGAGAGACAGACAAATCCAGCAGAATCTTCGTCCTTTTTAGCTTTAAAGCTTTGTTTAGTTGAAAATTTGTTTGAAACAATTATTGGGCAAATTCTAACTATTGACTCCAGAAACATTTGCATTTCCTTCTGAAACTCTCAGGTGAAAGGAAAAACAGAATATACTCATCTCCAGTATATTGTAGTCTTGGGGCATTACCAAAGGTGGATTTAATGAAGGAAGTTTCCCTTGAAAACTGAAATATGTTGACGACTTTCATTCCCTCTAAACCAGAGGTGGGCAATTATGGCCCCTTTACAACTTGTGGACTTCAACTCCCAGAATTCCTGAGACGGCACAATCATGGCAATTCCTGGGCATGGCTGGGACAGGAATTCTGGGAGCTGAAGTCCACAAGTTGTAAAGGGGCCATAATTGCCCACCTCTGCTCTAAACCCTCTCCTTCTCTGGGACTAACTTCAGTAACTAACCCTATGAACTATTTTTTCTAGAAAATTCATTTCCTGGAAAACTTCATCATTATTGCTTTTACCTAGGTACATTCCGAGGGAATTCCCAGGATTTGAACTGGCAATGGCTTATACTTGACAGAACAAAATCAACTTGTAATACAAATTGGTTTTACAAGTTGATTTTGTTCTGTCAAGTATAAGCCATTGCCAGTTCAAATGCTGGGAATTCCCTCGGAATGTTCCTAGGTAAAAGCAATAATGATGAAGTGAAATAAATAAATGGATTATCTCCCAACACATTTGTGTTTTAGAAGACTATATTCCATGACATTAGGTAAAGTTGGTTTTACCATTTTTAAACAATGAGTTTCTTCCTTTCTTCACCCAGAGAATGAAATTGCATTAGCTTGCCATGCTACTTATCAGATTGTGTACAATAAAATCAAATCTGAACTGGAGAAAGCTTTCAGGTTTCATTCTGGTTGGGTAACTATGCTCCATTTCAGAAAAATGGTGTCCCTTATCTAGAGACTTCAATGTGTACTGCTTCAACATTCACTCCACATTTAACACATAGACTACTCTTCCTCCCCACACTGCACAAACATACATACTTTTTATAATTTTACTGAAACACTTGTATAAATTTAAAGACTAGCCTGACACTGTGAATAAATCAGTGTTTCAAGTACTTCTTAAGACTATTTCCCACACATCCTGATTAAAGATTAGTAATGAAGATTGACCTCTTTCAGTGAATATGTTAGATCTGGAGTCTGGAGAAACAAGACTGTCTGGAATCTCCTACAGCTGCTCTGTATCTTCATTCAGGGCTTAAATCCCTTTCTCTTCCAGAGAAGGCAAGGGGAGATGCTTCGTCTGTTCTTTGCTGTCACTTGGAAGACATCTCTTGGAGTGTGAACACACAATCACAGGGGAGATGTCATCAGAGCTACCAGAGAGTGGCAGCTCCCCACAGTCATGTGATCAAAATTCAGACTTTGACATCTGGCTTGTATTTACAATGGTCTCAGGGCTACATCACCATTTGTGACCTTCTCAACTGGCTTCCAACAAGAAAACTCAATGGGGGAAGCCAGACTTCCTTAATGACTGTACGATTCACTGAACTGCAGCCATTTGCTTTAAAAACCATGGCAAAAAAGGTTGTAAAATCGGGCAAGACTCACTTAACAACTGCCTTGCTTAGCAAAGGAAATTTTAATCTCAACGGCGACCGTAATTCAAGGACTACCTGTACTCCAAAAGAAGACAAAACACAGCCTAGAAGAAAGGGGAAGAGAAAGGCTGATCCCACCCACTTCCTCCAAAGGAAAAGTCCGTCCTTCAAAAATGTTTAATGTTTCCAACCCTTCCAAAACAAAATGCCCAGGGGAAAAAATAAAGTCTTCCAGAAATTATGTTTTTACCTTCACTTGATTTTGTTCGTTTTTTAAAAAAATATTGGTTGCAATGCAAATATACATCTGGAGCATTCAGAGGCCTACAGTGATTCCTTTGACATCTTATACCTTGTGGTACTTCAGGGAAGGAGCCAATTTTCATTTTATCTCCTCACTAGGAATAACAGAAGGTATTAAGGTAGCTTTCTGTCTTACCTTGGATTTGGATGCTGTTTGCCTGGAAAGGAGGATTGCTCAACGAACCATTCGTCTTCAAATGCACTTCTCCAAATTGCTGGGTGGTTGAAGGCTGTGATGTTCTTTTCTGCATGAAAGGAGGGGGAGGAAGAATTCTCCCAGGGCTTATATAATAAGAGGGGGAAAGGAACAGAAGCTGAAACCCTGAGATATTAAGAAAGAATACACTACAAGCGGGTAGTTAGATGTCTTGCTCAAAAGGTAATATTTATTTAAAGTATTTAATATATTCTCCCAGGGTCACAGTGTGAAAAAAATATTTTTTAAAAGTGCTAAGTTCTTAAATATTAGTATACAGTGCCTCAGAGAAAAGAAACTAAGACCTTTCATTCTATTTAATAAAGGTTATCGTATTTTAAAAGCTTGGATATTTACCTTCTCTTCCAAATATTACATGGTGGAATTGATTGGCCCCATGGGAAAATACTGAGAAAGAAGAGAAAGTCACACCATTTTTGGTAGAGTAGAGCACAAGGGGAAATGGAGGCTGTGAAGCTTTCCCTATAAACCAATGTTGGTTTTGCAAACATGGCCAAGAAGAGTGAAATCCTCAGGGAAAACTCATATATTTCTTCACTGCCATGAGTAGAGAAATGTCATGTCCTTGGTTTTGATTTTCATTTAGCTTTAGAATGTACATTTTGCGTTCCAGTGCTTTGAACAAGAAACTGAGGTCTCAATTAGCTTGTACAAATGTACAACCATACATCCACTTTAGCTGCATTCATACAATCATTTGTTAGCGTTGAGGGATCAGGATACTGCAGATAGATTACTTTCTTGTCTAAACTTCTAAAACTTATTTTTAGTCTAACAGCTGAAATTTTTCTTTTTTTTTTTAAATTACACTTATATGCCGCCCTTCTCCGGAGACTCAGGGCGGCTTACAGTTTTTTTTGGGATGCAACCCAGTGTGCTCAGCAATAGCCTTCATTCCATTGTATATGCCTGCTTATTACTAAGCGGCATTTTTACAAGGTCAGCTAATTGCCCCCAACAATCTTGGGTCCTCATTTTTCTTTTAAGTTGTTTAGTTTTTCTTTTTTTGCAAAATTTACCTGAGTTCATGAAGAATAGCTGTAACTGTCACCCAGTAACAGACAAAACAAAATCTTCTAGAAACTATTGTGCAGTTAAATCTTTTAATCTAAGAAAGCCTTCCAACTGATTGTAGCACATTTTGTATTGCCAGACAGGCCTCTTTTCTTACAGACTTTAGTGGATATTTTTTAATGATTTATGAATTGCTTCATGAATTCCTGGGTTACTCCAGTTGGTGACTATAGCATTCACTTATATTGCCTCTCACAAAAGAGGTGCTTGGCCTTAATTCAACCAAGATCTCTGCCTAAATAAATCACAGTGCTACTGAGGGAACAGCAAATTAAAATTTGCATATAGAACAATCAATACCAGCCTGTAACCTCTAGGAAATTGTTACTTGAAATGGCATCTATGCCCTGCCATACAGTATATTTCAAAGTACAATTTTCTGCTTTAAAAAAGCAGTTTTGACTTCAAAGGATGAGATCAACTCATATATTGTTCATTTTTTCATTGCCCAGAGCCTGGCTATATAGTTGGCAATACCATTACTTTTTGAATTCCTTACACTTTGGTGACATGAAATAAGCTGTCTGGGTAATTTCCTAGTGAATTATCATAGGTGGTTTAGAATTGACTGAAGTTATTGGTCTATGTTATAATTTTAACATACCTAGAAAAAGCATGACTCAACTAAATGGATGACAAGATAAGCCTAAGCTTTTAACAAGATTACATCATTTACCATTTCATTAATTTCCTCAAATTAATTGTGCCAAATCAATCCCAACAATATGCATGATGCATCCCCTCCCATTTTATATCATCAAATAAAGATTTTTGCCCCTTAAAAGTTATTAAGTGTTGCAGATCTTTATTGTAATGTAGAAACAGCCATATATGTTTTAAGCCTCACTTAACTGTTTTCAAGACAATAGTATCTGATTACATTATTCTGTTTCTTTCAAAAAAAGTAGAGGCAAGATTAGTTCACATTAGCGTCTAACTGAAAACAGAATAATAAAGCTAAAAAACTTTACCAAGGTTGAGAAACCTTTGTCAGAATTTTCAGAAGCTTGTTCATAAGTTTTTGCACCCATTTGACTTCCTTCCTTCCTTCCTTCCTTCCTTCCTTCCTTCCTTCCTTCCTCCCTCCCTCCCTCCCTCCCTCCCTCCCTCCCTCCCGCAGCACATATGTCTTTAGCACACTAAGGGTATTTCTTTGTAACAAAATGATATCATTCTATAATTGTAGTATTATAAAATAATCTCTCTATTGTGATGAAGACTTGGGTTTATCAGTTTTATTATCAGTGAAGAGTAGATAATAATTTTTTGCTCACAGCATCCATCCACTTCAATTCTATTCGACAGCACTTTTCTCTCCTCCCAATTTACTCCCTAAATATCAGAAGAGCTATACTGATTCATTCAAAAGATTTCAAAAGGAGAAGATACGCTTATTGCCCAAACCCAGAAATGTGTGTGGGGGGGAGAGGTCCTTCTTTATTTTGTTTGTTACCCTCGAGGGGGAGGGGGAATGTTGTTTGTTTTTGTGCTAGGCCAGAAAACTTCAGAGTTCTCCGTTTTTGTTTCAACTTCTATTTTTCAAATTTGTTTCTCTTTTCCCAGAAGCTCTCTTTTTTGTTAGGTATTTCTGGCAGCTATAGTAGAGCAAAAATGCTTCTACTTTGTGTTTTCAAGGCTAAACCTTATCTTCTCTGGTTACTTCTGTTTTAGATGGGTCGTTCAGTCATAGATAGGCAGGACACAGGTCAGGTACAACAGCTTTATTTAAGCATTAGAAAACACAAGCCGCGAATACGCGGCAGGCGCCAGCGCTGTCCACCGCTTCAGCCACTGATGGGACTTTATTTTTCCCACCAGTGGCTGAGCCAATGAATGGAGTCTTCAGCCGACTCCACTCTTTGGCCATATATGGGCATACAGAACACCCCTCCCGTCTTAGTCAGTACTCCACCAATCAGGAATCACGTAGAGTACGTAGTCGCGCAGGTAGGCGGGGCTTCGATGGGTGAGACTGGACCTGCGCACCTCAGTTGATCCTGGGGCAGCGGCCCAAGCAGACAGGTCCACCACTGCTCTGGTCCCCGCGGTGGAAGCATCTGGAACCCTTCCACTGGCGTGGCAGGGAGCTTGAGGTCTCAGAAGGAACACCGCTGGACTTCCTCAACCCATGGTAAGTATCTTTGGTGTACTTCTTCTGTGTTTTGGGCCTGTGTTGGGCTTTGCACGGTGCTTGTGAGCTATGCCTCCGGTTGATTTTCCGTGCCCAGGACCCGGCCTTGGAGCTGGTCGATGTGCCACTCCTAGACCTTTCCGTTTTCAGTCTCTACCTGGTAGGACCGTGGCCCAGTGCTCTCGATTACTCTCTCCCAGGTTGGTCCTCCAGTGTAATTGTGTGCGTAGACCGGGTCCCCCATTGTGAACTGTCGGCATTTCCCGGTGGAATCCAGGGGCATCTCTGTGCTGTAGTTTGGGTGGACCCTGTCTAGTATTGGCCTTAGTCTCCGGCCCATCAACAGTTTGGCTGGGCTGCGGTGTGTCGTTGTGTGTGGTGTGATATGTTGTGTTAATAGCAATCGGTCGATCTTGTCTTGCCAATCCCCTTTTCCCATTCATTGGACGGTTCCTTTGGTGGCCTTTACCATGATTTCAGCCTGCCCATTTGTCGATGGGTGGGCAGGTGCGGACAGGGCATGATGGGATTCCTAGGCCCGCTAGGAATGTCTCGAACGGTTTCGCCGTGAATTGCGGCCCGTTGTCGGAGACCAAAACGTCTGGTAGTCTGTGGGTGGCGAATAGGCGTCTAAGTACCCTAATTGTTGCTTCCGACGTGGTGGATGGCATTAAAATGACCTCCAGTCATTTGGAGTACGCGTCCACCACTATCAGAAATGTTTGTCCATGGTAGGGGCCTGCAAAGTCAATATGTAGTCTAGCCCAGGGGGCTTTGTTGTTTCCCACTTCTTGGGTTTGGCTGCTGGTGGTGCGGGCCTGGACTCTTGGCACAGTGAGCAGGTGGCAACCCAGGATTCTATCTCTGTATCCATTCCTGGCCACCATATGTAGCTCCGCGCTAGAGCCTTCATGCAGACCACCCCTGGGTGACCCTCGTGGAGAGCATCCAGCATTCTTTCCCTTAGTGGGGGAGGAATGACTAACTTGTCCCCCACAGCAGGCAGCCCTTCAAAACTGACAGCTCCGTTTGTCTGCTTTGATACGGTTTGAAGTCTTCCCCTTGTGCTGCCTGTGGTCATCCCCTCCACACCCAGTTCAAAACCCGTGCCATAGTTCTATCACGGCCAGTCAGTCTCGCGATCTCTGACGATGTCACCAGTCCCGGCCGTATGCTCTCTGTCAGCAAGATTGTCGTGGAAGGCTGGGTCCTCGGTGGTCTCTGGGAGGGGACAGTGGCTGAGGGCGTCGGCGTGAGTGATTGCTTTGCCCGGTCTGTATATAAGTGTGAAGCTGTAGGCTGCCAGGAACACAGTCCATCTCAGCATCCTGGGGGACAAAATGTTTGGTGTTGCCTTGTCGCCGGCGAGTATGCCCAACAGCGGTTTGTGGTCCGTAATGAGGTTGAACGGTCTCCCGTAGAGGGATTCATGGAACCGTTTGACCCCAGCTACCGCGGCGAGCAACTCTTTATCTATTTGGCTGTAATTCCTCTGGGTCTTGGACAGAGTCTTTGAAAAATAGGCAATAGGTGCTTCAGTCCCATTGGGCAGTCTGTGGCTGAGGACTGCACCTATTTATTTATTTATTTATTTATTTATTTATTTATTTAACTTATATGCCGCCCAACACCTAAAGGACTCCTATGCCGCATGGGGAAGTGTCGCAGGTTAATGTCAGTGGCAGCATCTCGCTGTATTGTATGAGCATGCTGTCCGATGTCAACAGGTTCTTAATCTGCTTGAATGCTTCCGCTTCGCGTTGTCCCCATGTCCAGCCTGCTGTTTTGTCCAACAGCCTATGGAGCGGCTCAGCAATGCTCGCTTTCTGTGGCAGAAATACATTGTAAAAGTTTAAAAGTCCCAGGAAAGCCTGTAATTCTGCCTTATTTTGTGGGGTAGGAGCTTCCCAGATGGCTTTTAACTTTCCATTGGTGGATCTGATGCCTACGCCGTCTATTAGAAATCCTAAGAACTCGACCTGCGGGACAGCTATTTGGCATTTTTCTCTCGAGTTTCAGACCCGCCTCCTGGAATCTCCCCAGGACTGCCCTTAGTCTGTCCATTAATTGGGCCCTGTTAGTGGCTGAGACGATCACATCATTGAAATAGGGAATAATTCCCGGGATGTTGTGTAGCAATTGTTCCATGATGCTTTGGAACAATCCTGGGGCTATGCTCACTCCAAATTGGAGTCTTTTGCACTTAAAAGCCCCCCTGTGTGTGACAATTGTCTGCGCCTCAGCCGTGGCTTCGTCAACAGGAAGCTGTTGATAGGCCTGTGCCAAGTCCAGTTTTGCGAATATTGTTCCCCGGCCCAAAGAGTGCAGCAGGTGTTGTACAACGGGCACGGGGTAGGCGCTCTGCTGCAATGCCTTATTCAGGGTCATTTTATAGTCCACACAGATCCTGATCGACCCGTCCAGTTTCACTGGTATCACAATGGGGGTCTCCCACTTTGCGTGGTCAACCGGTTCCAACACCCCTTGGTCAATCAGCTTGTCGAATTGTTCCTCGACTTTCAGTCACAGGGCGAAAGGAACTCGGCGCGGCTTGAGACAGATAGGGGTGATGGTGGGGTCTTAACTGAATGAAATTGGGGTCCCTGTGTACTTGCCCAGTTTGCCATCGAAGACTGCGCCGAACTCCCGTTCCAGCTCTACGATGTCTCCCTTGTGGTCGTGGGTAGGGGTCCCGGTCGCGTGGACACCAGCAATGCCGATTTGGAGCGGTGAGAACCATTCCCGCCCGAGCAGACTGGGTAGGCTCCGGTCTACTATAGTAAGCAGTAGCTTACCACTGAACGCTCCATAGTCGATGCAGAGAGTCTTTTTTCCTATGATGGGTATTCAGCAGCCTTGATAGTCTCTTAATATAATGTCCTGCCATTCCAGTTGGTCCCACCGTAGGTTGGGTAGGATTCCCCTCAGCGACTTCCAGGATACCATCGAAATGTAGGACCCTGAATCGACCTCCATCCGGCACGGTTTGTGCACCGTGGCCATCACTTTGTTGGCCTCATAAGCATCGGCGTGCCTCACCTCGGTCTGCGCGTAGCCTACAAAAGTGAAGTGGGCCTCTTCTTCTCTCGCCTCTTCCCGCCTTTTGAATCTCCCGCCAGAGGATTTTTGCCCCCCCCCGGTGGCCATGGTGTCATGCAGGAGATGTGGCTCGCCAGCTTGGTTTGACTGCCGGCTGTGCAGCCCGACAAACCTCTGCGATGTGGCCTCACTGGTCACACCTTCAGCATATGGTATCTTTGACCCGGCAAACCGATCGGTTATGGCTCCCGCTGCAACCGCTGCATTCTCGCATTCCAGGTTTGCCGCTTGGTTTTCTGGTCCTCAGTTTGTAGACCTCGCCATCGGTCCCGTCATTGCTGGCTTTGGATTCCGACTCCGCGGGCCATGGCATAGGGTTGGTCTGGGTGACATGGACCTTCCCGTTGCCCCGGATCCGTGCAGCCAAGCAGTCTGACGATTCCACGGCCCTTGCTTCGTCAACTGCTTCTTGGAAGGTTACATCTTCATGGGCGAGGAGTTTCTTCTGCAAGGCAGGGTCCCTGGTGCCCAGGATGATCTGGTCTCTGATCATCCCTTCAGTGTCGGGGAACTTGCAGTTCTTCGCTAGCCTTCTCAGTTCAGCGACGAACATATTGATTGTTTCCCCGTCTCTCTGGCTCCGCGTATAAAAATCGTATCGACTGGCCAGGTAGGACGGGAACGGGCCATAGTGACCCCACAGGGTGCTCTGCAGCTCCTCCCAGGACACGGCCTGCAAGTCATCGGTGACTAGGGCATCAGCCATCTCGTATCTTTTGACGTCGCAGTAGGTCAGGAACAGTGCCTTTTTCTTTGAGTCGGGGGTGTCCTGGAGTCCATTTACTTCGAGGTGCAGGTTGAATCGCCCCATATACGAGGACCATTTTTCCTTGGCCGGGTCGTACGGAATGGCCATCGGACAATGAGCCAGGCCGGAAGATCGTTGCGCCATGCCGTCTGCTGTGGCCAATTCAGTGGCCAATGTCGAGTGTTCCTGCTCCTTATGTGTGAGATCCCATCCTCATTGCCAGTGTTTTAGATGGGTCATGCAGTCATAGATAGGCAGGACACGGGCCAGGTACAACAGCTTTATTTAAGCATTAGAAAACACAAGCCGCAAATACGCGGCAGGCACCGGCTTTTATAGCCAGCGCTGTCCATCGCTTCAGCCACTGACAGGACTTTATTTGGCTCAGTGGCTGAGCCAACGAGTGGAGTCTTCAGCTGACTCCACTCGTTGGCCATATATGGGCATACAGAACAGCTTCTGATTCTGTTACAAAAGAAATTAATCTTCTGTGTGTATCCAAGTGGAACAACCACAGAAAATTTCTACCCATAAGAAGACTTCCTCTCTCCTTGAATCTTGTCCTCATGAAACGTAATACTTTTGAAGCTCAAATTTATGCGATATAGAAGTTATATTATTGGATTTTTTCATGTGTTACTTTTCAATGAAAAACAGTGGCACAAGAGAAGAAGAGTTTAAACCTTTCCCCAACATCACTTGCTAATTAAACATTTATGGCTGGCTCTATGACAGAATAAAAACAATTCAAATTGTTTCCCAGCTCTGGGACAATCAACAACTTTGGGGAAAAAAATTGGTCAGAATAAAAGATACTGGAGGGAAAAGGCTTAATGCATCTTCAATTATTGGTAGATTTTCTTAAACATACTGCTTTTCCTTGTTTATTTCTTTTACATTTTGGATGAGCTTAATATTACTTAACACAGCATTATAATTTTTTTCTAGTAAAAGCTAAAATGTTTAGCTTTCCTGTTTGAACCATTTATCAGTATGCACTTAGTGAAGGATTAGGTATATTTAAAATAAAGTTTTAATTCTCTTCCTGATGTCACATGATAAGAGAAGAAAAAACAGCAATGCAAGGTATCTTGGACTTTTTGTATTTGTGCATGTTACATTAGAATCTAGTTCATCGTTAATCTGAAAAGGTACTTTATTTTAGCTTGATTTTTAGTTGATCTTGTCCTCTGTATAAAATTTAAAGTGTTTTCCCCCAAACTTGTAATTCATAACTTCTCCTGTATACATTCCTTCTGCTGAGTAAGCATTCTCTCTTTATTTTCTATTACAAACATATAATGTCAAATATTTGAAGACAAAAGGATAGGACTGCTTCAACAAAACCAAGCAGAAACATGTAAGCCACTGAAGATTGTATTAGAGACTAGGAAATGCTGCTGAGGCCCAACCTGTGCAAAAAGTCCTTTCTGTTTTGTTCTTGAGGGGCCGAAGCTACTGCTTGGTTTTATAAAACCATTCCTTTAGTACCAACAGTCAGTTATTGAAATGTTTTTGGAATATATAATACAGACAATACCTCAGGAAGATTTTTCTTGCAAGAAATATTTGATGCCTGAGGATTTCTTACCTTTGAATTTCACTAGGAAATTGGCTGTGCACTCTTCATGTAGACCCCAATTGCTTTCTATCTTTGAAAGCTTGAGATGACAATCCATAGACAATTTCTTCTATTCAAAATGATCAGATGCAAGAAGTGGGGGGGAGGGGAGGGCTGGATGGTAGGGAAAACGGCCTTACCTCTCTGTTCCTGGATCCGCGGTTGATGGGTTGTGAGGGCTCTCATGAATACTGTGCCTTGGTGAAGAGAGGCTCACAGCATGCGAGGGGGGTTCATTGCCCACAGCAGTTGCACTTGGATTTGAATGAGTGCTGGAGAACATGGTAGCTGTAACCGTGCAAAAGCATTCCCAGTTAATATGAAAGGCACATTTAGATTTGTCCTTCAATTGTGCATGATTTTGATTTTCAAAAGTAATCCCAGAACCATGAGCTTCCTTTACATACAGTTATATATAAACAGAGTCTAGAGAACCATCAGCAGGGGATCCTTTTTTCTTTTCTTTTCTTAAAAAGCCTTTAATATAGTTTTTAAAAAGGAAAACAAATATACCAAGTATGAAAATAAATGAAAAAAACACATTATAACTAGATGAAATACAATGCATAATTGTAAGAGCCGTGGTGGCACAGTGGTTAGAACGTAGTACTGCAGGCTGCTTCTGCTGATTGCCGGCTGCCAGCAGTTCGAGTCTCACCAGCTCAAGGTTGACTCAGATTTCCATCCTTCCGAGATCAATAAAATGAGGACCCAGATTGTTGGGGGCAAGAGGCTGACTCTGGAAACTTCCTTCAAAATGGCTATAAAGCACTGTGAAGAGGTTTAAGTTTAAGTGGTATTGCTATTGCTATAATTGAGCTGTACTATATATATGTAATACAGCTTAATTTTTAAACAACTTTTAAACATCATGTCATCTAATACTTCCATTGCTCAATAAGAGCCAGTTTAAAAAGAAAGTAACAGTTCATCAATATCTTTTTAAAAATAGATTTTGCTACATTTCATTCATAGATGCACTTCAAATTTTAGGGATCTTGTTTACAATACATTACTATATTTAAATCTGAGAAAACAGCCCTGAAAAACATTTCTCCATAACAATCCCTAGCGGTTACTCATCTTGCTCAACTGCTTAAGGAAAACTCAAAGTTCAGAACATTTTCCTTAATTAAAGGACTTGGAATTGAATGAGTTTTTCTTGACATATGTAACCATCTGATACACTTGCCCTTTTTGAGAGCTAACCCTAACCCCAAAAGATCAAAATATCCTTTCATTAAGTTCTTTAATTTCTTTCTGCATAGAATTAATTTTCCATCTGAGTTTATCATCTTTAAGGATGTACAGTACTTCTATTACATATAATGAGTAGCTGAAATCATGATACTTGGCTCAATTCCCATCAAAATTTGGAACTGTAAAAAGTTGAGCTAATATTTCAGTTGGAGCAAGATCACCAGAAATAACCAGCTTTTTAAAACAATTAAATATAAGATTTTTCTCTCTCAAGCAGCAGTTACAATACTCCCTCAATGGGTGATATAGCAGAATATAGGTGGAAGTTACTTCTTGTGTTACAAGCTATATCTTCTCCCCAAATGTCCAAACTTAGTAGTCAAAGAAGATACATGTTATTATTCTTCTACAATCATTTACAGTTTTAAACTGAATGCAGCCGCGCGGGTTGTGATGGGAGTATCCCGATACTCCCATATTACACCCCTCCTGCGTGAGCTGCATTGGTTGCTGGTTGCCTTCCAGGTGAGATTCAAGGTGTTGATGTTAACATACAAAGTCCTACATGGCTTGGGTCCGGAGTACTTGTGGGAGCATCTCCTGCCAGCATCGCATTCCGATCGCCCTGTATGCTCCCACAGGCAGGGCCTCCCTGGGGTGCCGTCAGCCAGACAATGCGGCTGGCGGTGCCCAGGGGTAGGGCCTTCTCTGTGGGAGCACCCACCCTGTGGAATCAGCTCCCCTTGGGGCTCCGCTTGGCCCCGGACCTCCGCTCCTTCCACCACGACCTGAAGACTTGGCTGTTTCAGCAGGCCGGCCTGGACTGAAATGAGGTGGGGTGGTTTTTTAAAGGGAATTTTTAACTAAATTTTACTGGTTTTTAGATTTATTGGGCTTGTAATTTAATTATTTTTCATTAACTTATTTTTGTATTGTGATTTTATATTGTGAGCCTCCCTGAGTCCCTAGGGAGAGAGGGCAGCATACAAGTCTAATAAATAAATAAATAAATAAATAAATAAATAAACAAACAAACAAACAAACAAACTAACTCATAAAGATCAGTGGAAATTAACTGAAATTAACTTCTATCTTGGCTAGAATTCCTACTTTTATTTGGATTCCAGTCTTAAGTAAGACTTAGTGGCATAAAATCCTATCTAGGATTCCATAATTCAAATTCATAATTTTACCACCATGTATTCTCTAAAACTATTAAAGAAGCAAATATTGAAAGGATGTTATTAAAGTGCAGATTTCTGCCTAATGGCAACCCCCCATACAACTGCAGAACTAGAAAAAAAACTTATTTGTAAATGAGTTGTCATATCATAACAGAAATCCAGAGGCATAGTTTGAAGAGCTGCTAGTATCATAAAATTATAAAGTCATTCTGCTAAAGTTCTATAAATTTGGTGGGACTGACAGAAGAGTTACATGTTAAAATGGAACATGGAATTCATGTTTGTCAGAAGAAGACTTCACTCCTAGGGTGTCTGTGGATTAAAATTCATTATTTCTATTAGTTTTAAGGGAAAAGTTTATATAATATAATAAAGGGATGTCAGTATCAAAATGCACAAATGCACAAGCTACTAATCTCACACAAAAAGCATAAAAACTCAAGATATATATACAAAGCAGTCCTTCTTGTTTCCCAATTTTGTCCTCCTTCTAGCCTTATGGCCTTTCTCCAGTTGATAGTTTCCATACATCTCAACCTGGTCCTTATACCCTCTCAGTTATCACAATGCCTACCCCCATTCCTCAGACAGCCTAAGAAATGATAAAAATATCTTTCCCTGGTCCCCAGTTCTCTTTATAAGCTCCCTCAGTTTCTGTGAGTCCTCTTTTCAATAATTAAATAAAAATTGTTCAACTGTTCTCATTCCTTTGGGAAAGAGAAAGGCGTATGATATTAATTCTAGGGATAGCAAACTCCTGGAAACTGGTATTACAAATCACTATGAAAACATAAGATAAATTTTGATTTCACCATATATCCATTGCTTATTAAATATTACTAAAACAAAGCATTTTGACTGGTGGAAAATTTTAATCACTACTGTCACTTGACCAGCAAAATATTGTAATCAAACACTCCACCAAGGAGTGGTTAAAAGAATAATGAAGAATAATAATAATGGACAGGCTGACAGTGTTAATATGAAGGAAGGAAATTGTTTTCTCTTTATGTTTGCCTATAAAGACATGGGAAATTTTTCTTTTGTTACTGGAATGTGACTGGTGCCAGTTAGGATGCCGAGACTGTTTTGATATGATTTTGTGTGAAATAATTACTGCCATTATTTTGGTAAAGAGATATGTTTTGTATACTTAATCTAACTAGTTTTACTATGTCATAGTGAAGGACCATAAATTGATGCACTGAAGTGCTGGAACAAGCCAAAGGTTCATTTAGAGTCCAACATTGTGTTTCCAATAACAGCCAGCTAAAAAGTATGAAGTCAACATTCCTCCTTTGTAATTTATCCCCTAGCAACTAGCATTACAGGCAAGCTGATGCTGAACCGGGGTGTGTGTGTGTGTGGGTTGCCTGATTTTGTCACTACTAATATTTATTAATAAGGAGACCTGGAACACGTTTTTGCTTTGTGCATTCAGTTGCACCAGCCTCCAGAATAATCTATTTCACTCTAGAATAGAACAGTCTACCCTATCAGCATTTCATGGCTGCTGTGCATACTTTCTTAATGATTTATATTTCTAAAAGAACCTTCACAGCTTTAGAGTTCCCTGAGACTGCAGATACAGTACTATTATTGGCGTGGGGGTTATGTAGTTTATTTGAACCCCCCAAATTAGACTCCCACCGGATTAGATGAAAATCCCCACCAGAATATTCCCCAAGAAGTGAAAAAAAATCCCATGGGAAAATACCCCCATCTTTCCCATTTTTTTTAAACTGTTCATTTCCAACCACTGGTAATGCTTATTGCCAGAGACCTTGTCTCCATTCATAAGATACATTGTTTCAATGACAAATTAAGGTGGAGATACAATGTATCTGGTGACCTCAAAAGCTGGAGAAAGGCAATAAACTCAAAATGCTGGGATTGCTCACAGCGATAGCATTGTAGGCAGGGGATTGATCACAGAAAGCAAACCAGATTAAAAGGCATGAGAATGTAACACTTATGTCTAAACTTCCTACATCTAAAGAACTCCCGTTATTGTTCTTGGAATAAAAAGAGAGGCCTCTTTTGCTCGTGGTCTTTTCCTGGCTCAGAAAAAAAGGAACCTAGGAAAATTCTCCCAGTTATATAACATTTAAACATTTAAGGAATGTTACTTATGCTTCAACTTCAGAAAAAGAAAGAGATATAGGCTGGCTGTCCATGAACTGTGTGAAGAACTATATTGTTTTATCTAGTCTCAATTTATTTCCAATTTCCTTTTAGATGTGACTAAGTATTCCTTAGTTGGGATTGAAAGAGTGATATGGGCAGAAGAGATTTAACAAACCTTTCTCCCCTCGGTGGATGAGAAGGGTATTCTGATTTACAAGGGAAAGCAATATACCCTGGGTGTCAATAGGATATTTACTATATTTACTTCAGAAATGAATCTGAAATCTCTCCTTCCATTTTTTCTGCCTACTGCATGCATAAATACATGTCTGCATACATATGCACAGAGCTATTCTATGAAAACAAGAATATTTTTGGGAACTGAAGATACCATCTCTTTATCTCTAAATGTACATCCACACGTCTACACATGGTGTGTAGGTGTGTATGCATATTTGTGAATGTATGTTAGAGAAAGAGATAAAGAGAGAAGAGAGACAGAGACAGAAAAATAATTGTGATATTTAGTAAAAATTATGCAGTCATTGTATAATATCTCATCACTTGGATGCTTCTCAACTCATACATAATCTATTAGAAACAAAGCATGTCTGTATGAGGCTTCACATTTATCTGTTCCAAAAGAAAAAGAAAAAAATACATAGAGGTAATGGATAATGTTATTGCACTTACAATTAAGATATGACAAATAGCATTCTTAAACTGTTGCCAAATTAGTGCTTAAGAACACTTTCCCTCTGAGAACTGAAAGTACTCTGTAATTTAAATATTTTTTTTTGAAATATAGAATTGCCATCTTTTCCCATCTTAATTACCAGTAATGTTGAAATTCATTGTCCTAAGTATATTATTTGTACACTGTTTTTCAGATTAAAAAAAATATCTTCTCTCTTTAAATACGCCTAGCTATTTTTTATACGCCAAATGTAAAAGTACTATAAAGGTTTCTCTTTTATGTCTGAGGAATTGTAAAACAAACAGAACTATCATCTGAACACTACTGTTCAAACTGACAGCCACTGCAGTTTAGGAGTACAAAGGCATATTTTTAGGTATCACTGAATACATGAAAATTACTTTTTAATATTTTGGAATGTATTTATTGACTAAATTGAGCAGCTTCACAATACTGCAATTAAATATACCAATGTGCTCACAGATATCTGTCTTTTCATATTCCTTGGCCTATTTGATTGTTTACATATGTTGTGGCTGTTGTTACGAATTTGTCATGCTGCAAAGTAATTGATGTTAGTCTTCAGTATCCTCTATTTTCTTAAATACTTCTGGGCATCCAAGTTTTCTTAGAAAATGAAAAGGATGGGGCCATTTTCTGGGAAAGAGGACTGAAAGGGTAGTAGAGAAAAGTACTGGCTTTGTAACTAATTGGGTCCCCCATGGCAACCATTTTTTGCCCGCTTTGAAAGTGGTGGATATATTTAAGGCTTAAATTAAATTGCATTTTCATAACTTGAGTTTCATATTTTCAGCTTTTAAAATAATGGTACTATGCTCTCTTACGTAGAGTGAAGACTTAGAATGGAAAAGAGTACCTTCTCCAATTTACTAGAAAAGGAAAGCAGCCATTTGCACCAAAATTAAAAATAAAATAAAATACTTAAACAGATTTTTGTCCTCAGAATCCATAGCTCTTATAGCTAATTACATATTTATACATAACTTAAAAGATTCATTTTATGAATCTTTATGAATACGAACTTCCTAGTGATTTTGATGGTGCTAATCTCATCAGGTAACTCTTAAGACTGCTTTCTTTTACTTATTTACTTTGACATAAACCCAATTAAAAGGACTTATTTCTAACCAGATGTGTGTAGTATCAGGTTGTTAACTGTTTACAAAAACTTCATAGATCAATTAACTCAATATTTTAAAAAAATTCCATGATTGTATGCGATACTACTCATTTTATAATTAAAGAATTTCTCCCCCACTTGAGTAAACAGCTAACAAAGGGAAAATGTGTTCTATTGTATTGTGGAAAATAAAAGATTTAAGATATCCTGTCATAAATAAATGCAAATAATGGCAGTCATCACTATTTCATTTTTAAGAGGACAAAACAAAAATTTTAATGAGAAACTCTCTTCTGAATTAGGAAAGAGGCAGCTCTTTGGCAGGGGAAAGATCTGGTGCAAAGACCTTCATTTTTAGCCAAACAGATTTTAATTCATAGCTCACATTTATTGCTTTGTGGATTTCACTGGCTCTTAATCACAAAAGCAATAAGAGTTTCCAATATGTTCATCTGTCTCTCTTAATCAATTGTTCCAGCTGCCAATCACTAAAAATATCTGAAAGCAAATCTGAATGGCATCAGCAAGCCAACAAAACAGCTATGACCTCTTGGAAAGACTCATGGAACTACATTGTGAATTTCACTTTTCCTTCGATATCTCTGCCATGTATATTGTTTCAGAGCATGTTCATTAGAAAAGAAAAGGACAGGATAGGATAGGATAGGATAGGATAGAATTCTTTATTGGCCAAGTGTGATTGGACACATAAGGAATTTGTCTTTGGTGCATATGCTCTCAGTGTACATAAAGAAAAAATAAAATACATTCATCAAGAATCATAAGATACAACACTTAGTGATAGTCATAGGTTACTAATAAGCAATCAAATCATACTAGGAAACAAAACAATAAATTGTAAAGGTACAAGCAACATGGTTATAGTCATCAGTGGGATGAGATATTTAATAGGAAGGATGAGAAGAATACATTGTGTAATATGCAATAAATAGTAATTTATTGTGGTGAAGTATAATACCAGCCTGTTAGAATATTGCTGATGCTTTTCCTTCTCAAAAATTAACTCTGAAAATAACTACAAGAACTATAGAGTAAAATTAATCACAAAAGTTATAATAGCTTTGTAATTAAAAGTAGGTGAGAGGTGTCTTATTACGAGTTCACCTGATCTGTTAATAATAATTATCTATTTTTGAAACCATGTTCTCTGGGAAATTGATGGGGTTCTGTGAGAGACTAAAAATTAAAAAAAAAACCTTTACTCAAATACAATCAACATTCTATCAATAAATCTTTCCCTCTAATCAAAGTTCTGGGGATTTTGGTTTTTTTTAATTAATAGGTTAAAAAGCATGAAAAAATGGAAGGTTTTTCAAATTAATTTAGATTAATTCCTGGCCTCTTTGTCTGTAGAATGGACAAAACACATTTTACATGTATCAATTTCTCTTTTCATATTGGATTGTTTCTTATCTTTACCAAGTCTGGGATTGCAAAGGAATAAAGATCTTTTATTTTGTTTTGTATATGCAAAAGAAGCAATTTGAGCAGGTGCAATTCTCTGACTTTACACATACAACCCCAGAAGTGGGAAGATGTCCAAATGTGAATTGTGATGCAATCTCCCCCTAGCCATTTAACTATCATTGGAGCTAGCTTCAGGTGGCTATGAACTGATATACAACGATCAAGTTGTTTATTTCATAAATATAAGATGCAACACATCTTATTTGTATATATATAATTTTACATCTTCTGTATAGGTAGTCCTCAATGTATATCCATTAGTTTAGTGGCCTTTCAGTGTTACAATGCCACTAAAAAGTTATTTATGTCCATTTTTCACACTTACGACCATTGCAACATCGCCGTGATCATGTGATCAAAATTTGGTCCCTTGGCAACTGTCATGTATTTGTGATGATTGCAGTATCCTGGGGTCATGTGATAATCTTTTGCAACCTGATGAGTAAAGTCAAGGGGGAAGCCAGATTCACTTAACTGAACTACTGTTGTGATTCACTTAAAAACTGTGGCAAGAAAGGTTGCAAAATGGGGCAAAACTCACTTAACAACTGTGTTGTTCAGCAATGGAAACTTTAGGCTCATGTGTGGTCGTAAGTTGAGGACTACCTGTAGTGCCAAGAAGAGAGCAAAAGAGGTGTTCAAAAAAACGGAAGCTCAAAATCCCCCAAACCATGTGTTTGGATCCTCAAGGGCAGAATCATTTTTACAAGCAACACACAATTATTTTATTTTAAAGATTTGTTATTTCGCGTTCTTAATTTTAATGCAAACTCATAATTAACACAATATACCAAAAGAAGGCTCTGTCAAAATGTCATGGAAAGATATATTAGAGTAATACCTTTCATTAAGAAAGAAAAACATGACATTCATATATTTTTTATTTTTGAAATATTTGTATGTAAAATAATTGGGCCACCTGTTTCAATATTTTAAAATAATATTATATTTTCATGTTATGACACTAATTGTAATTTGGTTTTATCAAACCAATATCCTTGGAAAATCTTTTCATTTCAGTTCTGTTCTGTTTTCTTCCCAAGTAATTAAATGTTTTCCATGATACTTATTTCCTTTTTTCCTTGATTCATATAGTGGAACTTTATTTCTAGATTAGGAGTTACTGAAATATCTACCTAACAAAATCTATAGCCTGATTAATCAGACAGAAGCAATATTAAAGTACAGTATTTCTTTTCTTTATGCCACGAAATAAACATGCCATGTGATAATGTGCAGCAATGAATATATGGGATTCCATTCAACTAAACAGCAAAACATAATAGCTTGTATTTAAGTTATGAATTAAATTGATTATCCAAGGGTCCACTCAAATAAACTCCTAGTGCTACCAATCAAGAAGCATTATGTAGCAATTGCAAATTTCCCCTCATAATAGGTTTATTTAGGCAAAAAAAAAAACCTGGAAGAAAATATGGGCAGAAAGGAAGAGTTAAAAATGGAAAACAATGTTTCCTGGCCTCCCTTGAATATTTCATTAATTACATGGTGTAATTAAGCAATAAATGCTTTACTTGGAAGCATCCTCCAAAGCTTGTGAATAAAATATAATGATTTTATCTAAGAGCAGTAATTATTGAGAATATTTTGTCAATAATCTCAATGTTATATTCTAGAATAAAATTGTTTTACAATGACAAGATTAAAAAATATATATCAAAAACTAAACATGGGGTGTTGGTGTAAAAATCACATAAAATTGGAAGCAAATCCATTAAATGACATTATTAGTTTTTTTTAAGTAGGAAATGTTTTATAACGATTCTATGTTTTTCTACAAACTTAAATCTATAAGAGATATTATTGTTTATCAAGTATATACCCAGTGAATTTTTGTAAAGATTTAGAGAGTCCATTAAGCATTTTGAGGAAATGACTAGCTGGGCTAAAACAACAACTTTCTTCCCTTTTTTCCATATTACATCTGGAAAGATAAATCTATGTTAGGCTTGTAGCAATAGATACCTGACACATTCTTTCTCGCCACAATTTACACTTTTTTCCCTGGAAGAATAGCTGGGAAGGGATTTTTCAAGTAATGTGGTCACATTTCTTTGAATTATTTTGTCTATTACCGTATTTCTATGCATTATTATTTTTAAAACTCAACAACAATTACACCATATCCGATGTTGTTTTGGAAATCTAGATTTGGTTGGTTTGACATCTCTGAACCCAAAATCTAACAAATCAAAATAAAATCAAAGACTACAATACCTGGATAAAGGTCATGGATATGTCCCGGTGATTGTTGGACAGTGCTGGTAGAAACATCATGGGGAGATGAAGGGACCTGAATGGGCTGGATAGTCAGGCAGTCATTGAGAATGTCTTGGTCAAGTTCTGTAGTGGCACGCAGCTGAAAGCAAAGCAGAAGGTCAAGCTAGAACTTCCTCTGGATCACAAGATGGCCCGCTAGCATCTTTTAAAAATGGATTAATACCAGAAATGCAGCCAATGGGAAGAGAGGCCAGAGGTTTCACTGTGTCATACCTTAAGACTTATAGATACTAAGGATCCGCTTTTACAGCCAACAATACAGAGTCCAAATCTGGAAACTGATTACCTATTATACGTACTAACAGACCAAAAAAAGGGGGTGTGAGAGGGGAATATAATTACATCTACCTCTTAAAACTATTCTAATTTTGAGAATGTGGAATTCAGGATTTGTATTGTGACTGAATAACAGTGGCTGGTTGTCAGCTGCCAGTTCAGTTTATGCTAACCTCAAATATAATTCTTCAGCATTTTTTCCTATAAAGCTATATGTTATATCTAGGATATATCTTCCCTAGAACTTTCTATAATTTTAGGCAAAACAAAACAGCATTATTAATACTTGTTAAAACTTTAAAATAATTCTTCATACTTGGGATTTTGTCTTTATACTACATAGCTATTTTAAAAAAGTAAAAAGATACACAAAGGAGTTGTGTTTTTGGACATTTCTCATTCATCTCCATCCTTCATCTCAGAATAAGATGTTTCTCATACTGTAACCATGGACTCCATTTTCAGCAGCCATTTTCATCACTTTCATGCATATGTATTTCTGAGATCAAAGCTACATATTTTTTATTCATATTCTTAGTCTGCATTCTGCAGCTAATTTTAATTACTATGAGATATTGTTCAAAAGGGTAGCTTTTCTATAAAAAAAAAGTTCAAGGTTATATTATTTACCCTACATAATTATTTACTTCAACAGGGTTTTGTTTTTACTTAAGCTTACTGGCAATTTATCAATTTTATATACCATGAACGTGACTCTATCTTCCAGAGGCATTAGAAATATTTCGATGAGGGGAGGAAAAGAAAGGAGTAGAGGGGAAAAAGGCAGTGTGATAGTTTATAGAAGCCTGATGGAGAATCATTTAAAGTAACTACCTGAACTTAAGCAGAAAATAAGTTTCTTAATATACTGTGAAAAGAAAAAGTATTGTTTCTTAGCATTTGAAGGACAGCTTAAGATCTAGTGATAAGATTGGTTGGACACCTAAACTTAGTGACTGAATCTTCAGTCCTCATGATTTATAGATTACAACGGGAAAGTAAGGTATAGATAGAGAGTTAAGGATTTTTTCTTGTCCCTTCTTGGTCTATTACTCAGCTTATTCTTTAAGAAATTATTACTCTAAGTTCACTTCCTTCTGTCTTTTCTTCCCAAATGCTGGTTTCAACCCCAGTAATGGTCATATGCATACAAAGACACTTCAACCTTTAGCAAAATTATGACTGTACTCTGAAGTAATCATCAATGGAGTTAATGTCCAGATAAATATGCAGAGGATTGGAGTCTATTTAATTTTTGCTTTAGATAGGGCTCTTATTTTAACAGAATACATTCTACATCTGGAAACGAGCACTTTCCAGGAACAAAGTATCCTAGAAAACAAGGCGCCATCTACCCTAATTTATTTTATTTTTTTCTTGACAGTTCTTCTAATTTTTATAAGCTCGCAGAACAATGAATGGAAATTCAATTCCCATCATTTTCTCATTTCAGATTTGATTGGATAATCACCCATGATTTAGTAAAGCAAGTAGATGTAATTAGAAGGGAACAACGGCCTTAAATTCCTCAATTTTCAGTTGATTATACTTGAATGGAAAAACAGTTTTAAGTTGATGTTAAGCACGAACAAACTTCCCAACACAAAAGCTATTAAAACTTTTCTTTTCATTTTTCTTATCACTTATCACAGATATCTGTTTGCCTTATGGAGACTCAGAATAATTTTTATTGTTCAGTAGAAATCAGATGCCACTAAAATATGCTTCTCAATACACTCAGCCAGGAGAAAAATACTTGTTATTTGTTCATTCTTGCGGATAACTTTGTTATAAAAGCATGCTAGAAGGAATCATAGTACATTTATTACTTCAACTCCTACTTCCAATTATTGTATCATTTAAAAAGTCCTTCTGAAGACTGACATTATAGAGTTAGATAAGCATTATGGAGCCAAATGAGAAGGATTAAATGTGCCAAGGTGATGCTCTTTTCTGATTGCAGCAATCTATGGCAAAATCAGTGCTATAACGTCACATCATCATCATCATAAAGAAACTGAGACTTAAATCTTTAAAGTCCATGCAATATTTAGAGATGGGACAAGAAAATATAAAAATGCACCATTTCTGCTTATAAATTTTGCATTACTGAGGAAGGGATCACCAGAATGCTTATCCCTAAGGTGCACTCTTCATAATTCATAAAAAAAAACATTGACATCACATTAAGGTTTATTCTGGTTATGTGCTAAGTAGAAAAATATCTCAAGGACACTTTTCTACCCAAAACCTGAGTGAGCAATACCACCAATTTTACCCAGTTTACAATATGAGGTTTCCAAACATTATCACTTCTGGTGTCATTTCTGGCCAACTCTTAGTTAAATGTGGAAGAAATATACTATACTTGTTTTCTCATATTTGTTTGATATTTGCTGCATGGTTCACAAATATAATAGGAAATACAGAAGTCTTCCAAGCAATTTTCATTAGATGATAGTCTGGTCTAAGGTAATAAATATAGGAATGCAACTTTTCCTAAGTATTTTGGATCATATGTCCACCTCAAACTATTTTTCCATGAACAGGCATAGCTACACACAGATTTTATGAAATGAAAGTCTAAGGACAGTCTCTACCTGCTCTCATAAGTAGACCTATAAAATATTTTCATGATGGCAGATAGCAGGAAGCTTTCAACATGCTACTCTTCCTTTATCTTTGGCATTATGGCCTTCAGTGGTTGAATCTTAGTATACATCAGTGCTGCATTGTATATATGTTCAAAATCTCTTTCCTACAAAACTATATATGGAGTTATAGTTTTCATAATTTAATTAATTTGTCAATCGCTACTCATACTTTTCAGTGATCTTGTGTATTTTTTCCTTTCTGATAATAAAAAGGTAACACTAACAGATAATGAGTTATTAGACTATAACAGGAGATATACTGTATAAAATGAAATCTAAAATCCATAGCTAGTTTGGTGTAGTGGATGCTGGATTAAAAACTCAAAACTGGACATTCTTTAAGGCGTGGAAGTCAGCTGGGTGACTTTGGGCCAGTCACTGTCTCTCAGTTTTGATTTAACAAGAAGGTGAGAACATTATATATGTCACGTAGGTTGCACTGAATAGAAGCAGGGTATAAGTTTAGTAATAGAAATAAATAATAAAATAAGGAAGCATTCTGTCCCCACTTTGAGGAAGATGCCAATAGGGGAAGCTGTCAAACAAGCTAAAAGCGCAATAGCATGCAGGAAATGAAATTAAAGGGAATTTTGTGTCCTTTATTGGACATTCCATGTTGCCAGTATGACCAGGAGGCATTAACTCTTTTAAAAACATCCAGATGGCTACCCTTATTCCTTTTCTTTGAGTGACAGTGTACAGTGCATATTCACCATTCATAGTCACTAAATGACTAATAATGTGAGATTCTACTTTATGTACTTTGGTCCCCTCTTATCATTTTAGTAAGAGCGGAAATCACAAATATTGATATTTCCCCCCAGAAGAAAATGCTTTAGCATCCCTCTTCACATTTATTCCATTTTTACAGCATCTGTTTCAAGGCTATAAACAGTACTGTATGCACTGATTTATATACTGTAAAGAGAATATACTGGAAGTTATATTTTTGTTCTCTTTCCATTAAATCCCCTTATAAAGTTTGTTTGTTCAGAGTCTGCATACAGAGTAGACATTTTCATTGAAATATTTATCCAGCAAGATCTCCTTCCTGGTTAGTTATTTGTTATCAGTTTACTGTATATTCAAAGTCACACAAATTTTGCCCCATAAGCATCACTTTCTGCGCACTTACAGTGTTCATGTTTGTATTTTAATATTCATCCATGCTGGATAAATATTTTTGAGGTTCTTCTCTGTCCCTTTCTTATTCATCCTAAATAATTTAAGGTCATCAGCAAACCTGGGCATCTCACTGTGAATTATCTATTATTCATTATATTTATTATTAATTATATTTATATTATCCATTTTTCTAGGTCAGGTTGCAGTTGGTTGCTAATTACTATAAGACATAGTGAGTTTTTTATCTGTAATCCTTTGCTTTGTGAAATCAACTAAGATAACCTATTTTGGTTCTATGTAATTAACATGGCTGTCACACAATAAAAAAACATCAACATAACTCTAAATCTAAGATTTGTTTCTACACAAGATTGGGTAGCTTTCTTTAAGCAGAACAGCATAATATATCAAGAAATGTCTTGAGTCTACAGTATCATAAAGGAATAAACTAGTGTATATTAATAATTATTGATGACAGTAGTAATTCAGACAGATCAGTGGAGGCACAATTTATTTAGCCTACCTGTAGTACAAATTCAATAGCCTCTGAGTTGCAATAATTCCAATTACTGTTGTAATAGTGAGAAAAAGATAGAGGGGAGAAGGCTAATCCTCTGATCATTTACAACATTTGTTTTCTTGTTTTAGATTCAGCAGAATCAAAAGAATTGGCTGATTTTGGTCTGAAGTTTGGCATTAAATAGTATGATTACATTCCTTAAAGTCTCCCCCATCACTAATCCTCTTCCGCCAGCATCCTTGTCCTTTGCTCCACACTTTCTGATTTATATTCCATTTTGAGAACAGGAAGTAAGGAGATTAAAGTTGAGGATTAAAACACTTACTCTTTACAACATTTTTGTGAAGAATGGCTTCTTAGTTGCCATGGGCACTGCTCGGTGACCCTTAGCCTCCAAATGCAATTCCTCTTGCATTAATGAAATATTTTGATTGAATGCCATAGAAAACAAATGAGTGGAAATTATTTCTTTTGTTGTTGCTGGTGTCTTTTTTGTAATTTTAACAATGAGAAATAGTTTTGAAAAAAGGCAATTAAAACTAAAAATTAATGTTGCAAAGCCAATTTTGGGCTTTGAAGAATCTACATTTTAAAAGAAGGAAATAACTTGGTGGCAAGGCAAGTGAATTGAAGCATCCTATATCTTAATCCGCTATCATATTTTATATATTGTATCATGCTGAAATTCTGTGATTTTTTCAAGTTTTTTTTTAACCTCTCATCTTAAGAAAGGGAGTCTTGTAGCTACTATTTTAAAAGTTTACAGAAAAAAGTGACTATTTTTTTCTGGAAGAGGAGCAGTACCCCCTCCCCCATAGTTGAGAAATTAAATACAAAGATTTAAAAAAAACAAATATAAGTTGGAACTGATTATGCCTAATTTTAGATAACATTATTGCAATTGATACATTATCAAAAAGATTCTGATAAAGAATCAATCCAAGGAGTTTGCTTATAAAAATGTATGCTTTCAAACAACCCAAGCAAACATACATATGAAAGACCAGTCGAGATATTTTAATGCAGAAAAAAAACCAATTCTCTTTTCTCCTGAACGTCTGGCTGTGAAAATAGTGTAAGAATTTAGTAAGTAAATAAGAACGCAATACCTCTTTGTGATACCCCAAACCTTCATTAAGGTAGACCCAAGACTGTATAATGATAGGATCAGATTTGGATTACTTTATTTATGCTTTCTATGGCTTCCTGGTTTTACTAAAAAGAAACTGGGGGAGGAAAAAGTGGGGGGAAGGAAAGGATTCTGCTGACCGAATTTCACTCTGTCTTTCCCTAGTCTCGTGATCACCAGACTGTACTGAGACTATAATTCCCAGTCAGCATTTTTGAAAGTGACATGGACGCAACAGAAAACCATGATTAAATGTGGCCTGGTCATTTGTTTTGCTGCTTGCACTCAGTGAAGATATGAAGCAGCTGCACCTGAACCGTGATGGTTTAGCTATATCTACTCAATAAGCTGGGATTTCATCATCTAAATCAAGTTTAATACTCAGAGCTTTGTACAATCAGTTAGTGAGCAATGAGTAGAGTCTGAAAAGGAAGCCGCATATTGTCCATTCATTTATGTTTAATTCCCCTCCTGCACGATGGAAAGGATTGTATGGTTTACTAAACAAAAGTGGCATGAAAGAGGTCTGGTGTAATTATAAATAATTAACAAGTTATACCCCTATAGAAGCCTGATTTTGTGAAAGAAAAGTAGCTTTAAAAGAAGGCTTTGCTTCTAGAAAATACTTTTTTTCCTATAGTCCCCCCCCAGGGCATTTTACTGCCCGAGGTAACGAATATTCTTCTCTTACTTAATGTGCAGAAATAGGACTACATTTTATTTCAACATCAGTGAAAGGACAGGATGCCACTATTACAAGCAACAGGCCTGGCTGGGCCATCTGGTGCTCATGACTTCAATATCAATAAATTCAGTATCAAAGCAGAGGGAAACATCTTTGCAGCCAGTTAGAATTAAACATTAATGTTATTTGTCTTTTTATATGGCTAAATTTATAAGGAATGTTATTCTCCTTCTCAGGTCAGGGATACATTTTTCGTTTTAAAATTGTATAGAAATTTAAATAGGTAAATCTGGCATATTGTTGGGTCACTCTAGACAATGCAATTTTAACAAAATAATACCATTAAAATATCTGTTAAAATAAAAATTGACACAATTAATGTTTATTTGTCTAGCAAACATAGAACAAAGCAAAATTTGAAACGAGTTCTGGTATCTGTATAGAAAGCACAATTATTACATCATCATATATATCCTGAAGATTACATCACATGATCACGGCAGTATATATCCTGAAGAGCAGAGAGTACAATCTATAAAGTTGATATATTAAACAAAAGCTAAAATTTATCTTTCCTGAAGTTAGATGTTAGAATCAGTTCTGTGGATTTCTTTTTAGCATTATCTGGACAGCTCCTTAGGATGGCAGTATCTCATCAAACTCTAGAAAAATACATTTAATTTGCTGAACAAATAAATTTCCTGATTTATTTTTCATGGCACCAATTTCTAAAATTTAGCTTAGTAGAATTTTATCTGCTGCTGTTCTAAATTTCTACAAATGGAAACAATTTCCAAAATCATCAAAACAATTTTTACCTAACTGTTAAACATAAATATGGCAAAGCATTTTGATTCCAATGTAGCATTTTTCTCTGTTCTAATGTCATCCCAATGTATGGAAACTACATTTAAGGGATCTAGAAATTCCAGGAATTCTACTCCTAAAACATCAGCAGGAATTAGAACATTACAATATGATATGAACAAATTGGAAATTAGAAATTAGATAAAATACTGTAGGAATCGCAGCAAATATCATTTCAAAATATGGGCGCTTTCTCAGAAGAAACAAATCAGATCAAGTGATCCCTAAGAATGAAAATGTGCTTGTACATATTCATTGCAGACTAACAAGCCTTCTACCCATCTTCTTTATTTGATATGGTACACTATTTCAATTAAAACTGAAAAACTACCTTTTTGCAAAGCAAAGCACAATCTGCATTGCTAAAAGCAAAACATGTCTGGCCGGACTTGGGCAAAGGCTCCCCTGGCCACGGCTCCCACCTGCTCCTCTAACTTGAGCCGTGAGTCCAGGAGAACCCCCAGGTTCCAAGTCCTTTCTATAGGGGGCAACACCTCTCCCCCCATGACCAATGATGGAATCTCCTGACTGGAACGAGATGTCGGTATGAACAGCCACTCAGTCTTGGCCGGGTTGAGTCGAAGCATGTTTCCGTCTATCCAGGTCCGTACCGCATCCAGACAACGGGACATCACAGAGAGGGCATCACTGACATGGTTTGGGGTGGAGATGTAGAGCTGGGTATCATCAGCATACTGATGATACCTCACCTAAAACCACGGATGATCTCACCCAACGGCTTCATATAGATGTTGAACAAGAGGGGTGAGAGAACCGACCCCTGGGGAACCCCACAAGTGAGAGCCCTCGGAGTCGACCTCTGCCCCCCCACCAACACCGATTGCGAGCGCCCTGAGAGATAGGGGGAGAACCACTGCAAAACAGTGCCCCCCACTCCCAATCCCCTGAGGCGCAGCAACAGGATACCATGGTCAATGGTATCGAAAGCTGCTGAGAGGTCTAACAGGACCAGGACAGAGGAAAAACCCCTGTCCCAAGCCCTCCAGAGGTCATCCATCAGCGCGACCAATGCCGTCTCCATGCTGTACCCGGGTCAGAAGCCCGATTGGTAAGGATCTAGATAGTCCGCTTCATTCAGGAAAAGTGGAAACTGCTGAGCCACCACACTCTCAACAACCTTCGCCAAAAAGCGAAGGTTGGAGACTGGACGAAAGTTGTCTAACATGGCTGGGTCCAGGGCAGGCTTCTTCAGGAGGGGCCTCACCACCGCCTCTTTCAAGGCGGCGGGAAAGACACCCTCCCTTAATGAAGCATTGACCACTGCCCGGAGCCAGCCGCAGGTGACCTCCCTGGAGGCGTAAACCAACCAGGAAGGGCACGGGTCCAATAAACATGTGGTGGAACTCAGTAATCGCATAATCCTGTCCACTTCATCCTCAGAAACAGGATCAAACACAGCCCAGGTCACATTAGCCAGACTGCTTGCACCCCCTTCATCGGACCACTGCAAACCAGAGTCCAACCCGGCCCGAATCTGAGCGATCTTATCCGACAGATATTGACCAAATTCCTCAGCCCTACCCTGCAGTGGGTCCACCGCCTCCCCCGGATGTGGGAGAGAACGGGTGACCCTAAACAGGGCGGCTGGGCAGTTATCTGTGGACGCTGAGAGCGGAGAGATAGGACCTTCTTGCCACTCCCATAGCTGCCAGGTAAGTCCTAACGTGGGCTCTTAGCTGGGCTCGGTCAGAGTCGGATCGGGTGGACCTCCATCTGCTCTCTAAGCCCCTCCGACGGCGCTTCATCTCCCGGAGCTCCTTGGTATACCAGGGAGCCGACCGGGATCCACGTCGAATGAGGGGGCGCATGGGGACAACTCTGTCGAGGGCTCCCGCAGCAGCCCGCTGCCAGGCTGCCGCCAGGTCCTCAACGGAGTTGTGGCTAAGGGAAGTGGGAAAAAAACCCAATTCCATCTGGAACCTCTCCAGGTCCATCAGATGCCTGGGGCGGAACCATCTAGGTGGCTCCTCATCCCAGCGGTGTGGGGTGGTTTGTTGGAAGACCAGCCGTAGGAGATAATGATCTGACCATGGTACAGGTAGGGCAATAACATTACCCTCCCCTAGATCATTACGCCACTGTTCCGAGACAAAAACTAGGTCAAGCGTGTTACCCCCTCATGAGTCGGGCCTTGAACTAACTGGGTCAGGCCCATGGCCGCCATGGAGGCCATGAACTCCTGGGCCAGGCCCCCCCAGTTGAAATCACCCAGGACCATAAGCCCTGGGAATTCCACCGCCACCCCGAGAGACGTCGAGAAGCCCAGGCAGGGCTGCCGCTGCACAGCTGGGGGAGAGGTATGCAAGCAGCAAGGCCATCTGACCTCCAGGCCCCCACCTCAGGAGAAGGGATTCACACCCGCCTATCTCAGGAATCTGACCTCCCTTGGAATCAGGGTCTCCCAGATAATAACCGCCACCCCGCCACCCCTCCCCTGGGCTCGAGACCGGTGCAACACCCGAAAACCTGGGGGGCATAAATCAACCAGAGGGACTCCCCCCTCTGGCCCCAGCCAGGTCTCAGTGATGCAAGCCAGGTCCGCAGCCTCCTCCTCCTCTATCATCTCCCGGAGGAGGGGAGCCTTATTAGCTACGGACCTGGCATTAAGGTACACCAGTCAGAGCCCAGGGGTCCCAGTTCCCGAAACCCCAGGAGCTTGGGAGGAGGCAAGAGGGTCGGAGCGCACCACCGCCAAGATAGGGATGCACTCCCTGTACATGATATGGCCCTCTGCCTCGCCATCCCCTGCCAATCCCCACCACCCTGGAGATCGCGATTCCCACCCCATTCCCTGGGCCCCCACCGCCCCTCCCCCCCCTGCCACAATTTGACTTGCTGCAACTCACAAACATTAACATTACCCTCCCCTCTCCCTAACCTTCTTAAAAAAACATCTAAAAATTTAACTAATGAGGTCCTGGTAACCCTCTTTATCCCTTTCCCAGAGCCCCAAACCCTACCCCTCACTGCGCTGTGCCATCTCTCTGGATTCCATAATCCATCCTCGAGATAGGCCAGTGACAGTTCAGCAGGCCAAACCCAGGAGAGAGGGTGCTCCTGTAAGGCCCGCAGCTCCGTTCCCATATAAGTCCGGATGATTGAGATGTACATATAAGGGAGGAGAGCGGTCTGTAGATGGAAAAAGAATAATGTCCGGATAATAACTCAGTTCAGTCCTGAAAATGGTCAGTTAGGTAGTTCGTGGTCCAAGTCCAGGTTGCCCTCTCACGGCAACCCTATGGCCGATGGTCAGGGTGTCCACAAGGATTAGGCCTCGTGCTCTCACTGCGGGCACTTCCAGCCGAACCATCAGGCAGATGACTAGGTGATGTTAAGCCGGCTCAAAAGAGGAGTGCACCCCCACTGCTCTCTCACCCCAGTGGGGGGGAACAACAAGATCCCATAGCCAAAAACAGAGTTAAAGGGGATATGACAGCCCGGCAGTCATCAAGCCTAAACCCCAGAATGGCCAAACAGCACATCCATGGGCTCCAGCTCGATGATCATGATCTTAAGCCGGGAACAATGGCACCCCGAATCCAGGCACAGATGGAACACAAACGCCCAAAGATGGAGCAACCAGCAGGGACGAACAGTGCGACCAGCGAGGCCGGGGGCAGCGGGGCGGCAGGGCAGCAGGCAACAGCGCTCCAAAGATAGTACCCCAGCAGAAGGGCCAGCGCCAGCATCGACCACAGGACCACGGGGCAACCTCCACTCTCCATCCCCAGGCCCAACATAGCCGCCCGCTGGCCCAACGCCCCTCCGCCGCCGTCACCATCATCCTTGCCACCCTGCCGTCGCCCTCGACCTCCAGGGGCGCCCGCCGACGCTGCAACCGCCGGCATCGCCAACGCCGCCGAAGCCGCCTCCGACTGCATATTCCTGGCTGAGAAGTCAGCCACCTCCTCCAATGCCGCTGAGTCACGCTGGCATCCCCCGGGACCTGGAGGTCTGGGAGGAAAGTCACTGGACTCGGCGCCCACTCCCTCGTGCGTGCCCAGCGAGGCATGGGCAAGATGACATCTCCCGTCGCCCCAGACCTTCTGCAACAAGATTCGGGTGGGGGGGTCCTCAACACCCCCCATAGCTCCCCTTCGGACAAAAGACCCTCAGTCCACCCTGGGACAACTAGGAACTGGTGGCCATCTTACCCAGGCATGCGCAGTAAGATTTAATTTAAACAATGACTCTAATAGTAATGCCATTGTTGGGGGCCAATTTTTTGTCTTCTACAGACCTGGATTTAGGTTGCAGGTTATCCTGCACAAGATCAGTTAGAATCAGGTTCACTTGAGAAGGGACAGTTATTTGTAGTTCATGTCACAAGTTGCATTCTTTAGTGTAACAACACAATGCACTAGAAAAGAGATTGCAGTGCCAATGTTTTTAATCAGACCGACAGACATAGACATGCTGTTGATCAAGGAAAAATCAATTGCTGGCCATCCTTTGAATAAGCCTGTATCCTATTTACAGCATCTATTTTTTCTTATAATTTCTAATTATAAAACTGGAGTAAATATTTCACACTACTGAAAATGGTCTTAGATGCATCCATGGGGAAGAGACATTACCCACAAACACAAAATTCATTAAACACAAAATTCTATAATCTCCTTGGATTTGGTATGCGCTCATTGTACTAGTTGCAGCTATGCATGGTATGCAGAGTTCATTCTACATTTCTACTAAAGGCTCAACTGAATTCCCAGAAGGAAAAGCAAAATGCTATAATGATTCACTAGGATACTGGCAATATCAGGATAACCACATGCTGACACAATTTCTGGAAATCAGCTGTATGGGAATCTATAGCCATGTTTATCATTAAGGACTTGCCAAGATTTCCTGAAGTAAGAACTTGGTTTTTGGCATATATCTTTGAATTTCTAATATGTTCAAGGCATTCTGAAGGACAAGCTATATCTTAAGAGAGAAAAATAATGTCATTTTATGGGCAAAGGGAAGGTTAAGAAAGCGGATTAGAGGCAGTCAAGCAGGATAAATTAAACAAATCCATGACTAACTGGGTGTAACAGCAAAGGATCTCATTCTGTTCAGCTGAATGGTTCCCTAGGGCTGAATCTATTACTTCTCTGAGCTTTTTATCACCTTGGAATTTTTATGGTTTTGATGAATTCTCATTTTTGTAAAAAAAAATTTTTTTTCATTAAGTCTATTTTTTTCTTTAATTAAAGACATAAATAACTTGTATTCTGACTTTCATTATTCCTTTCATTAGTATACAAGGAAATATTTCAAAGAATGAATCATAAAGTAAATGTCACTTTTTAAGATGTAAGTATACTGTAACTTATTAATATTACACATTATAATGTCAAGATATTTCACACTCTTTTGATCACTAACATGAATACTTTTTTCTTTTTGTTCAGCAAATATATTCTGAATGCCAGCTGAAAGATTAAAAGTATGCAAAAGCAAAACAAGAATGAAGCCACAGTATCATAAATAATTGAAGCTAAACTTGAGTCTTTTATCCCATCCCATTTCATTCTTTGGTAGATTGAGAGGCTACAGAATAGTAAAACACTAACATGAGCCTCTAAGGAAAACAATATGCAATATACAGAGCAGAACCACATGTCTAAAGCAATAATAAATAACTATTTAGACATAAGGGATCCATTGTTTTATAGTCGTAGAAAAGAATTGGAAGCGGATGTTGAAGAGGTTTGTCATGGATTTCTTTTGAAATGAAATGGTATGATGGAATCTGATGTGGCAAAAACAATTGCCTAATTCATGGAGTCTGCTAATGCCTGTTCAAATATTGACTCAAAAATTATATATATCTTTAGGAAAGATGAGTCAAACATTACACATGGGGAAAAGAACAAGAATGTATGTATTTGAGGAAATAGTATACAAGGTATTATTTATATATATTTACACACAGAGAGACATATACATATAGTAGGAAAAGTTATAAATGGACAATGGCAGATTTTGGGGGGGAAGGTTAATTGTAAAATGATGCTACAGTTTGCCAGTTGCAACATACTATTGCATGCAGCCTAGAAACTATTCTGCTAGAATATAAGTTTTCTATTCATCAATATCAGTGTGCAAATGAAAACTGTTTCTGTTGATGGCTGTGTTATTACAGGTGCTTTTCATATGACATTGAGAACTGCATGATTCACTTGGCAGAGAAGTCCATGATGGTTACCTTTTTTCTGGCCTGCAAATCTTTAGAGGAATGGGCCTTTACATGTTTTCTTAGAGAACTTGGATCTGTGTATCGTTTGGTACAGCCAGGAATCTGACAAGCATAAGGTTTCTAAAAAATGAAAAGAAATAACAAGTCACAAATTAAGGTTGTACATTCTGAAATGGCAATACTGCAAATATCATTCATACAACCAGAAAAAGAAAGACCATGAAGATTCTGGCACAGAAAAAGATAGCTGGCATGAAAGAGAATGAACATTTTTAATTTTATGTTATATTTCTAATGTTATATTCCTTCTCATTCCATATCCTATGTATGTATGGTTTAAACAAGATAAGAAATTGGCAGCCTACCTTATATACCAATTTAGCTGCAGTAATGCTATAAATGTTCATGCTCAAGTATAATTATGAGTCCACATGCTGACATACCAGCTCGATTAAAAACTTTTAGCCACATGTTCCTTCACTGTGGAAAAGTCACAGCTCTAACATTACACATGCTGATTAATCTCTTGGAATGAGAGTTTCCAAAAATGGATTGTATAGCTGTATCTGTAGCTAAATTTTGCACCAACTGAAAAATATTCCAAATTCCAAAGGCTTTGTTCCTGAAGATTTCCAAGAGGTCTACAGAATATGGGACTATTGGAAGTGCTCAACTTTTGAGACATGGTTTCTTAGTGGAATCATCATGCTTGCATGTTGGGGAAATGCCTGAGTAAAATTTTTGAGCCAGCCTATTAAGTAGTATTTATAAATAAACAAAGTTCAGTATGGTTGAGTGAGGATAAACCTATAGTGCCATGTGCTAGTGGAATAAATATGCCATCAGTGAAAAAAGGCAGAGGCAGAAAGGACTTATTTTACATTCAGCAGGGTCTGTAGTTCTGGTCAAAAAGCGGTTGTCAGAATGGTTGCCTCATTGGCAACCACCAACAGTGCGACTGAAATTTGACCTGTTTTATGGGACTCACGTGCAATGCATATAAAAACTAGGTGGAGTTTCAACTGCACCATGGCATTCATCATTTTAGTTTTTATAACTATACCCTGTGGACATGCATTTTACATATTGATCAAATAGATTCTCTCCCATCTCTACTTGTACTTACAATTATGCATCCCTCATATAAAACTTTTAGTTTAGTCAGAAAATATATTTCTTTAGAAGTTCAGGTAAAGAAGTTGTAGTAAAGTCCCAGACATAGAGATACAGAGGAAACCTGCTTCAGAAAGAGAGAATGAAGGGGAAAGGTTAGTCTGGGATATGGCAGAAGAAAAAGAAAAAGAAGCATAAATGTTACATGCTAATAAAGCTTAAATATATTAAAAGCTGTGTAGCAATTTTTCAGAAAGTATACAAAACTTTTCTTTTGAAATATCCATGCACTAATTAAAACATGATGGCTATAAATAATCCCTGGGAGAAAAAATGAAAAAGTCAACATTTCTTATTTTTTATTTGTTTTTTAAGAACATACTCCATTTTAGGGTTTAATTTCTATCATCCCAATTATCTTCATGGTAAAGTTCTCTGTATCCTTGGTTTACAGTGTTGTTTAGGGTTTTTTTCCCCTGCGGATCAGACACTTCCTGCTGATTGTTAAGTCTGATGCACATACTCAGAGCACATACATGCCTCATAACATAATTTATAGAATATATGTTCTTTCTTCAACCTTTTTTTTTACTGAAATCTTTGTAGTATTACTTTCACAAAGATATATTTTTATAGCTTTTGCAAAAAGTAGCACTAGCAAAATCACAGCCAGCTCTAATTTGGTCCATTCAGATCGCCAATGTTATGGTTCCCAAATGAAAATTTCAATACTAATGCAAATGTGCTCCCAGCTGTATATCTAATAGATATGAAGCAACTTACTCAGGTAAGTCTTGGCATGAAATATACACCTCAAGTAATAAGATTTAACCAAAGGAGGGCCATGCTATGATTTGGTGTACCTGAAATAATTTTGAGGATTTCTCTTAATCTCTCTCTTTGTATATACTCTTGTATTATAGAAATTTCCAAATATTTTGAGTATATATGAGCTGTATGAAATTATTCTAGTACTGCTTTATAAAGTCCTTAAAACAATCCTCCAATCTTTCTGCTTGAAATGTTGATGTGTTGTAACCTAATAAAGGTTCTCTACAGTTGCTCTGGGGGTCTCCTGACATCATTTGAGCTAGTTTGATCCAGCATTACAATGCCAGCTTAGAAAGTGGGAGACTATGAGTTCAAGTCCTGCCTTAGCTATGAAAGGCAGCTGGATGCTTTGGGCCAGTCACTCTCTCTCAATCCAACTAACTTCATGGAGTTGTTGTGGAAAAAATAGAGAAAGAAGTGTTGGAGCACCTTGGGTTGTTTGTAAAAAATAATAAAGATAGGATTCAAACCAAACAAATAAATGTGTATGCTTAAAGGGAAGACCTTGTTCAGGACTATTTCCATTTTGCTTCAGGAATAATCTCAACAAAAGTGTCTTTTGTGCAGGCACATTTAGGTTCAAATGCTATTAGGAGTATCTTTATGACAGCATCCAGCTATATACAGGACACAGTGATCAATGTTTCAAAGTGTTGGGTTCAGAAGGGTACTTCAGTTGTTTCATGAACTATATGCCTATAATTGCTCATTTATATTTTCCATATACGACTGGTTTCTGGGGCATACCTGGTAATATAGCATGAGCTCATGTTATCTGGGAATGCTTTGTTATACAGAATGACCTCAAAGAAGTGAGTTGAATAATCTTCTCTATTATTTAAATTCTGTCGGCATTTCAATATTTTTATTTTTGAATCAGCCTCTGATTCTTTGCAATTTCTTTATTGTCCATTCTCTTTTGTAAGGCCTATTTTTAATGTCCAAATTAAACCTTGCTGTAATTTATATTTACAAATTGGTTTAAATTATTCACAGGTTGTTATTTTTGTTTTTATTGTTCATGTATATACTATCCATTTTTAGTGTTACTCTGTTGGAAAGAGAGATATTGATTTTTTAAAAGTAGAAATATAAAATATTAGTACTACACCTCATTCATTTTATTCAAGTCTGTGCAGGTCTGACAGAAAGAACGATGCTGAATTATATTAAGTTATATAATTCATATTTAGCAGAAAAGATTGGAATACCAGTTTGAGTCCTAAGCTTTCAAGTACTTCTATTATTATGTAGCGTTTAGCACTATCTTTCCCCTAAACATGAGGGCATACTTTATCTTCCGTATCAGGATCCATGGTCTTCACTCTCAATTTTGTACCACTTCTGGCATGCTAAGTATGAGAGGAAGCACTATATCATATTTATGTATTTAATAGTTATACAGTATACTGTAGCCTTTTTTAAAATTCAGACCTACTCCTTGTTTTCTAAATATCTCTTTAGACAATCAAATAATGCCCTATGCAGGGCTTTGAAGCAGCCATGAAGTTTTAGGAATGAGTATCTGGATGCCCTAATGCAGTCTTTTTCACCTGGGGCTCCATGTACCCAAGACTTCTGTGAGAAATTGTGAGGGATTCTGCAAGAAGTCGTGAGGGAAAAAAACTTTTTTATGTTTAATGTATATGAGTGGCAAATACAATGTTTTTATGCAAGGATTTCCTATGACCTGAAAATTATTTCAAGGGTTCCTTAAAGGGGGGTGAGAAAGGTTACCATAACATGATATATGGAAAGCTTTGTTTGTAGACTGATGGATTTGTGAAAGGGAAATGGTTGAGAGAACTGGACACCATTGCCCTATATCACAACAAAACTAATCTTAAAGTATAAAAATGCTGTATACATTAAGCAGCCTGAGCCTCTTAGACTTATAAAAGGAAAGGCCTATGACAACGATCTCTTTTCTTATAACAAGAACTGAATTTCAAAACAACCCGAATAGCATGTGCAAACACCCTTCTATAGGGGTTCCATTATAAGCCCCCATTTTATGTGCACTTAATGAACAATATGTCTGCAAGACATCAGTCAGGATAGCAAAATATTATCTAAAATCACATTTTCCCCTTACAGTGTCCAGGTGCGTCCTCTGATGCTTGGCTCGGTCGCTGGAATTACTGAATGCTTTATGACAGCCTTGATGCTGGCAAAGGTAAGGTTTTTCTCCAGTGTGGCTCCTTAAGTGAATCTTCAGATTTTCTAGTCTAGAAAAGGCCTTCTTGCAGCCATCAAACTGGGAAACAAAATAAAATTTCTAAGATTGAAGGAAGAGAATTTTCTTCTCTTTGCACACAAGTTACCTACAGTATGTATTCATGTTAACTGTTTAAAAGTTTGTTTTTAGCCATTGCAGATGTTCAATTAATGCATGTCATAAAGAGAAGCCTGACCATGTCTACTGTCCTGGCTTCTACATATTAATGAGTTCATTAATATTTCTGAAAAAAGCACATAAATGCTTCAAATGTGCATGATCACTCCTAATTTCTCTACCTACAATAATTTACCGAGTATCAAAGTGGGGCTTATAGTGTTGGTTTTCAGATGAATTCTTACAAGCAGTTTCAGATGTGGTCAAACAATACAGAAAGTCATTAACAATACAATTATATATCTTTTTTCAGAAGTAAGTCCCATTAAGTTAATTAGGATTTACTCTTAGATAATTCAACCAATTTATATCTCTGTGCATATATAACTATTACATACTGCAGCACAGGATACAATTGTGATCCTAAAAATGAGTCAAAATAGAAATCTAATATGGCCTGATTTTTTGTATAAGAGTAAGATTCTGATTTAGCATCCATATATCTGCCTAAAAATTAGTTTTATACATTAACAGAGCACTTAATACTACATATTTCTTTCCTGTGTAAAACAAAACATTTCTCACTTTATCCTTCCCCTCAATGCTGAATATTTTTTGGAGTAGGTTCTTTCCCACAAGCATCTGCTACTAAATCTATGACATGGGGTATTGGAGCATTTTCAGAAATATCATAACAGAGAAAAATATTAGAATAATGCTTTCTGAACTTAACATGAATAGTTTCATTTGCTAAATTGGTTTAAACTAAACTTAAGCTTAGTTTGCTTGTTCCTTATAGAGCTATAACTAGATGAAGAAATAAGAAACATGTTTTCTTCAGTCACATTTTCAAACTGAAACGTTAATAACATAAGTTATTAGATATAGATTTGAAGATCAAGTAATAACTTTTCTTCAATTCATCATTTTAATACATGGTCAACTTTTTGCTGTATTTAAGACTTTGGAGAGAAGTAAACCGCTTTATTTAAGACTTTGAAGTACTCTAACTTTATGGAAGTACTGACATCATCATCATCATCATCATCATCATCATCATCATCATTTTTACACAGTATATCAAGAAATTGCAGCTTCCTGAAATAACACTAGCAGAACTGCAAAAAACTGCGCTACTCAGAACATTCTATATTTTAAGAAAATACTTGGTCGATATCTAGGATGCTGGCAGCAACCCGTATCAACCATCAGTGCCAGTTAATTATATTTGGGATACATTTTTAAATGTTCAATTAACTGAGTTTCATGTTTAATGCAGTGGTGAGATTCAAATTTTACTACTGGTTCTGTGAGTCTAACTATGTGGTCATGTGATTGGTGGGGGTGGCTATGTGGTCATGTGACTGGGTAGGGCTATGTTACCGGGGGGTCAAAAGACAGAAACTCACTTTCTGAGCAGAGGGGTGGACTACATGACCTCCAGGTACATTCCAGCCCTGGACTGCTGTGCTGTTTCAAAGCATCCTCTTAAGCTGTGTCTAGTGCAGGGGTCTTCAAACTTGACAGCTTTAAGATTTGTGGACTTCAACTCCCAGAATTCCTCCTCTTGCCAAGTTTGAAGACCTTTGGTCTAGTGGCAAAGTTTGTGGTCCTTCCTTCCTCTCCTTTTTCCCTCCCTCCCTCCTTCTCTTTCTTTTTCTTTCTCTTTCTCCCTTCCCTTTTTCTTTTTCTTTTGCAGCACCCCCCCCATGCCCTGTTTTTGGCCTAATGGGCCTCAGGGATGGAGCATGGAGGGGTGGCACGCAGCACCCTCTACACTGCATTTTTGGCCTAGTGGGCCTCAGGGAAGCATTGGAAAAATATGCATTTTGAAGCAATGGGCGGGGATCAGCTGTGCCGCGCGATTTAGATTAGCTAGAAAGCAAGAAATCCAACAATTTCCTGCTTTCTAGCTAATCTAAATCACGTGGCACAGCTGATGGTTGCCCAGCTGATAGTCGGAAATACCAGTTCAGCCGAACCATTAGCATTTTTTACTACCGGTTTGGCTGAACCGGTTCAAGTGAACTGGCCCAAACCTGTAGAATACCACCACTGGTCTAATGAATAAAATATATAATAATAATAATAACAACAACCCTATATCAACCATCAGCACCAGTCAATGTTATTTATGATGCATTTTTAAATGTTCAGTTGGCTGAGTTTCATGTTTAATAATAAACAGTATTCATCATCATCAAAATGTTTTCCTAATTATTATATTGTATTTGGTATTGTATATTCAAATTGAAGCTGTAATCTAATTCACAAAGGCAAATGTTGGACCGCTACATTTATTGTTCTTGTCAGTAAGAGTCAAATGGTGTGAAAAATATATTTAAATGTAGAACTGTGAGTTACTATGTTAATTTAATCTGAAAAATCTTGCACATATAAAGGAGCTATGCAAACAACTGTATGTTCATAATAAAATCAATGTGATTTTTGTTTTGTTTTTCTGTTGGATTTGCTGCAAGCTTTCATCAACCTCCCATTTCAATTACTGTCGGATAGTACTTCATTTAGAAAAAAACAATCTGTTCTCTAAATGCCTTGTCCTAACTGACAGGAAATATAATTTATTTGTATTGTGCACCATGTTTTATTCTGAGTCGTTCCTTTCTTACCAAATGCTGCTGCAGAGGATTCTGTTTGTATTAGTTGACCCCATAAGTAACAAGTATAATGTTGCTCGTGTAATAATTTAACTTGTGCATTTAAAACTTTATCCACTGCTTCATCAAAATAATCAATACTGTTTAGATTCATCTGTTATATTCATCTAATAGCAATATCATAATTTTGAACTACTCATGTTTTTAAGGAGAAATCCTGAAAATGAAGGGAGACATTTTAATGATAAAGCAAATCTACTGACTTTTAAACATTCTGTGTATATTATATTTAAATACAAGATATTGGGCTCTGTTTTATTCAGAATGCAATTCCCTAACAGTCTAAAATTCATCCTCAGAAGAATGTCTTAAACATAAGTATTATCCTCAAAGTGCTGGCTGGACAATCTCAATCATGATAGATGGGATTTGAATTAATTAAAGCTGAAATCGTTATGAATATTTACCAGGAAAAAGATACCGTTTAACTTCAGATAAGGATATTTAGTTAGGTTTTTATCTCTGCAATTGCACTCATGAGCTAATCTACCTGAGGGAAAAAACTTCCTTTCAGAACAATGATATTTACATCTCATTTTGCAAAATTTAAAGAGAATTGTCCAGATTATGCATCATTTGCACTAGATGAGCCTGCATAAATTATACATACATACAAAGACACACATATATTTCATGTTTTTAGATTGCCCCTCTCCCTCAAGGAGGGGCTCTGGATGATGTACAGAATAATCAATATATAAAACAGCATATATCCTGAAAACAATTATCAAATTAACCTGTTTGGAACAGGGCTTCAATGAAACTGCAAATATAGTCTTTATTGATTAGCTGTTGTTTCTGTAAAGATGATATTATAGCAAATTTCTTGGAAATGAAATTCTTTCTGTATACATCAAGCTGCTAATAATTTCAAATCCATGTGAAACAATGAAAAGGAAAAGAGGAAATTAGCTCTATAGCAAAAATTTAATTAGGAAAAACTAGCATTGTATTTTTTTCCTATTCTGCTACCGTGTTTTTGGTCTCATTTTTATTTAGAGTTAATATTATTGTCATAAGCTTCTAATGATATCCACTTCATGATAACATGCTACTCCAAAGGCTCATTATGTTCAACATTCAACATTTCATGCAGATACTCAACCTAACACTCTTATACAGGAATAAATCTCACCGATCTCAAGGGGTTTGGAGTAAGCTCTTTTGCATATCTGATCTTACTGTTGTTCAGTCACTTCTGAGTGTTTGTGAACTTGACAAACAGTATTAAGCCAGGATAGTCTATCAGTAACTGCTTCTTTGATCTCATGTTTGTGTTAAGCTCATCCTTGTGTCATCAGTGTAGCGATTACATCTAGTCCCCTTGTCTTCTGCCTTTGATTTTTCCAAGCATGTGGGAAATGATTTCTGCTTTTTTATTATATGTTCAAAGTCCCAAAGCTTTAGCTTTAGCTTCATTGTCAGTGCTTCATTGATCAGTCTGGTTTTACTTCATCTAGTATTACGTGTCCTATTTGCAGTCCAAAGTATTCTCAGCAATTTTCTCCATAATCACAATTCATAGGGCAGCCTACCCTTTAAAAAAAATCAGTCTTACTGATGAAACAGTTTTCACAACTCTGCAACATATAATAGCTCTATAAAGCCCTACAAAGCATGGGACCAGGCTATTTATGGAATCAGTTTCACCCCATGACAGGAGCCTGTCACATTTGATAAGACAGGGAAGGTATGCTGTAGACCCCACCAGTCAAAAACTGTCAACTGGCAGGGTCTAAGGAAGACAGCTTTTTCTGCCACTGCCAGCACATTATGGAACTGTTCTGACCTAGGTTTCCCAAGATTATGAAGCAGACTCATCGTCCCGATAAAACCCCTTTTATTTAGGTTAAAGTGAATTCCTCTCCAGCAACGTGTCTGGCAAGCAGTCTTTCATGAGATTTCACAACTATAGACCTTTATCAGGCTTGGGGAGTTGCCAGGCTGATATCTTCCAAACGCCACGCTGTAGCAGCGATTACTTAGCAAGAAGTCAGGAACAGATCTTCACCCTAATGAATTGAACTAAATATCTCCTGCAACACCACTCCCCTTTTACTCCTCTTTATTTATGGGAGGGGCCATTTACCATCCATCTGAGCCTTTACTCCCAAGTTGACCATTGTTCCTTAACTGTTCCCTTCTCCTGGCAGCTCTGTACATGTGCACACTGGGAACAGGCTCCAGCTGTTCTTCTGCCCCACTGATCTCCAACTCTGAATGCAGCTGATAGCTGTCAGCTGGCTCTGGCCCCATCTCTACCTCTGACGCAGAGCACTCATCAGAGCCTTCCCCAGACTCCAGGACTGGCCCATGTTCTCCCAATCTCTTCATGTCTGAGTCTGCTGCCAGCTCTGCTGGCAGGCCACAACAGGACCATCCTTTCCCCACAGGTGAGTCAGTCCCCCCCCTTCCTGGTCCTCCATAAGGATCAAAACATGCTCTGCAGTCTTGCGTGGGGTGGGGGTGTGCACAAAGGATCAGGCAATTCTGGCTGGCCCTCCATCTTTATTAGTCAATGCTAAATGGTCATTTCAGAATTTTGTTATTTCTTTTTTTATTTCTTACAGTATTAAAGTGTTCAATCTTAAATTATTAATATTCAAATGTTAACTTTATATGCTGATTATACTGTACACCCCCCAGAGTGCTTCCTTGAGGGAGATGGGTGGTCTAGATACATAAAATATAAATAAATAAATAACACAGATAATTATATTTTTATAATATATTTGTTGTTTATAAATGTAGAAAGTGAAGAAGAGGGAAATAGTAGGAGCCATTTCCCAAGTGACAAGGAGAAAAACAAAGGCTAAAAGAAATAGAAAGTATGTGAAAGCAGCTCAGACAGATACCTTCTTAATAGACATGGGTATAAGGGGACAAGGTACAGCACAATCAGACTTGCAAAATTCTATTACACTCATTGAAAATAGCTTATTTCCGTTGCTTTGGACTTAAGATATGTTTTCCCTTTGTCACTTTGGTTATGGATCTTGCCTATATCAGTCAAACTCATCTTCTTTACTCTCTACAATAATACTATCCCTCAGAACAAGTAAAATTAGCTATATCTGTGCTGGGAGGATTAGATGGTCCTAGAGAAGTTTGACTTTATGCTATTTTATTTATTATTTATTTGATTTCTATAGTCATCCATCTCACATAAATAACTGTAGGCAACTGATAATAAAAGATAAAATTCTTAATATAAAAGTAAAAACACATAGGACCAAAACAACATAAAAACAACCAAATCCAAGAGAGGAACTCCAGCACAGTCTCAGACATAAAAGTCTGAGTCCCTTTCAGGAACTTGTGAAAAGCTAGCAAGGCTGGGGCAAGTTTACCAATACCCAAAAGCAATGGAAGCCAATGAGGATTGAAAGCAATGGTGTCCCATGTGCCAAGTAACCCATGGCACTGACTGCCTGCAACACTGCATTCTGCGCCAGCTGAAGCTTCCAAATACTCCACAAGGGCAACACCATGTATTGTATTAGAATAGTCCAATAAACTGTTATGTACAAGCATAGGTATTTTGACTTTGTCTTAGTAGTTAGTAAGCTACCAATTAAAGTTGACAGTTGTCTGTACAGTTCTCAAAATACAACATTCACCATGTACAATGCCATATCCAGAACCACGTACAATCCCCTAAACATCTTTAAGACTCATAATTAACAATCACATTCTTTAAGGATATTGTGGTATCTGATGTCATGTAGGTACCTAAATCATACAATTTGTCTGATGATGTTAATCAAGTTATGATACAGATATCATCATTTCCTGTCCCCCATGAATGTTCTTATTTAAAAGCCTGTCATTATTGTTACAATCTGCACTATTTTGGTGGACTTTATTTTAATCTGCAGTCCTGTGCACATTTAAATTTTTGTCTCATGAAAAGCAATAGGAATTACTTGTAAGTAGTCAGGCAGAGTGCATTATATTTAAAAATGAAACTATTATTGTTTAGAAAAAAAGCAAGGAAAGGAAAATAGCAATTTTTCCTTTTTGATCATATATTTTAGCCTTTTAAAAAGAGCTAAAATATATTACAATCTCTATAAACATGCACTTTACGACCAAAAGCATAATTTGCCTAATGAAAGAGGCAGTCCTTAAAATAAATGGTTATGTTTTAATGTCTTCAATATGTTTAGATAAATTAATATTGATTTTAATTACAACTTGAAGAGTTCTTACTAAAATGAAACATTGGTTTTAGTGTAATTGGCTGTTATTTATTCTCAGTGACATTGGTTTTAAATGACTGGCATAGAAAATCAGAGTGCGAACAGATAGAAATATCGCCTCTAAAATGAAATCTGTCTATTCAGACAGGAGAAATTAAAGACTGGCTTAGAAACTTCACTACATAAATTAGCAACCAAGTACATTCTTGTGCTTTTATATTTCTGCAAAGTGTAGATAAAAAATAAAAACAGATATGCCAGTAATAGATTTGAACTTTACATGAGCAGGGACATTTGATTTATAGAGGAGAAACTTAATGAAAATGGCATAGGTTATAGTACTATGATAATCTTGTTAATAATATAACCTCTGTTTCTTCATTCAAGTCCATTCCTCTAAATCTATCTATCTCAGCTTATGCAACCAAACCATGTCCTATGTAGGACTGCTCTTAGTTGAAATGCCATGAATTTACAGGAGGGAAAACATCTGGATTCTTTAATGGGACATATGGAAAGGCTTGTTTAGATTGATCAATTTGTGAAAGGAGGAAAACAGTGCATTAACATTGGATGATTATGGGAGTATTGCCCAACGTACAAGATACTAGTCTTCATCTTATTACATAAAAATGCACAATAGGCAGACTGAGCCTGTTAAGAGTTATAAGAGAAAATAAGAGAGGTAGTGAAATTTAACTAGGAGTGAGGTAGGTTACAGCTGTATGGTAATCTGCTTCACTGATAAAATTGTATTCTTATTATCAACACAACTCATTTGAAATTATTCTGTTCTGATCTATTCCTTCACTGTTTAAAATGTTTGTTTTTAATATTACACATAAAACTATGCTCTGGCATCAGGAAGAAAATAGAAAGGGAAAGTAGGCTCTCCATGAATACAAATTTGCAATGTCTCTCAAAGTTTAAGAGGTATAACAAAACCAGTTCATTTTGGTGCAAATCAGAGGTGGTATTCAGCAGGTTCTGACCAGTTCTGGAGAACCAGTAGCAGAAATTTTGAGTAGTTTGGAGAACCGGAAAATACCCCCTCTGACTGGAGATTTTACAGTATCCTTCCCCTGCCACGCCCACCAAGCCACACCCACAGAACCGGTAGTAAAAAAATTGAATCCCACTACTGGTATAAATTCTTATAAGCAAATTCTTAGATTAGGGATTATATTTTCTCCAAGATTACCAGCAGATTAATTGGGAACCAGTAAGAGAATATGAGCTATTTTTCAATATGATTTTTAATATAAGCATTAAAAAAGAACATTATTTTCCATTTTAATTTTAATTTAATTTAAATTTTTACTGACAAAGCATATGCCTAAAAAATGAAACAATTCACAGTAAAAAAATAAGGCAAGTGTGTGGAAAATTAGGAAAAAAGAAAAAAGGCATTTAAATGAATGAATGAATGAATCTGCCAAATAGCATAATACAATTCAAATTTTGAATTTAAAATTCTGAAATTTCCCATTATTTTTACAGAATTGATATTATAGCATTATACAAATTATTACAATTTAATTTTCAAGCAATGAATTAAAGCTAGGTAATACAGAATCTTATTGTTCAATCATACCTCAAAGCTAGTTCAAATACAGAACTGATAGATTTCATTTAGTCAGTCTTTAATATCTGATATACACTTATCCTTTTCAGAATATAAAATCAGCTTTATTGCAACAATTCAGGTTCTAAATACTGTACCCAATCTTTTCCTAAACTAATAAATTCCAAACTTCTTCAATATAATTTAACCCTCATTAATGTGCTTAAACTCAATTCCCTCCCTCCTCCTCCTCCAACTAATAGGAAACTACTTCTGGATAAGTATTTGTAGTAATGTTCATGCACATTTACTACATATTCAACAGTTTAATAATGGCCAACCTATTCAACCTCACTGAGTGTAACACACCCCACAAAGTTGGTTATTAGGGCATATGAAATGTACTTAGCATTTCTTTAAACCTGAAACCACTTATTTTGTATCACTGGATATTATCTATGTTCCAGATTCCTTGAATATTATCCAAGAGTATTTCTGTCATTTAAAAATGTTTTTTAAAGTTTGTTACAACAATATAAATGTAATAAAATACCCAATTATACAATGTATACAATTAAAATATTGTACATGTTGTATAAATTGGGATAATTATACAATATATACAATTAAATAATTTAATTTTTAAAAAAATGTCATTGCCTATTAGCTGATTAAGGATAATTGCCCCCCTTCTCATATGATTTTTCCCCCAAAAAGTGCTTTCCCCTCCACGTCTAAATAAAAATAATTTTAAAATTGCAGTTGCTTACAAGATGTAATTTCAGATTTTAATTTCTTTCACAATAAGACCCAGATAGTCTAATTGCTTTAAGTGCTAAACTATCAGAACATTCCAATTAAGGCCAAGAACCTGCCAAGACTCTGAAGGTACCAAATAATCTCAAACTGAGCCACAATTAAAATAATATAATATCACTATACTAATGCTTTAAAATCAGGAAAATAATCTGGAAGTGTTAAACAAGCAATTACATAGATCAGATCAATTTAATTATGTCAGCCTATTTTAGAACACTTTTCTAAGATTACTCTATAAATACAATTATAAATATTTCATTGACTCCACCCACATGATTTGTAAACTCAAGTTTTTAGGTCCCAGAAATGTGAGGTGACATCATGGGGAAATGTTCTGTTTCTGGCCATTATATGATGCCCAGATCCGGCTGGTTCGCCAGTTACACCCATTCCTGGACCGAGATGCCCTGCGCACAGTCACTCAGGCCCTCGTTATTTTCCGCCTCGACTACTGCAATGCTCTCTACCTCAGACTGCCCTTGCGTACCACTCGGAGGCTTCAGCTGGTGCAGAATGTGGCCGCGGGTTGTGATGGGGCGCCTGATACTCCCATGTTACACCCCTCCTGCGCGGCCTGCATTGGCTTCCGGTTGCCCTCCGGGTGAGATTCAAGGTTTTGGTGCTAACATTTAAAGTTCTACAGGGCATGGGTCCAGGCTATTTACGGGAACGGCTCCTCCCAACATCAAATGCTAACCGCCCTGTATGGGTGCACAGGCGGGGTCTCCTCAGGGTGCCTTCTGCGACACAGTGTTGCTTGGCGGCGACCTGGGGGAGGGCCTACTCTGTGGCGGCTCCCACTCTGTGGAATCTCCTTCCGCTAGATCTCCGTTTGGCCCCCGATCTTCGCACCTTCCGCCATGATTTGAAAACTTGGCTCTTCTTACAATCTGGGCTGCGCTGATTCTCCTGGGTTGGGGTCTTCTAATTAGGGGTTTTAAAACTTTAATTCGGCTTAATTGTTTAATACTCTTTTAAATGAATTTATTTATTGTTGTTTTTAATTGTAAGCCACCCCGAGTCCTTTGGAGAGGGGGCGGCATATAAGTCGAATAAATAAATAAATAAATAAATAAATAAATAAATGTTTTTCTAATCACTATCACATTCTGAAAGCATCCTAAAGTTCTGTATTCCAGTACTTCAATGTACTCTGTACTTCAATCCATTCAGCCTCCAAAGAAACACTGATTTATTTATAAAACACAAATATAAAACATTCCATACAAATCTAATAATCTCAAAGTGAAGGTTCCAGATAGGATAAATTATCTCAAAAGTATCTTAAACAAGAACCAGTGAAAGTTTCAGCAGCGTAGATTCAACCGCATTCTAACTTTTTATTTCTAACTTTAGCCTGATTCTTTTTATTAGCTTGTAAATTAAAGATACAAAAGGCAAAATAATATAGAGCAGACGGTTTGATGTGGAGAAAGGGTGAAGGTCAAGACTGAATGTTTAAGAGGTGTGCATCTGGCTGATGGCCAGGAATTTCCTACCTCTGGTGTGAGATAAATAAAGAAGTTTATTATTTTCTCTTTGATGCTACAATGTAAATCAATTCCCAAAGAAATATTTAATTGCATCATAGCCCTTATAAATTTTTTACAATTAACAATTTTAGTATTCTAAAAATGATTTTTTTTACATCTTTCAGAGGATGGTAAATATTCCGTTAAACATTTATAATTACAATCCTTAAAAAAACATAAATTTTTTTGAGAAGGAATTCAACACTGAACAGGTGGTTCTCTACATGATGCTATTATTTGATTCAACTATATTAGCATTTCACATCTTTTCCTTTTATGTAATAATCCAATATGGAAAACATTCTGCATTTTCATCAGAGGCACTCTCATATTCATTAAAATATTTCAGTTTAAAGAGATTTAATTAAAATAGCCTAATATTTAGAATCTAGGCAGTTTCCTTTCATTATTACACTTATTTTTAATTCTTTTATACTTAATGTGAAGTGCAGTGAAGCAGGATATTTGATCTGAGAGAAAGATGGCCCGAAAGAACACTTGGATTAAAAGAAAATGCAAGGAGGTTTTATTTCAATGTTCAATCAATATTTCAGTCAGTGGGAATCCCAGAAGTTTCTACTTTTCACTCCTCAAGTAAATCATATGTAAATGTGTTGCAAAATTTTAGTATGTACTTTGTTATTTAGTAAACATTTTCTATTCTTTTTTGTTACTTAGCTGCCTCAGCTTTTTCCAATTAGGTTTTTTTTTGTTCAAACTGAACAAAACTGCAAACTGAAAAAGGAAACATATTTGGTTTAATTTTGTTCACTATCAGATGAAAGTTTTCATTATTTAGAAGAACATCTTAAACTGATGATAAATGAAACAAGAATCTCATATATTATAAGCTGCTTTTTCTATCGAGAAATTTAAAAGAACTACATTTTCTTTAGCAATAGCACTGATTCATCATGAGGGGCACAATTCTCTGTTCCAATGAAATAGAAAAAATGTTTCCTTGTAACAAGCAGAAAAATTAATCATTGCTTACAATTAACTCTATAAAAAGGAAGAGGTCTTATTATCACAATTCTAGCCCCTTAAAAATGACAACAAATTATTGCTTTAAAAAATAAACAATATTAGACACTTTTGTGCTGCTTGTATCTATTTTTTCTTATATTGTAAAGCCGTAACAGTAGATTACAAATCAATAGATCTGCTGCTATCTTTCACATATAGATAATTTAATTTTTATATATCATGTCATCAGTTTTAAAATTTAAGATTAAAACAACATTTTTACTAGCATGCAATCCCTGACAATCTTCAAACAATCATAATTCTAAATGTTATTCTAAATGCCAGTCAACTTCTTCATTACAATCTGATTAACTTTATCCCATGATGGTTAGTTGAAAGCTTTGATTTTCTCAATGTCTTGCCTGATAAAATAGACTGACGTGGGGGTAAAAAGGCTCTGGATACTTTTGTATGCTTAAAAACGCTGGTTGTAACCTTCCACCTCACCTCTGATGAATGGTAAAATTGACTTGCCAAAGAGAATTTGGGATTTTTAACACATTCCCTGTTTGGCTGAGCTAACCAATTATTCTGTAGTTGCTATCAAAGCGGCAGACTTTTCTTCCTGAGGTCATTAAGCTTGTCAAAACCAATTTGTCACCACAACTGCTGACCCTTATTGCCTCTGACAGCAGCACAAATTCAAGCTAAAGAGTTGCATAAGAAGGATGTAAATGACAGATCAATGTCTCCTAGTGTGTTTTCGTGTATGGTGTTCAGTGGGCTTCTGACCTTATAAAAAGGAGGCAACTGTATCAATGAAGTTACTTGGGTCAAAAAGAAAAAAAAAGACATGAAGCAGTCTTTGGAGAGAGCTGCCAGGTACATTTTAATTTCAGTGAGCTGGTTTCATTCCCAGCTCTTGGAAGTACACACACACACACACACACACACACTTCAGTATGGATCATAGTTCTTTTTTTAAAAAAGTGATGAAAGTATCACTATGTCCATAATCCAGATCTCATCAAGCTGCCCCCCACACCCACCCACATGCAAAAGCAGTAGCTTTAAAATAATTCAAACACATAAAATGTATTCACTGGTTGGTACTCATTCATATTGCCTGAATTTGCTGTTGAAAACATGCTATGGAAGTCTACAGAGATTCTCAATCATCTAAGTCATGATTGTCCCAAAGCTACTGAAGAACTGAAGCAGCTTCCTGGATGAGGAACGAAACATTTTCAAGAAAAAAACCAAGTCCAGTTACCTTTTCAATAGCACCTCTGCAACTTGCTGTCTAAGTAAACACATTCAAATATATTTATTCTTCAGGAAACGTACCTTCTAAAATATAGGATCACCTGGTCAGTATGGTTGTCTTTCCTTCCTTCCTTCCTTCCTTCCTTCCTTCCTTCCTTCCTTCCTTCCTTCCAACCATCAATCCCACATTTATTATTTTTACAAATAACTCAAGGTGGCGAACATATAAAACATACCTTCTTCCCCTATTTTCCCCACAACAACTGCCCTGTGAAGTGAACTGGCTTAGAAGAGAGTGACTGGTTCAATGGGTCTCTGAAAAGTACTGAGTGCATCGTATGCTCATGGCTGTGTCATATTAATAGATGGAAGATCACTTGGTATTTCCTTTGATGGAGAATGATCAGGATGGCATTGCTTTTGAGGCAATGAGAAATGAACTGTGTTAGCACCCAACTATTTAGCATAGCACACAACCACATTGCTAGTAATGCCTCATCAGACTACAGCAGCAGTGTTGAGCCAAAGTTTGTTTTTGGTCTGCCAAGATGTAGTCAAAAACATTTGATTAGTTCATTGTTTATCTATTTTGGTAATCTTTTAGCGTTTTGGAATACTTGCTAAGAGACAACTGAAAAGCAAAGAAAGAAATGTGCATAGGGAGAAAGAACACAAAACTGCATTGTGTGGAACTCCCAAAGATTATGCTCCATCTTAATTATCTCCTTCTGTCTTGCATCTCCCATGACACAAAGTTTTCCTTTTCTTCCCTCTCCTCAACAACATAGACTGCCAAACATCTTGGCAAACTTCAAGTTAATAAAACCCAATTTCACAAGTCAAAGGCAGGATTGGAAATTTAACCTATTTCTTTCCCAGTTACATATAAGAGTTGCTATGTACTAAATCAAATTAATGTTGAAATAACAAATATATTCAAAAAACAGAATCTGGGACTCTTGCTCACTCAGTGGGAGTCCTTTCCCCCTTCACCTTCATGCACCTTCTCATGTATTCCCAATGTTCTTAAATAGTCTCTGATCTAATCCTAACTACCAAGTCATATTTGGGAGTGACAGGGCTGCCAAAATGCAGAGGAATCCAATTTGTCTGTTCTTCTGGCAGTTAAATAGTCCATTTTAAGAATGAAGGTTTTTGTATGTTTTTTAGGAACTTTTGCAAAATAATATTTATATTTATAAGAATACATCCAAACACACTAAAGTTGGAATCCAACAGGTTGTGAATGGAAAGACACTATTCATTAATTATTATTTAGGTTTTTGTCTTTGTACACCAAATGCAAAGTATTTAGCTGTGTGAAGCAATTTTTTCTTGTATAACAAAATTTCAAAATCCTGGTCTTATCCTTGATTAGGTAAACTTTATGTCCCACTTTCATGTTTATTTAATGATTATCAATGGTTTTCAATTAGCATGCATGATTTAGTTATGTCTGGTACTCAATATGGAGATCGACCCGCTCCGAATCTGACTGAGCCCAGTGGAGAGCCTATATCGGGACCTATCTGGTAGCTGTGAAAGCGGCGAGAGGGGTTTATTTCTCCGCCCTCATAGCATCTGCAGGTAACCACCCAGCCGCCCTGTTCGGGGTCACCCGCTCCCTCCTACAGCCTGGGGTTGCGGTGGATCCCCTGCGGAATAGAGCTGAGGAATTTGGTCAATACCTGCAGGACAAGATCGCTCGGATCCGGGAGGGGTTGAATTCTAATTTGCAGTGGTCTGATGTTGGGGGTACAAGTGGTCTGGCCAATGTAATCTGGACTGAGTTCAATCCTGTTTCTGAGGATGAAGTGGACAGGATTATGCGACAACTGAGTTCCTCCACATGTTTGTTGGACCCGTGCCCTTCCTGGTTGGTTTATGCCTCCAGGGAGGTCACCTGTGGCTAGCTCCGGGCAGTGGTCAATGCTTCATTAAGGGAGGGTGACTTTCCCGCCACCTTGAAAGAGGCGGTGGTGAGACCCCTCCTGAAGAAGCCTGCCCTGGACCCAGCCATGTTAGACAACTTTAGTCCGGTCTCCAACCTTCACTTTTTGGCGAAGGTTGTTGAGAGTGTGGTGGCTCAGCAGTTTCTGCTTTTCCTGGATGAAGCGGACTACCTAGATCCTTACCAATCGGGCTTCTGACCCGGGTACAGCACAGAGACGGCATTGGTTGCACTGATGGATGACCTCTGGAGGGCTCGGGACAGGGGTTTTTCCTCTGTCCTGGTCCTGTTAGACCTCTCAGCGGCTTTCGATACCATCGACCATGGTATCCTGTTGCAGTGTCTCGGGGGGCTGGGAGTGGGAGGCACTGTGTTACAGTGGTTCTCCTCCTTCCTCTCGGGACGCTTGCAATCAGTGTTGGCAGGGGGGCAGAGGTCGACTTCAAGGGCTCTCACTTGTGGGGTCCCTCAGGGGTCGGTCCTCTCGCCCCTCCTGTTCAACATCTATATGAAGCCGTTGGGCAAGATCATCTGTGGCTTTGGGGTGAAGTATCATCAGTACGCTGATGATACGCAGTTATACATCTCCACCCCAGGCCACATCAGTGATGCCCTCTCCGTGGTATCCCGTTGTCTGGATGAGGTATGGATCTGGATGGACAGGAACATGCCTCGGCTCAATCTGGCTAAGACAGAGTGGTTGTGCATACCGACATCTTGGTCCAGTCAGGAGATTCCACCTTTGGTCATGGGGGGAGAGCTGTTGCCCCCCGTGGACAGGGCACGGAACCTGGGGGTCCTCCTGGATTCATGGCTCAGATTGGAGGAGCAGGTAGGAGCCGTGGCCAGGGGGGCTTTTGCCCAGGTCCGGCTGGTTCACCAGTTGAGCCCATATCTGGACCGAGATGCCCTGCACACGGTCACTCAGGCACTTGTTACCTCTCGGCTCAACTACTGCAACGCTCTCTATTTAGGACTGCCCTTGCATACCATCCGGAGGCTTCAGCTGGTGCAGAATGTGGCTGCGCAGGTTGTGATGAGCTTCCTGGTATTGCCATGTTACACCCCTCCTGCATGACCTACATTGGCTACCAGTTGCCTTCCAGATGAGATTCAAGGTTCTTGTATTGACATTCAAAGTCCTATGAGACATGGGTCCAGGTTATCTACGGGAGCGTCTACTGCCGGCATCGAATAACAACCGCCCTGTACGAGCACACAAGCAGGGACTCCTCGGGGTGCCATCTGCGACCCAGTGTTGTTTGGCGGTATCCCGGGGGAGGGCCTACGCTGTTGCGGCTCCCACTGTGGAACCAACTGCCTCTGGGGCTCCGCCTGGCCCCTGACCTCCACACCTTCCGCCATGATTTAAAAACCTGGTTGTTTGAACAGGCTGGGCTGTACTGACTCCGTGGGGGGATTGGTTTTTATTTTAAATTATTAATGGGTTTTTAGCTAATTTGGCTTGTTTAATCTCATTTTAGGTAATTAATTTATTGTTCTGATTTTATGTGTGCACTGCCCCAAGTCCTTTTTGGAGAGGGGGCAGCATACAAGTCAAATTAATAAATAATATATTCATTTATTTATTTATTGAACTTGTATGCATCTTCAAGACTCAGGCTGACTCACAACTAAAATCAGTAACAATAAATACTTAAAAAGAGATTAAACCAAATTTACAAGCCCAAAAATTACAAAAACTAAAATTTACAATAGTTAAAATAATTAAGAAACCCATCCCCCCCAAGGAGGGGTCACAGCCCAGATTGGTCAAACAACCAGGTCTTCAAATCATGGCGGAAGGTGCGGAGGTCAGGGGCCAGGCGCAGCCCCAATAATTGAAGTGTTAGACAGATTTATATAGAGTATCTTAAATATTTTTATTTGAGAATTCATCTAAAGAACATTCAGTTTTATAAAGGAAATAATGGACTTAATTCTGCAAGTAAAAATAATGACACTGATTATTCAAAGTCTGTATTAATGGAACTACATTCCTTTATTCATTTACAATTACAATCTACTAAACTAAGCTTAGGTGTTTCCTAAACTGCTTCCAAAATGCCAAAATGAAGGTTAAAATAAAAATAAAAAAACAGCTTATATATGCATGTAGAGAAAATATTTCTTTGAAATGGATATCCTTATGAATGTGGCCTAGTTCAGACATAGAGGAAACCTTGGCTTATCAGTATGTGAACATGGTAAATTGCATTTCAGGCTCTTCTGCTTTCCCTTTTTTTCTTCTTTTGGGGAGATAACCAAAATGACATGGCAGGGGTACAAACAAATGGTTACAAAGCAGAGTTTGACTTTTTAAAAAGATTTGTCACAACATCTCTTGGATATCTATCTTTAAGTTTAAATGAAGTTATTAAGGACAAAGAAGATGAATCTATAGTTTCTGTTTTGGTTTAAATAGAAGCTTGAATTTATCATTTCGCCCCAAAAAACCCCACTCACTGACACAAAGGCATTATTTATATAAAAAATGAAACATTATTTATTGATATTTGTTCAGTTGTAATAGTAAAATGATTAAATGTATCTCCAGCTAAAACTTCTGTCTCCTCACAACCACACTGCAGTGAAGATAAAGGGATTAATTTTACCCTCTATATTCTTAGCAAAAAATCCTGTCAATTGTTTCAAATAAACATGTGATATGCCATTATTTGATCTGTACTGCATTTTTCTAAGTGCTATTTATTTAGAAATTTATTTCCTCAGCTCTTAGCAGAAATTCTATCAATGAGGAATAAATAAAGTATTTTGAAATCACAGCTTTTAAAATGTCATTTCTTCTCCTTTAATAATTGAGTAATTGATTTTCCCTGAAATAATTTTGCATGATATATGAAACAACTAAAAATTATGAAAGACTGGTGGGTTAATCTACTTTTTATCAGGAATGCATGTCTCATCCAAAAAATATTGTTCAGCTCAGAATATATTACATTAATGTGGTTGATGAAAAAAATGACATTTTTGATAGTACATGGCAGATTAGCCACTCTTACTTAGTACAAGCAAATCTTTTGGAGAAACTGTTTTTTTCCATAATAGAAATCTTATAACACTTAGGAAGGAATTCAAACAAAAAAAAGCTACATTAAAAGAATGATCTGAAAAGGTTTTATTAATACCTGTGAAGTACATAAAAGCTACAACTAAATGAAAGCTTACATTCCACATTTGTAGTATTATAAAGTAGAATAAAGCTACAGAAAATTGAAAGGAAAATAAAGGAATTTACTGAGGCAATTTCAGATTCTCCAGTTGAAATTAAATTACCCACTAGCATCAGAGGTGGTATTCAGCAGGTTCTGACCAGTTCTGGAGAACCGGTAGTGGAAATTTTGAGTAGTTCGGAGAACCGGCAAATACCACCTCTGACTGGCCCCGACCCCATCTATTCTCTGCCTCCCGGGTCCTAGCTGATCGGCTGGGTCTTCTTTTGTTGCCCTGCACAGGAGAACTAGAAAACAGGTTACTGGGGTGGGGAGGGAATGGGATTCTGCAGTAACCTTCCCCCGGGAGTGGGGAGGGAATGGGGATTTTGCAGTATCCTTTCCCTGGAGTGGGGTGGGAATCAGGGGTGAGATTCAACCGGTTCTGTGGGTGTGACTAGGTGGGTGTGGTGACGTAACTGGGTGGGCATGGCTTCTTTTTTGCAGCACTCCCCCCTCGGGTTTTTTTTTTTGCCTCCTGGGCCTCCTGGAAGTTTCCTGGTAGGATGTTTTTGCTCCCATGAGGCTTCCCTGGAGCCCAAGATGGCCAAAAATGGGACACGGGGGGCCCCTACATTCTGTTTTTGGGCTTCCTAGGCCTCAAGAAGCCTCATAGGGGTCATTTTTGCTCCCAGGAAGCTTCCCTGGGGCCCAGGAAGGCAAAAAACAGTGCGTGCCCCCCACACACACTGCCCCCCCTGCATGCCCCTTTTTGTCTCCTGGGCCTCAGGGACGACACCTGGGTGAAGCAGTAAGACAGTGAGGGGGATCCCAGCACAACTGGTCATCGGAACAGCTGATTGTCTGGAGGGGGGAAAAGAAATACCTTAAGGAGTGAGAACCGGCCTGAACCAGTAGAATCCCACCCCTGGTAGGAATGGAGATTTTACAGTATCCTTCCCCTGCCACGCCCACCACACCACACCCAAGCCACACTCACAGAACCAGTAGTACAAATTTTTGAATCCTACCACTGACTAGCATCAATTCACTTCCATTAAGTGAATGGAAGTGATGTATCAGGAGCATTATGAACAACTAATTTGAAAACTGAAAATAGGCAAAGTTAATGATAATGTTCTTTAAAAAGAAAACAAAATATCTGAAAGACTAACATTTTGCTTACATTAAAAGGAAGTGTTATCAAATCACTTCTACAAAGGCTGAACAGCCTATGTATAACATTGAACTAAAAGTTATATGACTGGAGTAATTTTATCAGTTATCAGTTCTTGGCACTTATCCTAGTTAAAGAAAATATTTGAAAGCAATTATCTATTTTAAAGATGAACTTTTACTACATAAAATACACTTCTGATCAATAACAAATTCTGATTCAGACATTTTAACTCAAAAGCCCCCAATTTATAAATTAAATTAATTAATTCCAAAACAACTACGGTGAGTATACAATTCATTAAAAGGAATAATGTTATTCCCAAAATATAGTAGAGATCCTCCAAGCTGCAGAAATTCCATCCTTTTGAGTCTTTATGGGCAGGAGAGGAGTTTATTATTAAAATGGTTCTTTGCTGTATTTTAAATGTGCTAGATTTTTGTCTGAAGACAGGGATGAAGTCAAAGATTTTGCAAAAGTAAAATGGCCTCAGGAGCATTATTGACAATCCTCCAATTCACAGGTTTTGAAGAATTATCAAGAGAAGTAAGTTAAAGAGGAAAGACCAGAAAGCTGCATTGTGTAAGGGCAGTTGCTATCACTACTCTGCATTTTGGAGTTAGCTATATATACTGTTATCAGTTCGTTGTATTCTCATTGGTTTTAAATTTGCTTCATCCAGTTGCATTAGATGTTTCAATTTCAAGAATAAAGAGAAGTTACACTCTTCCTAATTTCTGAAATTACACAGCATTATGTCATTATGCTTTGTACATCTATTGTGTATTTTTCCTTCTTCCATGTCAGGAAAATGTACTAACTTTTAATTACTTATTCTGTACCCCCCCAATCAAAATTGTGCTGAAACAACTACAACAGGACACAATATTCCGAATGGGAATGTGCCATTACTGTTTTGTTCACAACACCTTTCTCTTTCCTGATGACAACTTTGCACTCTTGTGCAGTTCCTTTTAATAGGCACCTGCACCATTAAAAATTGTCATGTCAATTGGACCTTATTTTATTGCCTAGATAACTGTTGACTGAAGCAAAACTCTCTCAAATTGGCTTTGGTTATGTGTTCATTATTAGAACAGCACATTTTAATTCCTTTGGTTATTCTTGCTGTTGCCATGCTTTTATATTTATTTGCAGATGGAGAAAAGGAAAAAAAACCAGGACATTTCCAAACTAGAATTCTTTTTCCCAGGAGTTGTTCTGCCTCTAACAGTTTGTGATAGTGCGGCTTGAGTCTTTAAAACAACACATACACTGTAACAAAAGTAGACTATTTTAAAAATACATGAATGGATAAAGACAATTGTACAGGTGGTCCTCAATTTAATAATCATTCATTTAGCAACTGTTCAACATTAAAATGGCACTGAAAACCAATGACTGGTGTTTACACTTATGACCATCGCAGTAGCCCCACATTTGATCAAAATTTGGATGCTGGGCAATCAGCATATAACTATAATAGCTACAGGGTCTCAGGGTCATGTAATCACCATTTGCAACCTTCCCAGCCAACGTTCAGCAAGCAAAATCAATGTAGAAGCTGGATTTGCTTAAAAATCACCCGATTCACTTGATAACTGCAATGATTTACTTAAAAATATTATTCTTTCCTTTTTTAGATGAGATCGACACTATTACATGAGACAATAAAAACTGCTATTTCTATTCTGTTTTTTTAGGTTATTTGTTGTCTCTTTGGTTGTTCAGAATCACTGTAATTCCATCATCATCTGACTGTGAATCACTTACCCTGAACATATTTAAATATTTGAAGAGATGCTTACCCTGAACCTAATGTACAATGAGATGCATTGCATGTGAGACCAGCTGTTTTTTAAAACTTGTCTTTAGGAAGTACCAGACTACTCCACAGACTATATCTCTTGAGCTTTAAAGAAGTAGCATGTTGTTTTGAACAGTGAGCAATCTGCTTATTTTTGGTATCTATCCCAGCCTCCCTTTCAAAATACTAAAAGCTCCAAAATAGTGACATTATATAAACAAAAAATGTTATTGATCTTTCTTTTTACTTACACGTGCTTGCCAAAGTTCTGTAGCTTAGAGAAAGTGGAACTAAACTCTGCTCTTTTGATTCATCTTTTAAATATAATCAAATAGATGCAATTAAATAATCATACAAAGCTTTGCACACAGATTTAGAACCTAAAGTTGGAAAATTTGAGGTGAGAAAGATAAGAAAGAAGGAAAACACTATATAAGATTGATGGAACTATGAATGTCTATCTTCTCTTCTTCTACTTATCTTATCTGTACATGTGCAAATACAGAGAGAAAAACAAGTGTGCCTCTTGTTAATTCTACCTGAATTCCAAAAATTCCTAAATATTTAGTACTCCACAGTGCTTTTCAGATATTATTAAATCTAAGAATTTAACATGTGAGCTTGTACACCATACCTTCTACATTTCTTCAAGATGCCATGGTCCTTAAGAAAACCACACATGGAATTCCTGGAAGCTTAGCATTCAGAAGAATCAGCCATCAATAGACACATAGAAATAAAACACATTTACACATGATTCAAGAGATAATTTTTAAAAAAGCTAAGAAGGAAACAAAAAGACCAGGACACATTCTCCTCAGCAACCAAACTGCAGATAAACAGGATTAATACCAGACAAACAATCAGGCAAGCAGAAAACAATACCCTAATGAAGGAACTGCCAAGAAGAAAACAATCCACCAACATTAGCAGGCTAAGCTACTGTATTTAAACAGGGAGAAAACCCCATACTCACACACATTGATGATGCTATCTAATCAGGTAATAAAACATCTGCAAGCAAACAAACAAGTTCAGAGAGTATCAAGGACCCCATAAACTGAATTCTTGATGCCAACATCTTTGCTGCTTGCCTAATAATATCTATTTTTAAAGTCCAAATAACGATGAAAACTACCAGCAAGCAAAGTAGATTGCCAGCAGGATGTTGCCATTATCTCACCCTAAGTACTCTTAATGTTACATTAAGTGAAAAGAGTTTGGGCATTCAGGTGGGGTGGGGTGAAATATTTTGGGCTATAATTATGAAACCCCAATTTAAATTCAAAATCAGCAAAGAAGTCAGCAAGTCCCTTTAATCCAGGTACTGTCTCTCAGCAAAACATATCACAAGGCTGTTGTGAAGAAACCTAGGTACTTCACCATTCACTCCTGAGAGAAAGCTGGAATATAGAAAGGAAGTAAATAGATCTCTTAACAGGAAAATAGGTCTTTTTCTTATCCTTGACATAATGATAAATAATTGCAGAATTCTGTTATTCCCCAGCCAACATGCCATATTTCCCCAAGTTAAAGAGTAATTTGCTCACTTTCATGACATTTAATATTTTAATGAATCAAGACTATGAAATCTGGGAATGCTCCAATATTTTCAGTAGTAAATTATGGAGATAGAAGAATAATCCATTAAGCAAGGGCATTCTTTCCGGGGGTGAGCAATAACCAGTCATTTTTTAAGTTAGGTGTTTCAAAAGTGTTATCCCTTAAATGATTGTTTCTTCTCATGCTTTTTCAAAAAGAATTGCACAACGTGTCACCACATAATAAAAATTCTTGCTATTGACACACATGAAAACCTCTCATTATATGAATCACGGTTGTTCCAGCTCTTTCAACACCATTGTCATTTACTAAATTAACTAAATTGGAAAAACTGTCTGCAAAATTACAATGGCTGCATCAAAAAGTGGTAGGAAAGCATCTCACATGTTACCTTAGGTGACACTATAGGATTTTCAAAGGTATTCACAAACCAAACCAATTAACCTTCAACTTAAGCACTATTCTGAAAGAAATACTGGGAATATAACTTCAGTGAGGGACAAGCTAACATTGAGGGATATGCCATTTCCCTTTGGGGAGGAGGCGGAATTCCTTGCATCAGGAGGTAATAATTTGCATTACCTTCTGATACAAGGTAAGGGAGACAGGTGTAGTGGTTAAAGCATGAGGCTAGAAATCAGGAGTTTGTAAGTTCTACTCCCATGGTAGTTCTGAAGCCAAGTGGGTGACTTTGAGCCAATCACTCTCTTAGCCTTGAGGAGGCAATGGTAAACCATTCCAGAAATCTTGCCAAGCAGGCAGTCACAATTCTCTTGACACTCCTATGGGTAACCCTAAATCACAGGTTCTCAATCAGAGGCCTAGGAATTTGAGGGTTTGGCACAGTATCTTAGCTGTTCCTAGCACTGCACTCTTCTGGACAGAGTGCTCAGTTGTCATTCCTGGGACGTTAGGTGTCACAGTCAGGAGTGCTCCTACCACCACTGGGAATACTTTGGTCTTTACTTTCTACATCCTCTTCAGTTTCTCCTTGAAGCCTGGTACTTTTCCAACTTCTCATGCTACTTCTTCCCAATGTTGCTGCATCTATCACCACTGTTGTCTTTGTCTACTACCACGATGCACGGTCGATTGTCCAATTGTCCACGACCTGTATCTATATGCACACGCGCACACACAAATGCACTTGTGCACGCACACACAGTACAACAGAATCTTGCAATTCTGGGGTTTTTTTTGGAGGGAACAATTGTAGAAACAGCTCTGCTTCTACCACTCATACTCTCAATTTTTAGAAATGAACTCTCAAATCTAGCCAGGGAGCAAAGAAAATGGGTGGTGGTTGGAGCACCGATTTTTTACTAAATCTGAGTGGCCAATGGATTACTTTTATCTTCTCCTTGCTTTTCCTCCCCTGCTCCAGAGAAAAGTGAGAAAACTTGTATCACAGCTCAACTCAATTCAGTGATTAAGTTGCTGAGAAGAAAACGTACATATGAAACATTTAAAGCAGAATATCTCTATAGCAACTTTAGAAAATGGTATTATGAGGCCTTACTGGTATGTTTTTTTAATTTTTGGAAAAAAAAATCTGATCCGTCATGCTTTACATTAGATTGCTTTACAATAAAAGAAATTATATACTTGCATATACTTCCAAATATATATGAACTTCTAATGTCATATCATTTTCCTAGTCTGCAATTATGTTGTCAAAATGATTATTCTAAAGCATTGTTCCTTCAAAGCATTGTTTCATCATTTAAAGAAAAATATGCCAGAAAAAAATTGTTAAAATCTTGGAATTTGTACTATTTTGCAGAAATATTTACTGTCTACAGGGGAAAATGTATTAATGGTACACACAATTAAAGAGTGTGAGAGAATTCCTAAATCAAGGGTCTTCAAACTTGGCAAGTTTAAGACTTGTGGACTTCAACTCCCAGAATCCCTAAGCTAACATGATTGGAGGAGGAATTCTGGGAGTTGAAGTCCTAAATCATAACGACCAATTGGATTACTTTTATACCTTCTCCTTCTTGTTCCTTCCCATTCAGCCTGTTTAATTAACTTAATTCACCTTCCTAAATTACCACATGAATTATAATAGTTTTTCTTTAGATTTGAACATCTAAGTATAATGTGATGCAGTTTTGGCTTACTTCTAGAATTATAAAGTACAACAAAACAAGAGTGCTAGAAAATTATTAACCTCTAGCGGTTTTCTAGAAACCTATTCATGTTTTGCAACATCATGAACTTAGATTGAGTCAGAACAGAAAAATGTAATGGTTTCCTTAATTTGGCTATTATCTATGGTGTAACTCTTTCCTACTTTGCAAACTCCTGACAAATAAATCAATACCAGAGATTAGAAATGCCTTACAAATATTTGCTTAAAGACAGTTACTCTGCACATTTTAAAGAAATCAGATATTTTTAAACTCTTAAACAAAGGACAATGAATACAGGCATTCCTCAACTTACATCAGTTCATTTAGTGACCATTCAAAGTTACCGTAGCGCTGAAAAAAGTGACATGTTTTTCACATTTAAAACCACTGCAGCATTCTCGTGGTCATGTGATCAAAATTCAGCCTCTTGGCAACTGGCCTGTATTTATGACGGTCACAGTGTCCCAGGGTCATGTGAATTACCTTTTGGGACTTTCTGACAAGCAAGGTCAATGGGGAAGCCAGATTCACTAAACAACCATGTTACCAATTTAGCAACTGCAGTGATTCACTTAACAATTGTGGAAAGAAAGATTATAAAATGAGCCCCAGCTCATTTAACTGTCTCATTTAGCAACAAAAATTTTGGGCTCAATCATGGTCATTAAGTCAAGGACTATCTGTATTAACCCATCAGAACATTTAGAATCCTTCTTTTCAGAATTTTTGTTATTCTGCTCACTGTCTCCTGAGACAAGTCATGTAGCAGCCCAGTACACAACCACCTAACACAATTTCTGCCATCAGAGCCATTGCCTTTACTGCTATTTTATTCATCGCAAAGAGTAATTTACGTATACAGAAAAGGGATAGCTCAGCTTGAGTTTTTGCATATTTCTTTATCAATGCAATGAAGAATAAAATATTTTCTTTTCCTGTGACATCATTAGAATTATTTCACATCCATTGGTCACAGTATCATTTGATCTGCTCTTTAATGAGGTTGCATCTTTTCTTTCTCTTAAGTTCTACTGTCGTTTTTAATGAAAGTGTGACAAATTTGTCATGTCTCATTTAAAAAGGAATTAAAGTTATTTATTGAGTCTCCTTTTTTTCAGATTCTGCAACGCACTTCAGAAATTGAAAATATATCCTAAATGAACATATTAGAAAACCATTCATGAAAAAGAATAAATGCAGGAGAAGGGTAGGTATAACACATATTTCCAAGATGACGTTCCAGCCTTCCTTTGGTTATCTTACAAGTAGTAGGGGAAGAAGAAGCAACATCAGCAACATGTAACTTAAAGAAAAGGCCCCCAGATTATGGTGGCATAACAAATGCTTTGCATTCAGAAGCTCTTATGTAAACCTTTGAAATCTCAGATTTCTCCTCCTTTCTTCTTCTCCCGCTGCTTGCAAGAGAAGTGAAGGAAAAGTGAAAATGATTGTGATGTAAATATGCAACCATCTTGATAGGCTTTAGGGGAACTCATCTAGCTTTGTAAAATAAAATAAAAATAAAAACTGGGAGATCTAACTTCTATAGATGTAATTCTTTTAACTGGACTGGACTAAACTTTGTTACCGTGTTTCCCCGAAAATAAGACCTACCCCGAAAGTAAGACCTAGCACTATTTTTAAACCTGCCCTAATATAAGACCTACCCCAAAATAAGACCTAGTAAATCTCCAGTTCCAGGAAGACTTTTCAGGCACACTATCACACCCACTATTTGGCACCATAAATGTAAGACCTACCGAAAATAAGACCTAGTGTGTTTGGGAGCCAAAAATATAAGACAGTGTCTTATTCTATTCATAGTGATACTACTCTCCACTAAATTGGCACACTATTACGTTGTTGTCAATGAAGGAACTTTTAGTTTACGTACAGTTTTTGCAAATTAAATGGCAAATTTTGCAGATCAGCAGCTTTAATGCCTTATAAATAATTTCCTACTTTGTCTTATATCTACTCCCACACTGGATGCATGCCATGGGAAACAAGGATCAAAATGCATTTTCCCACAGTAAAATTTGCTGATGTCACTTTGGACCTTGTTGTAGAAACACCTTAAAAGGTCACTGATCTTATGTTTTTACCAACACTATGGATCCTATTGATTTTCATTTCCCCTTTTAAGTAGCCAATCTCAAATGTCAAGCACAACTATATCCATAGTTTAATAATAACCAGCTCCTAATGTGATACTTTGAACATCTGCTCTCTCGTTATGTTAGTCTATGACAGCAATAAAGATGTGATTTGATTTTTTTAAATTTGATTTGAGCATGTGCTCAATAGTTGGGGTTCATACGAACTAATAATATGAAACAAACTGCACGAAGTATTCTTCTGGCATCAGTAATATGGGATTTGTTGATAAGGAATTTCAGACAAAAGAGAAAATTCTTGACCAGTTTTGGTTCGCCTACAATGTAATTAATATTATAAAATTAATATTAACATTGCCATTAGGAAGAGATGGTCACCAAATAAGAAATAGTACATTATCTTAAAATCTTTAGTGAATAAAACTAAGATGCTTTAAATGTCTACTTGTGTTGTAGCTACTTATAAATTATACTATATTTTTACATCAATCTTGCTACCTACCTGTTTAAATTAGGGGCATATAAACCATTCTATCAATCTATATAAACCATATACTGTGTATGTATTTTAATTAGATCTGTATTTCCTTCAGGAACTCAAGGTGCATATATATATAGCCCTCCCTTCCTCCAATTTCTACCTCAACAAACTGACCATTTGGAGTTTATGAATAAAACCTGCTATGAAAAAATGGTGGTGATGGTTTTGTTTCTTCTATACTACTTTTCCTCTTAAAAGAGCTGAGACTAATATATGCAAGAACAAAATTCTACATAATAAAAACAACTATATGAACAATCAACAATCTAACTACCAATCATGAAATAAGATAATATACAATAACTAAAATTAATTTCATTTTACAGAAGCCACATAAAGAGAAATAAAAACCTGGACATTATCCTATAAATGTGTAGGGGATGTGCATATCGTCCTGCTTAAAAACATTTAAAAGCCACCTCTATTCATGTGGGTTTGGTTGAAGCTGCCTGTACATGTATGAGTAAGGTGTTCCATAAGTGACGCTATCAGCAAGAAAGCCTCATAAATTTTGAAAGGAAGGAGAAACCTCAGCAGGCTACTTTAAATGTCCAAACCAGATGAATTTATTTTGGCAAGGTGTTGCCTGATATAACTGGTGCTATGTCACGAAGAGTTTTAAGTTATATCATATTTGAAGCGGGCCCAATGCAACAACTTCAGTAACAGTATAATTCCAGAATGACAAAGTAGCCCTGTCAGTAGTCTTGCCTCTGATCCTGTACCAGTTGCAACTTCTTACAAAGGCTGTTCTAGATAGAATGTGTTATAATATTCAGACTGATGATGATCAGGACGTAAGTATTTATCACCAAGACATTCTGGTATGACAGGATTTCAGAAGAAGCTGAGGGTCCATGAAGACCATTAAGTCATGAACTAACTTTTTTTCTAGGCATATGACCCAGTCAAGAGTATTTACAGGGACTTCTGTTATGAGGCTGCCTAAATGCTTACTGATAAACAGCCACACTGTTCTTTGAGGCCTTAATCTGAATTTGCCCATCTAGATCCTTACACTCCAAGCATGATTTCAAGACATCTATGGTATCTTTGGCTCAGCCCAGGTTGGCAATGTATAACTGTGTATCATCTTTTGATGTAATTTTGGCATCTCACCACACTGATGGATGACCTCCTATATTGATTTCCTGTAGATGTTGAGAATCAAGACCTTGAGAGTGCCAAATTACAGCTCCCAATTTTGGGACTGCTACCATCCCTGACAAACCAAACAACTAAATAACCCACTTGGATAAGAATGGAACCTCCAAAGCATGATGTCCTCAACTTCCAAACCTTTGAAGCATTCCAGTAGCTATTGAAATCCAGTTAAGAGAACCAAGACAGGTGTACTTCCCATATCAAAATCCAGATATATGTCACCTGTTTCTGTCCTGTGACCAGGCCTGAGTCCTAACTGAAAGCATCCAGATAATCATTTCACCCAGGACTGAATTAACACTATTTTCTTGAAAGTCTTCTTTCAATGTTATCAAATACTAAATTCAGGGAGAGTTCTGTGAGTGCACACCACTTCCTCCTTCAAGTAGGTAATATTCAGTAAAGCATTGAACTCTTGGATATATCTACCATGGTTGGCATTCTGAAGAGCCAGAAAGGGTATTGAATGAAGTATCTAGGTGGTAGCCTTCAACTCATGAGCACTCTACTCACTTGAACTTGGAAAGCACAAACAAACAAACAAACCCCATATTACCATACAAGACATTGCTTCACTTATCAGTACAGAATCTGTTTAAAATCAGGGCCACATATATTTCTCGGAAGATGCAGTTCCATAGTTGGGGCATCAATGCTATCAAGAAGGTTCTATTCTTGGCTACTAAACTGTGAGCCCAAACCATTTGTAAGACTGTAAGTAGAGCCTTCATAACTGATTTCAGCATCTGGCTTGGATTCAGAGAGGCTAGTTCATCTTGTTCAGGTAGAGTGGTACATCAATCAGATCTATCTAAAGAGCCACAAGTTCCTCTAGTGTTAGACTGAAATGACAGCTATCACTTAAATTATGTAACTTTAAAGGGAGAGCTATCTCACCTAAGATTGTTTCAGGTTTTTCATCTTTATCCAACTATTGCTCTCTAAGCAACTGTCAATTTTTATTGGAAAGTAGAGGAAGTTTAATGATCCTTGCAGACATTGCATTTCAAATCTTCAGATGATCAATCATCCAAAATAGCTTAATGTAGATAATGAACAGTATGACAGAAAGGGTCATTGGTCCTAACCAGATACAACCTTTCTCTTTGTGTGGAGATAGCATTCAGGATTGGGTGATCTGTCTCTGCCTGTGATTGGACTGGGTCTGTCAAAAACTTTGATGACACTCCCTCTGCTGCTAGGGTCCTCCCCAGAAATTGGCGAAGGGATAGTGACAGACTGACATGTTCTCCTATAAGTATAATACACACCATTACATTCAGAACGCACCACGAAAGGGTGGGACTGAATTCTATCTCCACACAAAGAGAAAGGTCGTATCAGGCTAGGACCAACGACCCTTCTCGCCCTCCGAACGTCCAGAGTATGCCATCGTCTTTCTAACGCATGCACAGAATGTGGACAAAAGTCAGGTAAAATTATTTCTTGGGATCTGTGGAATCATGAGTTCACCTTTGGCATGAACGAAGGGTCTAGTCTTAACACCACTCAATTGGGGTGAAACACACGAAGGTCTTTCCTGACAGACAAGGCTGCCAGGTCTGAAATCCTTCTGGCAGAGGTGATCGCTACCAGAAAGGCTACCTTACAAGACAAAAACTGCAAGGGAATTGACCTCAGTGGTTCAAATGGGGCCTCAGTCAGAGACTGCAGTACTTTAGAGAGGTCCCATGTTGGATATCGATGAACCACTGGAGGCCTCAGGTTTGTAGCCCCCTTCAGAAACCTGTGGACCGTGGGATGTCTAGACAAAGATTCCACTCCCCCCAAGGACAGAACAGAGGACAAGGCTGTAACCTGCCCCTGCAGAGTGTTAGGAGAAAGCCCCTTGTCCAGGCCCTCTTGGAGGAAGTCCAGCACTTGAGCAATCGAGGCCCCAGAAGGGACAATGTCATACTTACAACATTATGCGCTGAAAGCTTTCCAGGTTTCATTGTAGATGTGGTTGGTGGAGGGTCTCCTGAGTCAATTTCTGGGGAGGACCCTAGCAGCAGGGGGTGTGTCATCGAAGTTTTTGACAGACTCAGTCCAATCACAGGCAGAGACTGATCACCCAATCCTGAATGCTATCTCCACCACAATGGAGAATAACATGGATGTCCACAATACAAATAAACACAGTGTCAGTTAAGTCTTCTCTAATGGTGATCTTGTAGGTAGGAATGGAATTAATCAATACATTGCTTAACTTTTGAACCCACCATGCTGCTTCAGCAATATTCTAATAAGGCTCCTGAGAAATCCAGGAGAACCAACATAGTAACAATATCTCTGTCTCCTTGTCACAAAATAATAAGAGGACAACCAGGACTGATTCAGTATTAAATTCAGTGAAATCATACTACAATAGGTTGAAATGAATAGGTATATATATTCTCTCACTAGTGAAGAAAAACTCTGTATCCCACTCTTTACAAGTCTCCATCTTTCATTGTCCCCTTCCTGTCAATTCCTTCAAAAATGAAACTCTTACACTTTCACTTAATGTAGTTAACTATTTTTGTTCTCCAGACACAGAAAAAAAGGAAACATTTAGAAAGATGATCTCAAAGGCTAAGCTTTCCATTCGCTTCTCCAAGTAGTCATTTTCTGATGTTATTTTCATGTTCCATAGATTCTTCAGATGATGCTGCGTATATGCAAAGTAATTTATATTTACATTTGCACAACAGAATATAAACAGATTTTGTTCTTTAGAATTGGAACGTGCGTTTTCCAATCCCTTCCTTTTCTTGCTCCCCCACAACCTTCTCTCTCTGTGGACTCAGAACTGTAATTAATACCTTCTTGGCTCCTAAAATATGTTAAGCAATTAAAACTGGCCTACTCATCATAATCAGGGTATGGCTAACCTTAAAACTTTACTCATTATTCATGTGGAAAAACACAAAACTAATTTTAGATGTCATTCATATGGTAATATGTCTTTACTGTTAGATATGAGCTTAATGTGAAGTAGTGTTCCGTAGAAAAACATGCAGTTTCTCATTAGGGTTTTCTTGTGTCATAGAGACATGGGAAAATCAATTACTTTCATGATTAAAAAAAGAAGAAGCATTTAAAAGGAACAATCATTTTAACATTTAATGATATTTTGTTACTATCGTATCTGCAGAAATCCTTCTGTGTTTGGTTTTAGACTATTTTTCTTTCCTAACAGGAAATCTTCTTCTATTTTCTCTTATTCTATCTGAAACCTGTACCTTGCTCCAGTCTTTCATATCTATTGTCTTAAAACCTCCTGCTGTGTATCTGGAGATTGCTTTTGATTATGAAACACTTATTTATTATCTGACAGTTCTGAAAGAATATCATCCAAGGTATTTGGATGTTCTGGCAAGCCAAAACAGAAGTGGAAATATTAATGCACTGAAATCTTCACCACAGGTGCAATTCAAGGTAACTGATAGCCAAATGCTTCTCTTTGGTGGAGACAGACAACATTTATATCTATAAAAGGATAAACTCCATGATATATGCCTCCATTTCTTTCATCACTTTTGACTTCCATGAATAGATTTTGAAACACTTTACAAATATTTTAATCTACAAGAACTGAGAAAATGAAACAAAGATCCAGATAGCACTTCACAGTGCTTTGCAGCCCTCTCCAAGCAGTTTATAGAGACAGCATATTGCCCCAACAATCTGGGCTTTCATTTTACCAACCTCGAAAGTATGGAAGGCTGAGTCAACATTGAGCTGGTCAGGATTGAACTCCTGCGAGTAGAGTTAGCCTGCAATATTGCATTCTAACCACTGTGCCACCATGCTCTAAAGTAATTCCCCACTCCCATTCCCATCTAAATGAAGAGTATATAGAAGTAAAAGTAATAAAACTGGTATTCAATGGAAGTTTTTCTATCTTGTCACCCTGGGTTGCCAGCCTCAGCCGAAATCAAACTTGGAGATCTCTCCTTCCAATAAATGTGTGCATTTATGTACACATATGAAATAAAATAAAAATCAAATATATAAATATGTGTAGGTGTGTGTGTATCCAGATCTATTGCTATATAAAGAAACAATAGAATAAATACATTTAATAACTGAAATAAGGAACCCCATTTATAAAATAAAATTATCCATCAGTATCCATCAGTCATCATTCCTTATCAGGCACACACTACTCTCACCCACAGTATTGCACCACAAACACACATTCTTATCCTTCACAACAGCAGAAACTGCACAACAGAAGAGGAAAATGAAGCAGGTTGAAGAGACTCCTACAGGGAAGAAAAGAAGCCCCTTTAGACAATTTGGAAGTCTTAACTTCATTCACTGAGAAACCCTTTTCTTTAGTATTCTTTAGTATTCAGGCTAATTTTGATCCAGATGTTAATCTCTGGTTACTCTAATTGCTTGTTCTGGTAGGAAGAGTAAAATAATTTTAATCCTGCCTTTAAATGTAAATATATATGCAAGTGGCCTCATTGCTACTGATAATTCAGCAAGAAAGCAAGAAATGGATCCTTGTTCCAACCTGAATATTACCCTTATATCAGGTGTAATAACAATATCCAGTATTATTCATCTATTGTCCTGTTGGACACATTCCTTTATTCAATCATTGTAATTAGCTGCTTGGCACACAATAGCATGGCTATAACAATTACTATGAATTCCATTATTTAAAAGCACTGGCATGCCTTTGTTATACATTCAGCTCCACTGGGGCAATCACAATACCTTCTTTTTTTAATGGATAGCTTAAACTGTTTGCATAGCTAAAATTGCCATGAGGTTTTTAAAAGTAATTAATCACCCTTAAAATAAACGGGCTGATTTAGGCATTCTTATAACCAATGTGATGGCTATTTACCCACCGTTCAATGAAAGTAAGTAATGCAAATAATGTTATTGACTTTGGCATAAGCAAGAGCCGCAGTACTGCACAGACTCAAAAAAGGCCTTTTATTATTTTTTCTCTACTATGGACAAAAATATTTAAAAAAATAATGCATAACAACATCTTATTGCTAGGATGGCAAATGTGTTATTTTGAACAGCTTTCTGGACAAGATCCAAAGCTTTTTGGAAAGCATGCTGAAAAGGTTTTCATTTCTACCTCAGGCAGTAGGTATCAGCAACAGGATATGCTTGTGAAACTGATAATTTGAAAAGTCTAACTAGGCAAAGATGCTATCCAGCCAGTTTGGTCCAACTTGTGTTAACCAACTGGATTTTTTTTTTTAAATTACAGATAGTCCTCAAGATGCAATTGTAATTGCAGAATTGCGGGTGTGCTGAAAATGACAGGAGGCAGCAACATGGCCAGGAACACAGGGCCTGACCTCCTTCTATAACACAAGGTCCAAAGATGTTTAAAAAAAATAAGTGTGCAATGCGTGACAGGCATGTGGGGAGTAGGCCTAAGGCTTGCAGGATCCCGATGGGGCAAGATGGGGGTGAGAGGTGGGGGGGTGCTGTAGCACCCCTGCAATTGGTTCTAATGGTGAATGATCACATGAGCTGCAGCAGTTATAACACTGAAACAGGATTGTAGCAAGTAGTTTTTCAAGGATCTGTCATAACATCAAACAGCCTTTAAGTGACCAGTAATATCTCGACTTACGACCCCAATTGAGCCCAAAATTTCTGTTAAGTGATACATTTATTAAGTGAGTTTTGCTTCATTTTTTGACCTTTCTTGCCACAGTTAAATGAATCACCGTAATTGATAACTTAGTAACAGAGTGAATCTGGCTTCTCCATTGATTTTGCTTGTCAAAAGACTGCAAAAGGTAATCGCATTGCATTGGGACACAGCAAAGGTTTTAAGTATGAAGCAGTTGCCAAGCACCTGAATTTTGATCACATGATCATGGGGGAGCTACAAAGGTTGTAAGTGTGAAAAACAATCATGTCACTTTTTCAGTGCCGTTGTAACTTTGAATGGTCACTAAATTAACTGTTGTTAAATTGAGGATTGCCTGTATTCTCATCAGCTATGGGAAACAGAGATAGGCTGTCAGCCCATCAAGTAAGACCTAACTAAGAATCCAAATCAAGAGAAAATTATTTTTTTGATAACAGTAACATAGATATTCTGAACAGAATATCTATGTAACCCATGGAGGATGAAATAAAATTTCTGAATTCATTCATTTTGAATGTTGCGCAAAATGCAAACTGAATCACAACGATCACAACTGAAAAATTGGATAAATGCCTGCTGCAGTTTATGTTATAAATATGTTGTGCTTGGACACTACTTGTTCCTATATATTTCTGCAGTTTACTATTTCTGTTGTCCTGAATCTCTTTTCTCATTTTCTGTATTGTGTCTTTTTGTATTTGACTTAATCTTGACTTAATGAAAACAAAGTTATTTAATCTTTACTATCTCCACTGGATCCTTGTCATTCCTTTTTGTTCTCTAGTTATTACAAAGGTTCCTGACTTCTGTTATTCTACTTGATGTGTCACTAGAACAGCAAAATGCCTAACAAGTTACTTTTTTATATAATTATAGTACTATATCTGGGTTGAAAAACTTCTTAAGACCACTAGATGGCAGCAAAGAGATACAGAAAATGCTTTGCTACTGTCTAAGGGTTGTTTGAATGTTTGCAACAAAGATACAGCAACCTTATTCTTTTTTTATTTTTTTCTATTGAAATTTAAACAATCCTACTTTAGAGTAAAATGTACTACATATTTTAATGTCATAGAAAAAAGCCTGCCCTGCCTTTATTTTGTGCAAAAGATCATGGTATCTGAAAATATTCATTTTAAAAGAAGTAACTTTGTTTTGCTTATTCATGCAAATATTATTTATGCCCATTAATTTCAGCAAAGTATTTTGTGAACTTCATTATACTAAAGTTCAATGCTCCATGAGATACAGAATAGGTATCATCAGGCTTTGGGCTAAATCTATACAGATCTATACAATCTGCATTCTTTTTCAAGAGAGTTATAAATAAATGAACCACTCAGGTTGCAGTAACAGAATGTTTTCAAATGCACATATAAAGCAAGCACCAGCATGTAACCGAGCTACCAAAGCAGAACTTGGAGTTCACAAGGCTAAAACTTGGGCATATGAATGGCCCAAAATTGTAGAGGATGGCAGGAGAGAGATAATGTATTGCACTAAACGAGCCTTTCATGCTTTCACAAAAGAAAAGCAACTTTGTCCTTCCATTATGTCATGAATCCTCATTAGCATTAAATGATATTTCATTGTTAGTTCAGATAAGTTTGTTTGCTTAGTTTGTTCTTACTACATTCTTCAATGCAACTAGGAAAATATTAGATAAGAGAATTATTACCATATTGGTCCCACAAAAGGCAGATTAGATAAAAATAATATTTCCTGTACAAAATAGATTTGTCCATTGAAAGCTTGTAGAAAAAAGTGGCTTTTATACTACAAAAAGATGTATAATTTTAAACTGATGGAATAATTGAAATCATAATTTTAGGAAGAAAGCCACAATACAACAACAAATGAAAGTGTTTTTAAGGGAGCATTAAGGGGCAAACCATACATCTATTTCTTATCAGTAAAAGAAAGTAACTGTATACAGTAGGCATTTGTCTCATTCCTCTGCGCTAGATTGTTTTTGCTAAAAATCGCCCCAAAGTGGCTCTCTTTTGTCCCACAAATGCTTGTTGCTAAAAGTAGCACTTTAGCAATGACCTGTACCAGGTGTGAGATATTTGACTGAATTATGATTAACATTATCAAGTAACTAAATAACATACATCCAAGCTGCGTAAAGAAAGAATATATAGCAAGCACACAAAAATCTAAAGTCTGTAAAGAGAGATTTATTGTATATTTGCAAATTTATCATTTATATAAAGTAGTTCATTTTAGTCAATTGCTATTGACATAAATGAGAAAATCCATCCAAATTTGATAGACCTGTAGTTCCTGCCTCTGATATTTCATTATTTTAATATTATGGTTGTTTTCTAATATAGCCATTAAAGAAGTCTTAATCGGTTCTTACATTATCTAGACTCTTCCAGTGTTGGGCAATTATTATTCTAGCTGGCAAAATTAAATAGAGAATAAGTCCCTCTAACTATGAGATTTAATCATGTAAATATTGCAACACTGGAAAAAAATCATAATGTTAAAATAATGAAATATCAGAGGTTGGTACTTATCTCTCCAAAAACTGTATGTCAAAATGAATTCACTTTATCATATAAGTAACAGATGAAGGCAAGAGATGTACACATTGCTAATAATTGTTTCTTTCCTGTTATTTGTTATTTATTTTGTACCAGGGAGGCTGGGGAAGAGTCAGGAGAGGCCATGTGTGGATCTTGGGATGCTGGGGGAAGTCTTGGGAAGACCAGCAGAGGCCATGAGGAGTCTGAGGAGATCTCATGAAGCCAACATAGGTGTGATGAGGTACTATGGGGTAGGAGAAAAAGTGACAGGAGGTAATTATTGAAGCAACTTGTGACCTTTCCTGACCAGCTTTCTTGTTGACTTTGTTTGGGAAGCTACCACAGAACGTCACAAATGCCAATCATATGACTGAGGCCCATTGCAACATCATATCTGCAAGCTGGGTGGGCACCCAAGTGCTTGACTTACAATCATGTCAGCATGGGAGTCTTGTAACATTTGGTACTTTGGGGCCAGCTGTATGTCCATTTTTTTCAATGCAACTGCAATTTTGAATGAATGGACATAAGCCAAGGACTACCTGTACTTTAATCCACACCTTGGATAATGAAGTCATAACTGATTGTAAAATTGCTTGCACAATGACTTGCTTAAATGGAATAAAAGTACTAAATACGACATTTGAACAAAAACAAAAATAAGATACAGAAAGGTTTTGAATTGCAGAATTGTGCCATTGAATTTTAAAACAATGTTAGAAAATCCAGGGTTTTTTCCTCATTTCTTATTAGATTCTCTTGGCCTTTAGCTTCTCATCTTTCAATAAGTAAATACAAATAGTTCCAGCCAATGTGATTCTAATCAGTAAACAGGAGAAGGAAGAGCCAGTATATTATGCAGCAAGAAAAAATCCAAAAACTCAAAAGAACAAGAAAGTAAGATCTTCCATTAGCAAAAAGTTATGGAGTTTAATCCATTTATATATTTCTGTTATTTAAATAAACTCGGTTATTGTTATTTAAGTGTGAGGTGATCTTATAAAGAACATGCACCTATTAATCAAAAAGATTTGTGCAACTATCCTTCCTCTTTCTTGGAAGTGAAGGAAAAAACACAACATAATTTATACATGGTAGTTTTTCACATTTCTCACCATCCTACCCAATTCTTTCCCTGAAGCAGGATGATTGTGCAATAACAGACTCATTCTTTGAAAACTAATTTTACAGCAAATGATAAGCTCAATAATTTAATAAAACCACTTGTTTTCTTCACTACTACTAAATATATACAACTGAATCAGCCATATTGAATGTATAGTTTGCAATAATGTATATTTTTTTCTTGGGACATCTTGTGATATTTAATTTTATCATTAATTCCATTTATATTATCTCAGAACTGTAAGTTATCATGTAAGACTTTGAAAAGCACTGGAAATCAGTTGATTATGGTAATATATAAAAGTAAACAGTCACAACAATACTTCAAAAATAATCCACGTTTAAAATGTACTGATAGAAAGTAACTATTTGAGATCATTTTCTTACATTAAAATATAAAGAGAGTATTTATGAAAATGTGAATAGACATCTTCAAATATATCTAGAATACCTCCTTCTCACCTCCTACATGTGCTAGACCAGGGGGTCACCAACCTTTTGGACCTCAGGGACCACCAAACTCAATTTTAAATCCCGAGGACCACTAATATGAATTTTTTAAAGATAAATACATTTGTAAAATAATGATCAGAGAACTTCCATGTTATTAATATGAAATGCACCTATTTAATATAACAAAATGGTTAAATATATTAATAAATGCTTAAATATTAAAATTAATTTTTAATATAAATATATATATAAATATATAAGTATCTATATATATCCATATTCCTAGCCATATTGACTGCACAGCCATGATGGAACTGAATTCAAAAGATCGCTGTCCCACTCCTGAGGACACATGGATTCCTCAGCCGCATTTGAAACAACAGAAGTGGGAGGGAGGTGAGGGAGAGTGCCCTTCACCTTTAGACGTGGGGTTTTAGCTCCGAACTCCTCATGGAGAGATGATGGGCTAACTTTGAGGGAGGCGGCTTCGGAGTGAAGCGCTATGGGTTTCATTATAAGCCTCCCCCTCCTCCCTCCCCTCATTTGAATGCTGCCCCAGGCTGGCTAGGAACCAATTTGGAGGCCAGTGAGCCCCGCCCCCTCTAGTCCTCTCCCAGCATTTGAAAGCAGAGGAATGTCACTCCTCTAACTTGGAGAACAAATGCTACTCGCATTTGCGTGGCATCAGCATTCTGCCTTCACTGTGGTATATTTGCAGCAGCTTGCATCTTCCAGCCACCACCACTTCAGCCCACTTGCACCGCGCCCCCCGCTCCCCTGCAACAGCACCATTACCTCATTCCGGCTGGCGAGGGATACGCACGTGCCACCCCCTATGGTGGAGATTTCCAGCTCTACCACGGGCCAGTCCCATATTCCAGAACTGCAGTAGTCACAGGACTGGCCCTTTGGTCATCCCAAAGCAGCTCCTCCATGGCAGGTCGGTGCACCCAGGTGGCACAGCTGCTCCAGGATGACTGAAGGGCCAGTCCTGTGACTACTGCAGCTCTGGAATATGGGATTGACTTTCCCACCGTTAGGAAGCCACCCCGGGGCGGATTTCCCTCCCCCGCTGTTGGTCTTACCTTCCAACTCGCGTGGCTCTACTGAAGGTAAGGTTTGCGCTTGGCCGAAGGATGAGGGCCAGTGGATGGGCAGGCCATGTGGGTAGCGCAGCCTTGTGTTCCCATGCAGTCTGGATTAATTACTTTGGTGGGGACATTTCTCTGTGGACCACCAAAATTTTCTTGCAGACCACCAGTGGTTCCTGGCCCATCAGTTGGTGACCACTGTGCTAGACCACAATTCTTCACCAAATATCCAGGACAATTTTTAAAGTATTTTATTTTATATAGTACTACGTTTTATTTTTACACTGTGAGCTACTTTGATCAGAAATTTGTTTGTAGGCAGGCAGTTAAAATGTTAAACAAAAACAATCCAAGAAACTTTTGTGTTTGAAAGCAAGTTTAAAGAAAACTAATAATATATTTAATAACTGGCTATGTGCTGCACTTTAGATCACCCAGAAATATAGTTCACCATATAGTCAGGAAAAAATATTTTCTTCCAGTCACCTCCCATTTATTAGAAGATCTGAAAAGAGCCAACATATACTCAAAACTCTGTATCGGAGATGGGTAATCATGGTATGCAAACCTAGTGCCTCACAGAATGGCCAAAACTCATCTGTGTAGGCAGCAGTAATTGATTTGGCTCTATTTTAGGGGAACAAGGGGTTAAGAATATTGTGTGTGTGTGTGTGTGTGTGTGTGTGTGTTCGCCCCCTCACAAGGATCAGACCATGCTTTTTCCTAATTTGCCTATTTCACTCAGCAACTTTTTACCAAAACAAATTTTCAAGTACCCACAAACAGAAGATGACTTGCTTCACTGTGCTCTAGTAGCTCAATTTAAATAAAACATGTTTCTCCCCATCCATGCGTTTCACATTTCCAATTGTTTACTCATTTTCCTGAATTAATATAAACAATATAAATGTTAATATAAATTTTCCTTTTTATCAAATGTTTTCATAAGAAAACACCAGCATATCATTGAAAAAGAAGATCTGTGGATCTTTTGAGTACAATCAACACTATCTTAAACTTACCGTACATTTGTTTGGCTTCTCCCCCGAATGCACTCTCATATGAATAAGCAATTTGTAACGGGCGTTAAATGGTTTGTATCTTCGAGGGCACCCGGCCCAGAAACAAGTAAAATCTTCCCCTTTCCTCTGGTCAATGTGAATTTTTTCTATATGTCTCACAAGTTCTTCTTGCTGATCATAGGTAGCAGTGCAGTCTATCCAACGACAGCAGTGTTTGCCACTGAAATCATCAAGTTCACTGTCTTCATCTAAAAAACAGTTCTGGATAGATGCAGGCAAGGAAAGTGGCCGGGGATGGTTGATGAGTGCATGCTGATGTGCGTGATAGGGAGGCGGTGGACCAGGGGGAGGAGGAAGCACGGTGGGAGCCAGTGAAGAAGCAGAGGGAATGCTATTTTCATTTCCAGAAAAAATATCCCCCTGTCTGCCCTTCACAAGGCCCATAGGCTGGCTGTCTACTAGACATGTACCTTGTTGAACCATCATATTATTTGTGATCAACGGCTGTAGACTGCTTTGCTCCAACTGTTGCATCCGCTGGTATTCACCGTTTCCATTTTCACTGTAGTCTGGAGGGTTAGCATTGCAATTAGCCACAAGAAGCCTTTTTTGAGGATTTGGTATAGAGCAAGTCTGGGGAATGCAGCTTCCCTTTATTCCTAAGAAATGCCCATAAACTTCAGGTTGAGGAGAGATGTTGCATGGAGATGTTCTTGAACCATTTATATATGCAACTAGGGAAGTAGGGGAGGTGCGGATGATTGTATTGAAGTCAATCCCAATGCCATCAGACAAAGGGGACAGAGATAGTGCTCTCTTTTTCGCGGAATGAGATCTGGCTGAGGAATGGTGAGGACTAGAATAAGGGGGATGGTTGTTTTCCATACTGAGCAAGTAAGATGGCAATGAAGTAGAAAAGTTGTTGGACATAGATATCCCAGGTGTAGCATTTGTGACATCACCAAACTGACTGCTGTTTTGTGAAGCCGAGTTGGAGGGAAGAGAAGGATAAATTCTATAACCATGAAACCACTCTTGTTTGACACTCTGTATTGACTGGCTTTCTGAAAGGCTCAAGGTTGTGGACGCCAAAGATTCTCGTGATATGAGGGATCTGCAGTAAAGATCGGAAAAGAAAGAACAATGTAATCTTAGCAAGTGAATTATAGATTTTGGTGATTACCGGTAGCTTTGACTTAGAACAATTCATTTCATGATCATTCGAAGTTAGAGCGGCACTGAAAAAAGCAACTTATGATCATTTTTCATGCTTATAACCACTGCAGCATCCCCATGGTCATGTGAACAAAATTCAGGTGCTTGGCTACTGGCTAATATTTTTGATGGTTGCAGTGTCCTGGGATTATGTGATCACCTTTTGCAACCTTCTGACAAGTAAAGTCAATGGAAAATAAAGATTCACTTAACAACCATGTCACTAACTTAACAACTGCAGTGACTCACTTAAGAAATGTGGCAAGAAAGGTTGTAAAATGGGACAAAATTCACTTAACAAATGTCTTGTTTAGCAATGGGAATTTTGGGCTCAATTTTAGTCATAAGTCGAGGACTATCTGTATATGGAACAGTTGGCATACACAGCTCACTTACTTATTTTTGATAATTAGAATTAAAACTTTAAATCTTGATCTTTGCATATTCAAATGAGCACCGTCATCACAGCTGTGACCTATCCAATATGGTATCACCATAAGAATTTAGCCTTTTACCACACTGGAAGCCCTGTGTACATCTCAAAAGCATCTTCTGAAGAACATCCAACTCTCATGAAAGACCAGTAAACTAGTCCTTCAAGCTTTTTACCTGCAGTTACCTGTTCTTTACCTATTGCTAAAACTAATTTCCAATGTCATCATCATCATCATCATCGTCATCGCATCAGCAGCAGCAGCATCATACACTTTCCCCATAAAGTATGAAAAAAACTAAAAAAAGATTCTGCCAAATTTGGTTACAGAATCCTTCATTACACAGGCTGCCTACATCAACCACAGGTCTTTGCCATAAGAGATTAGAGATCACTGCTTCCTATATAACATTAAATTAATAAATCAATCGGCTTACTACATTTCTTTACTAGAAGTTTAACAATTAGTATCCCCATGTACATTTGCTCAAGTTTATTTAACATTTTTCTTTCATTTATATTAAAGCTTACCAACTTACTGTAGCCCATAATTCTAATATCATGGAAGTAAACTCAGAGGTATTAGTGGCATGTACAAAACTAATCATTGGTGATAAATTCAAAATGTTCTAAGGATGATAATATGATGGTCACATTGATTCTTGATTGCAATGCAGTGTTAAGTGGTATGCACCAGGAAAGATAATTCCAAACTGAATGGCATAAAACACTCTTCTGATGTTGCAGATAAGCCTTGCTATATTATTGAAGAAAATAAAAACAGAATGCAAGACCTTGTATCAGATGGTATATCTGGATTTGACATATTCATAGCCCTCTGTAAACTAGGGCTGATTTGGCTGCATGCTGTCGAGACCTGTTGAGTCGAAGGAGATACAGGTCCCAGTCTCTGAACCACCATTGGATTGCTGGTGATTATCAAATTGTTGCAGCTGTTTTTTCCAATGGACTTGCACTGAGATCCGTAGACAAACGCTCCTAAAAATAAAGAAGTCAGATAAACTATTACATTATTTCTTTAAAATGACTCTGTTAATTAATCTCTAGTATGCTTCCCCACCCCAACCATGCAACATTAAGGAAAAACGTTTTCATTAAATGTGGTCATACCATATGTTAAAGAGTCCCCTCTGAAGGAGGAGGGCTATTCAAAAATTTGAAAAACAAATGAATAAATAAAGTTGTAGTTCATTAATTACATTGGTGAGGAGATTAAATTATAGAAATCATTTTAATGAAAAGAAATGTGGGGTTGCAACTTAATTTGTTTTGCACTACACTTGCCCTAGTTCACATAGTGAAGATATCAGTGCTTGATACAACAGGTACAGACCTAGGTATCTTCCTCCATAAGCCAATGGTTGATCTCTTCCAGGAACTTGACATGGCTTAGTCCTATGGCAATACAGTGCTCATCCCATAAGTTCCTCCCCTTCCCTCACTGCAATTAGCCTCTTGGGGAGGGTGGGGGAATAGCTCCATTACAAGACAGTGCCTTCCGCTTTCAATCCTCACAGCTGGCCTAAAAGTCCACCCTGTCCTGTGGTATTGAAGGAAACTGAGAGACATCAAACAGAACCTTGACTGTATACCTTTCCTACCCTGGTTCACCAAAGGACTCCAACAAGAGCAACCAACATAGCTTTGGTCAAATGCACAGGCCTGCATCCCAAGTGCCAAGGGTCCAGATCATTCATTTCCTCCAGGGTTCTTGGGAACTGCAACCCTGATACCAACTCAACAGGAGTAGGTTGATAATTACCCAAGATAGTTGAGATAAGCTGCGGCTTTTTTCAGAAAGAGTCATATCACTTCTTAGGTGGAAGTTTGGAAGCAAAAATGATTTACTTAAGGACGTATTTACAACGGCCCCTTTCACTAGCCAGATAGGGCAGGGTGGTGGTAGAGCAACCTGTCCATTTCCTCAGGATCCACAGGTTCAAATCAATCCTAGATTATTTCACAAGACAGCCCTTCTTCATTACAGCTGAACTTGGATTTCCCCAAATGAGATCATGTATTCTTAAACAATGTTGCCGGGCATTTCAATTTTCAAAACTGCTTTTTAACTAAAGTATATCAAACAAACCATCGATAATCATTAGAATCAGAAAATCTACTTATGTTAATTTGTGGGATCTGAGTGGATCAATTTACAAGGTGCAAATGCAAATGGAGTACAAAAACTAACAGCTTTCAAATTCCTTTTTTCAGCCAAAAATATCTAACAATGTGTCTTCAGGGAATATAGACTTTATATTTTTGCCAGTTATTTCATAGTGGAAAACAGGCAACTATTTTTAAGTACAACTTTAACCACAAATTGCAGTTCTGAAATAACACAGTGACACCAATTGACCTTTTTCAATACTCTGTTTACAGAGAAAAAAGTTGTCTATCTATATGTATTATTAGTGGTAACATAGCGATAAATTTACATTATGCAACCCTGTAACATGAATTTGGCTTTCATGTTGAAAATACAAGAATCCCTTTCCCCTTTTCTTTTTATTACCCGAAACCTTTAGTTACTGCAGAGAGCAAGAAAGTTGACTGTGATAGAAATAGGCCACCTTTACCAAGATGATAGGAGGAAAAACACCAGTTAAGTCCAAAAGAAGAAGTATGGGCAAGTAACTCAGGCTGACCTCCCTAATTCATATCCTGTGCTTTCCAGAGGAAAGGAGAGTAAAGCACAGTTGAACTTGCAAGATTATATTACTACAGTCAATATTAATAAAAGTGGTTTTAGCCTTCTTCTTATGATTTGGTCTACATAGTGGGGCTGACAGTTTATTCCCGAAGAAGTTTCCATACCACACTGCTCTTGAGGATATGGTAGGAAATATGGTAATCCCCTTGGTTACTGTTAACTCCTGGTGAATTCATTGTCATTTCTGTGTATTTTTTGCAACAAAATTATCGAAATAGTTTTCCATTGCCTTTTATATTTAGACTTGTCAACTTCCCAGTCTGTCTCACTGCTTGTCATTCTTGGTTGTCTTTCATTCTAAGTACGGATCCAATCCTGCTTAATTTTCTGGAATCAGCCAAGGTTGGATATGTGTGGCATATAAATAAAGTATGATTGGATAGAGACAACAACTATAATATTGGTGGCAATAATTGAATCTGTAATTACAGAGGGCTTTAAATTGAAGATACAATTTGGACCAGAACTTTTTTGCCAGGTAAAATTTGTGATGTTCCAGTAGAACGTACAGGAATTTCTATTAACATTTTTATTTAACATATAATTTTTATTCCATAATATTATTAGAGATGGATTTGGAATTCTTCATACAAATACTGCTTTTTCATGACACTGTTTATCATATTCATTATTGCTTATCATATTAACATTAAGCTTTGATTAGGGAACTGTAATTAGCAAAGAATAAAAATATATCAAGTTAAGCATTCATAACCAAATCAACAGAATTGTCAGCTAACGTGTGAAAAAAGTCTGTTGGAAAAAAATGAGATAACTATGAAAGGCAAGACAAAGAAAAAATATCAGAAAACATGAAAAAGACTTTTATTTATTTTGCCCACTTAACCACTTTCAAAACTTTCTAAAAATTATTAGGAGACACTATATTAATGGTCCTGCATTTTAGTACCATGTGAGAAGAACATAAAGAAGGTTTGAAGAACAAATTACTTTACCGGGATCTTGACAAGAATACATATCTTTTTTTTTTTAAATTACATTTATATGCCGCCCTTCTCCGAAGACTCAGGGCGGCTTACAATTTCTGGGATACAACCCAGTGTGCTCAGCAATAGCCTTCATTCCATTGTATATGCCTGCTTATTACTAAGCAGCATTTTTACAAGGTCAGCTAATTGCCCCCAACAATCTTGGGTCCTCAATTTACCTACCCTGAGAGGATGGAAGGCTGAGTCAACCTTGAGCCTGGTGGGATTCGAGCCTACAATAATTGTAGGCAGCTGGATCTTAAGAGCAGGCATTTAACAGCCTGAGCTACCAAGGCTCATCTTGAACAATAATACCATCATTGCTTCCTTATTGAAAGTCTGTCTCTATGAAGAAAGCACGAAGTTCAGTTGCTAACTGGAGAGACAACAATCTGTTCAGATTGCAAGATTTTATTATCAACATCTCAAGTATTTTTTTGCTTTTCTATATTCAATTGGTTCTAAGGCAAAATATGGAAAGAAAGAGAAAAAGAGGACAACCAACAGCAAGGTGGATGGACTCAGTTACAATGGCGATGGGTGCACCATTGGAGGCCTGAAGAAACAAGTTAGGAAGAGATCCTCAGGGAGAAAAATCTATCTATGTAGTCACTAAGAATTGACAATGGTTTGATAATCGGTCAAATAAAACAACAAACAATATTCCAGTTATGATTACCAAAGTGAATAAATCATTTTCCCCAAGATGCTGGAAATGCAATGAAGAAATTGTATCTTTCTTCTATATGTCATGGCAATATTGTAAACTATACTGGAAATTAATTCATCATACAGTTCCAAAAGTTGTAATCCCATTTCAACCCAGGAGGTTTTTTTTATTAATGTCTGAAATAACTTCCTGCCTACAAATGAAATCTGATGTACAATTAAATTTTGTTTGGAAACCATTTGTGTACAATTTTATGCATGGAATTGTGTCACAAATTTGGATTCTAGACTTCATTTACTTATATTAAATTAACTAGAATTTAAACTGACATCTAATATAAACTTTATTTATAGTGATTTTAGATATATTATTTAATCTTAATATTTTTGCATTTTTTATTATTGATTTTAATTGCACTTATCAAATATTTTCATAGCTTAATAGAGAGATGTTAGATGTGAAATGTACACAACACACTAAGTAGTAATGTTGTATGAGAATATATTAATTTTATGATGGTTTAACTTTGCTGGTTATTTAAGATTTTCTAGCAATTCATCATCTTTATTTTATTGCTTATATTAGAGTTTTTGTCTTAATATCCATTTAAATCTGTATTTATTTGTATATATAACTATTATTTCTGTTCTTTTTTGCTTTAAAACTACAACAAAATTAAATATAAGGTGACCAACTTTTTTACTATGAAAAGGAGGACACAAATAAATTGAACAAAAAAACAAAAGCCTCTTGCGTGCGGTACACTCTTGCATGCGGCACACAATTGCACACGGTGCACTCTTGCGCGCGGCACTCTCTCTCAAAACAATTCTCCTGTGTGGAGCGCATGAGTCTCATAGTCGTGTCTCGCCGCACTGTACCGAGCCTTGATGAATCGTCATGTCAAATACAAATACGTCACATCACACACAACAGATCAGATCGGCATCGATCAAATACCGAGTTTTACAGATTAGTCTTCAAATATCAAAAAGGAGGACATGTAGGAGGACACTTTTCGAGGGAGGACAAAACTTACAAAAGGAGGACTGTCCTCCCTAAAGGAGGACGGTTGGTCACCTTATTAAATAGAAGAATAAAAAAATAATGTATTATAGTTTACCCTATGTTAATCGACTAATTTGATATCCTCAACTGCAGATGAATGTATCTTCTTATTTTCAATATTAATTAAATTCAAGACTAGTTCAGTTGATGCCTTTGAATATGGAATGAGGAGGCAATATCTAATATTTAACTCGAAGCCACTGATGTCTTAAATCAGTCTTCACTAACGATACAACTTTTCCAGAAAATGTTAAGCATCAGGAAAAAATGTTCAAGAAAAATTACAATTTATGCTACAAACTAATACCTGTCATAGCTAGAAATTCATTTCTGATACCTTATAAAATGTATCATATATAATTTTGTTACTGGGGTCATTATAATTAAGCAAGATCCAACCTGAATTTGCAATTCAATTCAAAAAACAGATTCAATTTCAATTTCCTCATCCAATTATCAAATTAATTCAGTTCAGAGACTTCATTTAAAAAAAAGGGGTTTGATACTTACCTGATATGCCCGTTCTCTTTGAGCTGTGAAGAACATCCAGTGATGGGAGGTGCTTCAGTCTCTTCTAGGAAGGCTGGGCTTAAACTCGAGGACGCTCCTCCTCCTCCATGAGACTCCTCCTTAGCATCCCCAGTTTTGCGAAGCCAAGCTACTGATACCCTATATGCTTAAGCTTATGTAATAACCCTGGCCGAAACAGACCCCCTACCAGATGGAAAAAAGGGTGGGGCTGGATGCTCCTCACAGCTCACAGAGAACGGGCGTATCAGGTAAGTACCAACACCCTTTCTCCCATGAGCTGTTCAGAGCATCTAGTGATGGGACATACCAAAGCTTGGCTGTCAGCCTTCAAGATTTCCTTCTTTTGCTTTGCATCTTTTGGCTGTCATAAGTAACGGGGGGAGGAGGGGGACTTGATTATGGGAAGTGAGCTGGAGGTTTTGTTAAGAAGAAGTATATCAGTTGGGGGGGTTTTTTTCTTGCTTTGATTTCTGTCTTATGCTATGCGCAGCCGCAGCTCTTTATCAAAATATGCCAAGGTCAACGGACAGAGGCCTCATCACCACCTGGAGATGCCCACATGACGTTATCTACAACTTTTAATTGGGTAGCCTGCTTGAACTATTGTGGGTGGGAACGTTACCATCACTTTGTATATGTGGTTTTCGTGCTCATTCTCTCAGATTCAGAATTCTTTTGTTGCTACCACTTGATTTCCAGTAAAAGATATCTTTTCTCTAATTCATGGAGTCTAAGTATTTCTTTCTTGGATTTTGAATGGAGCACTACCTGACATTGGCACTGTCCTAAGGGAGGGACTCTGTCTGGGTTGCAGACCTAACTGTCTCTGAAATAACTTGCTGTAGAACTTGCCTACCAAATAAAGCCAAATAAAGCAAATACATCAATTTTATAATTTCTAATAAATGGAGATGGAGAAGCCCAGGTTGCAGCTTGGCAAATCTCCTCTATTGTAGCTTGGGTCGCCCATGCTGCTATGGTGGCTGCACTACTGGTGGAGTGAGCAGTAATGCCTTGGGGCACTGGTATCGAGTGAGAATCATACGACTTAGCGATGGTGGCCCTTAGCCATCTACCTATGGTAGAGGAGGAGACCTTATGCCCCAGGGTGTTAGGCTGAAAGGACACGAAGAGGGCTTCTGTCTTTCTGGAGGGCGCCGTGCTATCTATGTAAATGCGTAAAGTCTTTCTTATGTCCAAGCGGTGTCATTGGTATTCGAGCCTGTGTGATGGACATGAACAAAAATTTGGGAGCACCAGCTCTTGAGCTCTATGGAATGCCGAATTAACTTTTGGAATGAAAGAGGGATCTGGTCTGAGAACCACTCTATCCAAATGGAAAATGCAGAGGTCTTTGCGCACCGATAATGCAGCTAGTTCAGAGGTTCTTTGGGCAGATGTAATTGTTATCAGGAAAACTACTTTGTAAGTTAGAAATCGAAGCATCGTCATCCTTAGTGGCTCGAAGGGACCTGTAGTAAGGGCCAATAGTACTTTCTTTAAGTCCCAAGTTGGATAGCGGTGCACTACGGGGGGCCTCAAGTTCTTGGCACCGCGCAGAAAACTGCGAATGCGAGGGTGATGAGAGATGGAGGTAAGACCATCTCAAGATATGACTGAAGCCAGGGCCGCCACCTGTCTCCGCAGAGTATTGGGTGATAACCCTTTGTTTAGGCCCTCCTGTAAAATTCTAACAACTGCGCTACTTATGAGGAAGTGGGGTCGATCTGAACCCTCTGACACCAGTGGCAGAAGCTAGACCAGGTGGCCTCATAGATTTGGTTCGTCGAAGGACATCTAGCTGACTGAATAGTGTGAATAATTTGAGTAGAAAGGTGTTTATCTCTCAGACGTCGCCACTCAACTTCCATATGGCTAAGTTTAGCCATTGGGGGTCTGGGTGTAGCACTGGGCCTTGAGACAGCGATATGACTGATGATGGGATCCTCCACGGTGGTACCGTCGAGAGGTCCTTCAAGTCCGCGAACCATGCTCGCCTTGGCCAATAAGGACCCACTAATAGTAGATCTGCTTTTTCTTCCAGCAACTTCTGAATCAATTTGGGGATCATGGGGAGGGGAGGAAAGGCATATAGCAGTCCGGTGGGCCAGTGACATCTGAGGGCGTTCACGTCCTCCGTTCCCTGCGATGGATAACGAGAAATGAATCGAGGTAGCTGTGCACTGAGTGGGGAGGCAAACAGGTCAACAACCGGTTGGCCCAACCTCTGAGTAGCCTCCAGAAAGATCTTGGGGTCCAGATGCCACTCTGATTGATCTAATGTGGCTCTGCTGAGACAATCCGCTTGTACATTTACTACTCCAGATATGTGCTCCGCTTTTAGAGAGAGATGGTTTTCGCCCACAGGAATAGTCTTTCTGCTTCCCTCATTAGTAGATTGGAATGAGTGCCCCCTTGTTTGTTGATGTGGGCCTTTGTAGTTATGTTGTCTGTTAAGATAAGCACGTGTTTGCAATGGAGATGCGGGAGGAATTGTTGGAGTGCTAAGTACACCGCTCTCAGTTCTAGCCAGTTGATATTGTGTGCCTTCTCTGAATCCGTCCAAAGGCCTTGCGCTGTATGTGATTGGAAGTGGGCCCCCCATCCCACTAGACTGGCATCTGTTGTAACAATTGACCTGTGTGGATCCTTGAAAGGGCAGCCCTTGTTGATTTCGGGTCGTGTCCACCATCGTAGAGATCTGAGAACGGTTGATGGAACTATTACGCAAATCTTGACATCGTCTCTCCTGGCACGTTGGTATGGCAACAGGAACTATTGCAGGGTTCTTGCATGGAACCGGGCCCAGGGGATAATAGAAATACAAGAAATCATTTTTCCGAGCAATTTAGAAAGGAGACATAGTTGTACTTTCCTAAGAGTTCTGATCTGTTGAGCCAAATCTCTAATGCTTTCTTGTCTGTCAGGGGAGAGGAAAACTTTGCTTTCCAGGGTGTCAATGATGGCGCCAAGGTGAATGAGTCTATTAGAGGGTGTTAAATGACTTTTTGATCAATTGATTGAGAACCCATGTCCTCTTGTCTGAGGCCAGCTGCAGTTGGCGTGAATGTTGCCTCTGGGGCCCTCCTTGGGGAGAGAATGTTAGAAATAGCCTCCTGGGGAGGTTGTATCAATATGCTGCTCCTTCTGGATCAATCCAGAGGGGCGGTTGGAGGGTTCTGGGCCTGTGAGGTAGAGGGTATGATTAGTGGTGAAGAGGTGGTTTGTACAGCTGCTCATGTACATTTTTCCACCTGCCTTTCTAATGCCTGAAGGTATCAGCTGCATCTTTCTGCTGCCTTAAAGGGCTTTTGGGCTCCATGGACTTATCTCTATTTTTAGCAGTTAGTCTAGATCTGGGGTTGTAGTTGCTGGCCATGGTAATGCCTTTGATAGATTAGCAATGTAAAGAGGCTATGAAATTAGGTGGCTGGAACATCTAGGGGCCTGCTCCCTTAAGGGGCAGGGGATCCTGGAATAAATAGTTCCCCGATGCCTTTAGCAAATATTGTCTCCTTGTTCTGTTTTGCTTTATTTATTTATTTATTTATATATATTTTAACAAATTAAATATTTGTAGAATTTAAGTCTCTTTGTAATTGAAACTTGGAAGTTGTCAATCAAGTCAATTTTTGAATAAAGTACTTGTAATATCAAATATGGAGACCAGAACACACACACACCCCCAGACCAGGCACCTATTTGAGGGCACAGAGGTCTGTAACTGGTAATTAGATCAGTTTAGCTGCACTTATTGCCTGTGGAATCCAGCAATTCAAGTCCTCTATCATCCAGTGGACTGGTGGTAGGGACCCCACTTTCCAGGTCCCCAAGAAGGGAAACCTTGTTGGGTAACTTGCCTCACAGACAGTAACAATTACTCAGCAAATTTAACCACGCAGCCATTTAAAATGGCGGCCGCCTCGTGGCAGAATGAAAACAAAAGCAGCTATCACCGCCCTGCTGAAAGCAAAACTGCTCAGGGGGAAGGCGCAGGGGCTAATTCCCTGCCCTGAGGTGTTCTGCAGAGAAAGCCTCGTAATAAAGGGAAAAAAAGGCTGCACTGTTTAAATTGAGGCTTCGAGCCACAAGGAGATGGAGCGTTTACTCAGCCATCTGGGAGATCAGTGAGATAAACCTCCTTGTTGAGGAGGTTAAGGCTGCGGCTCTGAAACTAGAGGCTTTTAGCCTCAGGGCAGATCGGAAAGATAAGCCACCGGGTTTATAATAATAATAATAATTTATTTGACTTGTATGCCACCCTACTCCCTAAGGACTCAGGGCGGCGAACATTAAAACAGAACAAATTTACAATAAAAGAGAATTAAACAGCCGAATACAGTTAAAAGTTAAAATTAAAACCCTCAGCCCCGGTCATTCCAGGCCGGCCTGTTGAAACAACCAAGTCTTCAGGTCCCGGAAGGAGCAGAGGTCGGGGCCAAACGGAGATCCAGGGAGCTGATTCCAAGGGCAGGCTCCCGGAGAAGGCCCTAGCCCTGGGAACCGCCAGCCGACAGTGCCTGACCGACGGCACCCCAAGGAGGCCCTCCTATGAGAGCGAACAGGGCGATCGGAAAGTGATGCTGGCAGGAGGCGCCCGCAGTACCCTGGACCCAAGCCATTTAGGGCTTTATAAGTTGTTACTAACACCTTGAAGGCACCGGAGGTGACGGCAACCAATGCAAGCCGCGAGGAGGGGTGTAACATGGGAGTATCGGGATACCCCCATCACAGCCTCACAGGCCGATTCTGCACCAGCTGTAGCCTCCGGATCGCTGCAAGGGGAGCCCCATGTAAAGAGCATTGCAGTAGTTGATTCTAGAGGTGATGAGCGATGAGTAACCGTTCAAGGGCATCTCGTCCAAATAAGGGCGAGCTGGCGAACCAGCCGAACCTGGGCAAAAGCCCCCTGGCCAGCAGCCCCATGCTCCTCCAAACCAAGCTGTGAATCCAGGAGGACACCCAGGTTCCTCGCCTCTATCCACGGGGCAACACCTCTCCCCATGACCAAAGATGGTACATCCAATAAAGACCGAGATGCGGTAAGAACAGCCACTCAGTCTTGGTGGGGTTGAGCTGAAGCCTGTTACTCCCATCCAGACCCATACCGCCTCCAGGCACCGGACATCACGAGAGAGCATCACTGATCTGGTCTGGGGTGGAGATATAAAGCTGGGTATCATCAGCATACTGATGATACCTCACCCCAAAACCTCGGATGAGAGGCTAGAGGACAGACCCCTGAGGCACCCAAGTGAGGGGCCTGGGCCACCTCTGCCCCTGCCAACACCGATGCTGAATGCCCGAGAGGAAGGAGGAGAACCACCGCAAAAATGGTGCCCCCACCCCAATCCTCTGAGCGCTGCAGAAGGATACCATGGTCGATGGTATCGAAAGCCGCTGAGAGATCTAACAGGACTAGGACAGAGGAAAACCCCTGTCCCGAGCCCTCCAGAGATCATCCATCAGTGAGACCAATGCTGTCTCCTGCTGTGTCCGCCCTGAAGCCCGATTGATACGGGTCTAAATAATCAGCTTCCTCCAGGAACAAGGGAAGCTGCTGAGCCACGCTCAACAACCTTCGCTAAAAGCTAAGGTTGGAGACAGGACGATAGTTGTTCAAAACGGCCGGGTCCAAGGCAGGCTTTTGAGGAGGGGCTCACCACAGCCTTTCACAGGCAGTGGAAAGACTCCTCACTCAAGGAGGCATTAACAACTGCCGAGCCAGCCAGTAACCTCCCTGGAGGCATACACCAACCAGGAAGGACACGGTCCAATAAACACGGTGGAAGACAGCCTCTCATGATCCTGTCCACCTCATCAAGGGAGACCAGGTCAAACTCAACCCAGATGGAATCCACCAGACTCATCGCCACCCCATCATCAGACCACTGCCAATCAGAGTCCAAGCCGGCACCACCGAGCCACCTTATCCGCCAGATGTAAACTGAATTCCTTCTGCTCTGCTCTGCAAAGGGTCATCCCCCTCTCAATTGAAGGAGGGAGCAGTCACCAAACAGGGCAGTAGGGCTTATCATGGCGACCAATCAGAGTGAGAAGTAAGCATGCCTCGCCGCCGCCCTGATCGCTTCCAGATAGGTCCTGATATAGGCTTGCAACTGGACATGGTCGATTCGAGCAGCTGGCCCTCCATCTGCTCTCCAGGCGTCTTCTCCGCCGCTTTCATCCCCCCGAGCTCCTCGGAGAACCAGGGCTTTCATCGGGCTCACGGCAGGGAAGAGGCCAAGGGACAACCCGACGAGTGCCGACGCCTTCTGCCAGCCAGGCTGCCGCCAGCCTCGCCAAGCTGTGGTCAGGGAGGCGGGCAAGGACCCCAGCCATCTGAAACCTCCCGGTCCATTAGGCGCCTGGGGCGAAACCATGTGAGCTGGCTCCTCATCCCAGCAGCCAAGGACAGCCAATGGAAAGACCAGCCACAGGAGATAGTGATCTGTCAACGATAAAGGGAGGGTAGATGGAGAACCCTCCCCAGGCTTTCTTAGCCTGGGAGGCTGGAACACTTGTAAAAACGAGCTAAAATGACTTTTGGAGGTTC
>CM019149.1:231475252-231493068 GCA_009733165.1 Naja naja | reverse complement strand
CATGTTTGATTTATTCCATCATTGCATTTGCAAATATATTGCAAAGATTCACATTCAAAGATTATTGTCTTCCTGTTTCAACTTAATTGAATGAACTTTAATGAACTTATTCTCTCCAGAAAAGGCAGTACACTAATCATATCCCTTAGTTGGTGGAATGTGGGTAAGATTATATAGGCTTGCAAGGCATTTTCTAGGTTATTAATTCTATTTTACATAGACTAGAATGAGTATGTTAGGGATAGACTTAAGTGGTACTTGTGGCATATTGCCTAAAATGTAACAAGTAATGTCTTTCCCATTAGCAAAGAATGCTGCATCTGGCATGGAAACAACTAAGGCTTAGTCTATTGTCCCCATATTTTAATAAAAGCATTATGTGAAATTCTAAATTGTCCAGAGCCATAATGGCTAATAACTATGGGAAATCTGATGATGGCCTTAAAAAAGGAATAAGGAAGATTGTGATATGAAATATAAGAAAAGTCAAAGAGCAAGAATAAACCAATAAAACAAAAAAGATGGACAGAAACACAGCTTTGAAACTGTGTTAAAATGATTTAGTAATATGAACATAGACTACATATAAAAAAGCAAATAAAAATAAAAATAAGGAATAATTAAAAATATTTTTTTAATATTTCTCTTTCCTCAGGAGTGTAAACAGTGAACAATAATATCCATTCTGGCTTATGAAAAGAGAAAGTGATAAATTCTCTTCTCATCAAGAACTACTTTATGATTCCTGCTTATGTTCTGAAAAATATGGATAGCAGATTTCTATCCTCTAGTGGACATCTGGATTTTTGCAATCCAGATATCATAGTCCCAATTTAAACAAGTCAGAATGTGACAACTATCTAAATCCTGGTTAATTGATCTCTGCACAGTAAAAACACACTTTACCAAGTAAAGCATTATTAGTTTCTTCAGATTTTTTTTCCTGGCAAGTGCTATAAAAAGCAGAAATGCACCTACCGTTTGTGTTTGAATAGACTTTCCTGGAATGAACTATTTTTTTACTTTTATATGATTAGGCTATATCCATTACTAATACTTTTATTGTATGAAAGGTCTTCTTCAAAGGATCCTTAACACTGATAAAGGAGTAGATGATGTGTCTACAAGATTTGAATGACCCATGTGCTTTCCTTCTGTCCTGATCATTCTCATTAGTGAACTGAATGAAGCTTCTTTAATTGTCTATTTAGAGTTATAACCAGGAGCGCAATTCAACCAATGTAACAAACAGTTCAGTGAGCATTTGCTTGCTACTGACCTTCTCCAACAATCCCTGTGTGTTAAGCAGCTGACACATGGCAATCTGCTGTGCTGCAATCAGCTGAGCTTGAAAAACAGGATATAAAGCACAGCCTAGAGTCTGAATGGGTAGGTGAGTGGGCACAACAGCTGATTGTTGAGCAAACTGAACTGGTTTGCTCCCAGGTGATCCTCAGAGCTAATGGTTCACCCAAACCAGGCCGAACCATAGAATCCACCCCTGGTTATAGCTGATTCACACAACAGAATAGTGAAAAACTGAAAACTTTGCAAATTTGTTTGATTCAATTGATGAATTGGGCTCTACCTTTCCAAGTCAATGTATAATCTCATTGCAGCAGTTTCCCAACTTTACTAATATGTGTACTGTGCCTGTTTTGTATACATATACAAACATGTAAGGATTTACCATGTTGAAGAAATTAAAAAAGGATTTTTCTTTCATGCAAAGATGGAATCACTTTCAGTGACCCACTTACCTGAATATAGTCTGACTTCTATCAAATAATAAATAATAGCACTCTGCAAAAAGAACTATATCTTTCAAACACAACATTCAAAGGGTTGTAACCTCTTAAGGGCTCAGTTCTGTCCTTGAGGTTCTCTGATCATCCGTATCCATGTTTATGGTGACACTTCTGCCAAAGCCAACTGTGATGTTTAGCCAATGTTACTTTGTCTGAATCTGCTGTTTCTGTTCAATAGCAATCTTGTCGATTTGTGAACCCTGCCTGATGATTGCCGCCATTACAATATTTCTCCTAGATATTTAAACTGACCTTTTCTACTTGTATGTGGGTCACCTGTTTCTCCTAAAGTGTCCTTATATTAGTAATGTGTTACCTTGCTAGAATCACAGTCGAAAACCCTTCAGCTTTGCTTTGCAGCAATAAATTCAAGTGACAGCTGAAATTTGGAGCGCTCATTAATATTGATTCTGAATGAAATAACAAGCGACATGACCTTTTGAGAGTGTAAAATATGGCTGCCACAACATCTGTGCCACATTTCTTGCTGTTTAGTAATATGCTGTAACAGCATGGAGCTGGCATTAAAGCTAAGCTTTATTATCAAGCAGATCACTCCATCTCTCTGCTTTCATTAAAAAATGTTTTAAGCTTTCAAAGGGTTGGTATAGCAGGCAATACACAGGCATAATTTGGAGTCCTAATTTAGAGTCTGGTAAGAAAAGGTAAAGGTACCTGTGAATTCAAAAAAAAAATCTATCTGTTTAATTAAGCAATGGGCACAGAAATTTATCAAAAAGGAACATACCTTATTATAAAATCTAGTAATAGGTGTTTTTTTTTTATCTTGCCAAATAGGGGGGATCTGTGATAACTTACTTTTCACTCATGGGGAAAAAAGTGAAGGTAAAAACTGTTTATAGTTTCCGGGACACGAGAAACACATTCTAATTTAGCATAGCCCGAAGATAGCCTGAACTTATTCAGCTATGCTAGACTACAAAACGTTTGCATCTGATTACTTTATTTTCTCTTTGAAGTGCAAGTATCTTTTAAAATATCCTCCGAAATAGCACAACATCAATTTCTTCACTTTTGGAAATCCAATTTAAGCGGGGTAAAGTTGTCAAAACAGTCTAATTCACTCCAGTAGCATGGCTCTCAGTCACAGGATGCACACTATATTATAAAAAAGTGCAATGAATTGAGGACTATTTTATGTAACTTTTGACTTCACCTCCCACTATTGTTCTTACATTGCACTGATTTATTCCATTATTTCCTTCACTTGGTAAAAAAGGAGAGAGAGAACCACACATATTATTACCACACACATTTTAAAGTTATATATTAGGATTATACCGTGTCTTCAAGATGAAACTATTTCCATTTTTCATCGTTTATAGTTAAATATAATTTATAACTAAAAATGCCTAAAATGTCAGCACTTTAAGTTGAAGTATAACTTATGGAATAAGAAAAATGTCTCTATTCATTTATCATCTTAATAGCCAATATATTGCAAGTCTTGTTTCTGCCTACATCTGAGTGGTCTGAAACTGGGGTAATCTGTATCAACTATTTTATTAATAGTCCACCTTAATGTATTGGGAATAGTAGACACTGGGTCTGATTTAGTTAGCTCCTCTTGCAAAGAGACAAATACACACAGAACAGATAACCAACATTACTTTTAATCCACATGCTGGCATTCAGGAATCTAGTATCAAATAATTATTTTAAAGTGTCAGTCAGTTGTAATTAATAGTCACAGATACACGACAACATAATACTGATATAGCTTAAATATATTGTCACTGGAGAATGCAGTGATGTGAGAATTAGCCACAAGTCTCCACAGAGGGCAACACATGGTCAGCCTTATCTGTGTTAGAAACCAGAGGAACAAGAGCTGAGTAAGTGCTTAAGCAAGTGTTCTCTAGAAAATATTAAAGCTATTGACTAGACTAGAAATTCCAAAAAAATAATTCCTTTTTCAGGGAACCACCAGGACACAAGATATTGAGTTGAAATAAACTTTAAAGCAAGAGTGAGGATGCCAAATTCAATTTCATATGTACCCAAATAATATATATATCCAGGAAGATAATTTACTATTTGTAAATTATTTTTGTGTTATGTAGACACTTACAAATTCCAACCACAGCATCTCTTTCTTCCAGACTCCTTTAAAATGTTTTATGTTTCATTTTTAAATACTTTATGAATATGTTTACCTGGATGCATTTACAACTTTCCAGATGTCTTGCTGCTAAATATATGAAGATCTTTGGGAAATTTGAGGAAATGGATTTGTGCACCATATATATCTTTACCTTAGGCCAAAAACACAAATCTAAACATATGCTTCAGTATATCTAAGAAAGAATCAACCTAGTTTACTTTGAGTAATCAAGATTAGAAATTTGAGTCAAATATATGAAGATCCATAATCTTCTCCAGTAGAGTTCATTAAGCTAAAATTCATTATAAGTCAACCAGATCTTACTCATTACACCTTGCTGGTTCTCACTGAACCAGTGGCTCAAATATAAATCCTTTAGAATCCTAACATGTTTTTCTTCTCCACCATACAGCAATATCTCTCTTTTCAAACTAAATGGTTGCTGGTTATTATATTTGGTCCTTTTGCAGGTTATAATATTCATTATTTTTATTATTATTGCTTATTCCCAGTTTGTTTTGGATCAAAAGGATAACAGTTATTTGAAGACATGTACTATTAAATGCAAGCAATGATGTTAAAAGATTACATATGGAAGCAAATTTGATGAACATTGCTATATTAACTTGGGCAGTAAAACAGATTGATTAAATTGATCTATATTTCCTGATTCCAATAGGAAGTAGTTGTCAGCCTTCAAGATTTCCTTCTTTTGCTTTGCATCTTTTGGCTGTCATAAGTAACGGGAGGGGAGGAGGACATGATTATGGGAAGTGAGTTGGAGGTTTTGTTAAGAAGAGGTATCTCAGTTGTGGGGGGTTTCTTGCTTTGATTTCTGTCTTATGCTATCTTGCAGCAGCTCTTTATCAAAATATGCCAAGGTCAATGGATAGAGGCCTCATCACCACCTGGAGATGCCCACATGACGTTATCCACAACTTTTAATTGGGTAGCCTGCTTGAACTATTGTGGGTGGGAACGTTACCATCACTTTGTATATATGATTTTCATGCTCATTCTCTCAGATTCAGAATTCTTTTGTTGCTACCACTTGATTTCCAGTAAAAGATATCTTTTCTCTAATTCATGGAGTCTAAGTATTTCTTTCTTGGATTTTGAATGGAGCACTACCTGACATTATTCTGAATCTCTGTTTACCAGCCCACCCGGAGAAATTACAACTTCTTCCGAGGGGTCTGAGCAATGTCTGAACCAGCCAGCGACCACGAAGACCTGGGAGCGACTGGAGGGCAAGAGTCCCTGCTATTAGAGACAGCAGAGGAAACTGATTTGTTAGCAGATTTAAGTATTGATGAAAACCCAGTTGTAAAACCTAAATGGTCTCTGGGAGTCGGATGGAAGGATCCTGCAGGAAAGCCTCCTCCAGGAGTGACCACTACCCGCTGACGTGGAAGAGGAGAGCCATGGCAAGAGAAGGAAAGGAAGGAATTTTTACTAAATCAAGCCCTGCATCTCCTCCATGAAGTAGCGGAGAAACTCAGGCTGATCAAAGGTATCGGGGGAAGAAGGGGGCTCCAAGCAGAAGGATCAGAGCAGCTACCCCATAAATCAACCTGAGCCAGTGCAACAAGCAGCAGCCGCCAGGGGCCCCGGTGGGAGCAATTGCCAGAAGGCGAGAACTCCAAAGGTGCCTCCGTTGGAAGTAAAATATGGGGGATCCCAAGGAATTAGGATTCTTCCTGGCCCAAGTTTGGAACCATATGGAGGAATATGGGAGGATTTTTCCTCTGAAGCAGCCAAAGTCAGATGTGTTACCAGGGCTCTTGAGGGCACAGCTGCTAAGTGGATGGTGACTTTGCATAATGATAATGATCCCTTGCTGATGAATTATGACCTGTTCATGACTGCGCTTGGGCCAGGTTTGAAGACCCACTAGCTGAACGTAAGGCCAGAATCAGGATGAAAACCATAAATCAGGGGAGGAGATCAGTGGCAGAGTACACCCAGGAGTTCAGAGAGCTGGCTTACCACATTCGAGGCTGGTCTCAGGGAGCTCTGATAGAGGCTTACAAGGATGGGTTGAATGAAGATATTTATCAAAGCTGTGTGGCCAGAAGAGACCCCAATGAGCTGCAGCTGTGGTACGTGCTGGCAGCAGAGGTGGAAATTGATCTGACGCGAAACCGATGCCTGAGGGGCTCTGGTTGGAGCAAGCCTTCCCCTCCCAACCCTCGAGAAGCCTCAAACCCAAAAAGGGGGGGTTGACGGTAAAACCCAAGACCACTGCCTGCTTCTGATGTGGGAAAGAGGGTCACCGGGCTGCTGACTGTCATGTCAAGATGGAGCAAAAGGGGGCGCCAGGAGGAGGAAGGAAACCTGAAAAAACTCTGGCAAAGCCTTGCGAAACTGTGCTGAAAGCGGAGGAGGTTGTAGAGATCGCCCTCGAAAGGAGAGCTGGGAACTCCAACCCCTTCGAAGAGAGTGAATCGAATCGGAAGGCGACTCACTGGTAAGTCCAAACAAGGGCCCTATGATCATTCCAGTGGGATTAAGGGTACCATCCGGGAGCCAAGGGGAAATGTTGGCCTTGCTAGACTCTGGGTGCACCAGGTGTGTAATCAGTTCAGAAGTAGTAGAGAAAATGGGCCTAAGGCTAAAGACTTTAAAAACGCCCATAGCCTTTTGCCAATGGATGGATCGGTAGCTGGGGTGCCCTGCACATTTCATAATGGAACCAGTAGAAATGACGATGGGGAAGCATAGAGAGACTTTGTGCTTTATTGTGGCTCCTGGGATGGAGCCCCTTATATTGGGGCTGCCTTGGCTCGGAAATGGAACCCTCACATTAACTGGAGGAGGGATCATTGCATCTGAACTGACCAGCCCCAGAAGGGAGGGCAGCTTGCCACCAGAAGCTGAGAATCCCACAGAGTTGGCCTCCACGGGCATGGAGAATCTGAAGGGGGAGGAGAAAATTCCAGAGGAATATTGGGACTTGAAGGAGGTTTTCAGCGAAAGGGCCTCGGACAAGCTCCCCCCCCCCATCGTTCAACAGATTGCAGTATTGAAATTCTGCCAGGAGTGAAACTCCCAAAACCGAAACTGTACTCAATGACCCCATGGGAACTAGAGGAGCTGAGGTCATTTATTGATAAAAATTTGGAACGTGGTTTTATACAACCTGCTAGGCCTCGAGTAGCGGCCCCAGTATTGTTCCGTGAGAAGAAAGATGGCTCCTTGCGTCTCTGTGTTGACTATAGGAATCTGAACACCATTTCGGTGGAAAACGTGTACCCCCTTCCCCTTATGAAGGACATGTTGGCCCACTTGGCCAAAGGAAAAATTTTACAAACTTGATTTGAAAGAAGCTTACTACCGAGTTCGAATTAAGGAAGGAGATGAATGGAAAACTGCTTTTAACTGTCCAATGGGGTGTTTCCAATTCAACGTTCTTCCTTTGGCCTACAGGGGCTCCTGCAGTCTTCATGCAAATGATAAATCAGGTGTTGCATGAACATTTATACAAGGGGTGTTGGTTTACCTTGATGACATTCTTATCTATATGGAGACTCATGATGAGCATGTGAAACTAGTGCATTCAGTTCTGGAAAAACTCCGAGCTGCTGAACTGTACGCGAAGCTGTCCAAGTGTGAATTCCACCAAGAGAAATTGACTATTTGGGCTATGAAATATCGCATGAGGGCATAGAAATGGATCCGGGAAAGTTCGAGCGTGTTGGAATGGGCCCTCCGCACTAGGAAACAATTGCAGAGTTTTTGGGATTTGCTAATTTTTACCATCAGTTCATCCCTGTTTGCGAAGATTGCAATGCCTATAACAAATCTCCTAAAGACAAAGGGGGAGGGAAAACCAAAGCCTAGTAAACCCTTGGAGTGGTCCATGGAGTGCCAAGCTGCTTTTGAGAAGCTAAAGCGACTATTTGCTGCAGAACCGTGCTCAAACATCCGAACATGGATGCCCCTTTTGTAATTCAAGCAGATGCAGTGATGTAGCAGTTGGGGCGGTCTTACTACAGGCAAACGATGGGGGGACTTTGCAACCATGTGCATATACTTCCCGTAAATTAACTGAAACTGAAAGACGATGGGCCATCTGGGAAAAAGCTTTTGCAGTTCGCTGGGCTCTGTTAACCTGGAGGCATTTCCTAGAAGGGGCAAAACACCCCTTTGAGGTGTGGACAGATCATAAAAATTTGGAGGCTCTGAAAATGCCTCGAAGATTGTCTCCCAAGCAAATTGCTGGGCGCAGTATTTTAAACGCTTTAATTTCTCATTGAAGTACATTCCAGGGGAAAAACTTCATGGCGATGCTTTGTCCAGATTACCTCAATATAATAGTGTCCGTCAAGAAGTGGTCCGGCCCGTCATCCCCACAAACAGTTGGCTCCAGTGGTTACCGAGCCCAGAAAAAGAAATTGATTTATCAAACGATTTATCTACCCAATTGAAAGAAGCTTTGAAACTTGATGATTGGTTCCTAACTCATTCAAATAACTGTACGGTGAGAGATGGATTGGCATGGGTTGGGGCCAAATTATATGTGCCGGAGAAATTGAGAAACCAAGTCTTACAACAAGCTCATGACTCTAAAGCTGCAGGGCACTTTGGGTTCGTGAAAACCTTACATTTGGTTAAGAGGCAATTTTGGTGGCCTACCTTGAAGAAGGACATTGAGACTTATGTGGCCAGTTGTCCTATTTGTGCCTCGGCTAAACGGCCTCCTGGTAAACCGGCAGGCTTACTACAAAATGTGGCTAGACCAACTGCTCCATGGAGAGAGATCTCTATGGATTTTATAGTGGAATTACCTGAAAGTGGGGGAAATACAGTTATCTGGGTAGTAACTGACTTGTTTTCCAAACAGGTGCATTTCATACCTTGTGCGAAGATCCCATCTGCTAAAACGTTGGCTAAATTGTTCATTTTACACATTTACAGGTTACATGGGGTTTCCTGAATGCATAATCTCAGACAGGGGTGTCCAGTTCACTTCAAACTTTTGGATGGAATTCCTGAAGTTATTGGCCTCCGCCCAGGGCTTAAGCTCCACCCATCCACAGACCAATGGGGCATGTGAGAGGACTAATAATGTATTGGAACAGTATCTTAGATGCTATATAAATTATCAACAAGACGATTGGACTGACCTACTACCATTTGCTGAGGTGGCATATAACAATTCATACATAGTAGTACTGGGTTTACCCCATTTAAAGTGGCTTCGGGCAAGATTTTGTGCCTATACCCGAGCTTCCACAGGAGAAACCTAACATTCAGTCCCTGGATGAGTGGATAACCCAGCTGCAGGCTGGCCATTGTCCAAGGCATGGATGATGCTCATCAAGGGACTCATAAGAAATTTGCAGATAAAAAGTCCTGAAAAATCATATCCCGAGGGGATAAAGTGTTTCTTCCACTAGGATATCTGAAAACTACACAAAAATCAAAGAAACTTGGTCCTAAATATGTTGGACCTGTGGCGGTCCAACTGCAATTACCCAAAACCCTTCGGGATCCACCCTGTTTTCCATGTCAGTCTCTTAAAACCGGAACACACGTCCAACTTGAGACTGGCTCAGCCCGATCCCCCCGTGCCATTACTAATTGAAGGTGAACAGCATTTGAAGTTAAGGAAATTCTGGACTCTAGAAAACATAGGGGTCGACTCCAATATTTAGTTGCTTGGAAACACTTCCCTCCTTCCCAGTCTGAATGGGTGAATGAAAAGATGTTAGAGCCCTAGAGCAATCAAGGCATTTTTACTAAATATCCTGATAAACCCTAGACTATATTATTGTGGTGTTATATGTATCTTTCTCCTTTACCTTTTATTTTTCTCTTTATAGGACTAACGTCTCTTTTGCAGGAGGGCGAATGTCAGCCTTCAAGATTTCCTTCTTTTGCTTTGCATCTTTTGGCTGTCATAAGTAACGGGGGGAGGGGACTTGATTATGGGAAGTGAGCTGGAGGTTTTGTTAAGAAGTATATCAGTTGGGGGTTCTTGCTTTGATTTCTGTCTTATGCTATGCTTGCAGCAGCTCTTTATCAAAATATGCCAAGGTCACGGACAGAGGCCTCATCACCACCTGGAGATGCCCACATGACGTTATCTACAACTTTTAATTGGGTAGCCTGCTTGAACTATTGTGGGTGGGAGCGTTACCATCACTTTGTATATGTGATTTTCGCTCATTCTCTCAGATTCAGAATTCTTTTGTTGCTACCACTTGATTTCCAGTAAAAGATATCTTTTCTCTAATTCATGGAGTCTAAGTATTTCTTTCTTGGATTTTGAATGGAGCACTACCTGACATTGGCACTGTCCTAAGGAGGGACTCTGTCTGGGTTGCAGACCTAACTGTCTCTGAAATAACTTGCTGTAGAACTTGCCTATCAAATAAAGCCAAATAAAGCAAATACATCAATTTTATAATTTCTAATAAATGGAGATGGAGAAGCCCAGGTTGCAGCTTGGCAAATCTCCTCTATTGTAGCTTGGGTCACCATGCTGCTATGGTGGCTGCACTACTGGTGGAGTGAGCAGTAATGCCTTGGGGCACTGGTATCGAGTGAGAATCATACGACTTAGCGATGGTGGCCCTTAGCCATCTACCTATGGTAGAGGAGGAGACCTTATGCCCCAGGGTGTTAGGCTGAAAGGACACGAAGAGGGCTTCTGTCTTTCTGGAGGGCGCCGTGCTATCTATGTAAATGTAAAGTCTTTCTTATGTCCAAGCTGTGTCATTGGTATTCAAGCCTGTGTGATGGACATGAACAAAAATTTGGGAGCACCAGCTCTTGAGCTCTATGGAATGCCGAATTAACTTTTGGAATGAAAGAGGGATCTGGTCTGAGAACCACTCTATCCAAATGGAAAATGCAGAGGTCTTTCTGACCGATAATGCAGCTAGTTCAGAGGTTCTTTGGGCAGATGTAATTGTTATCAGGAAAACTACTTTGTAAGTTAGAAATCGAAGCATCGTCATCCTTAGTGGCTCGAAGGGACCTGTAGTAAGGGCCAATAGTACTTTCTTTAAGTCCCAAGTTGGATAGCTGCACTCACGGGGGCCTCAAGTTCTTGGCACCGCGCAGAAAACTGCGAATGCGAGGGTGATGAGAGATGGAGGTAAGACCATCTCAAGATATGACTGAAGCCAGGGCCGCCACCTGTCTCCGCAGAGTATTGGGTGATAACCCTTTGTTTAGGCCCTCCTGTAAAATTCTAACAACTGCGCTACTTATGAGGAAGTGGGGTCGATCTGAACCCTCTGACACCAGCGGCAGAAGCTAGACCAGGTGGCCTCATAGATTTGGTTCGTCGAAGGACATCTAGCTGACTGAATAGTGTGAATAATTTGAGTAGAAAGGTGATCTCTCAGACGTCGCCACTCAACTTCCATATGGCTAAGTTTAGCCATTGGGGGTCTGGGTGTAGCACTGGGCCTTGAGACAGCGATATGACTGATGATGGGATCCTCCACAGTGGTACCGTCGAGAGGTCCTTCAAGTCCGCGAACCATGCTCGCCTTGGCCAATAAGGACCCACTAATAGTAGATCTGCTTTTTCTTCCAGCAACTTCTGAATCAATTTGGGGATCATGGGGAGGGGAGGAAAGGCATATAGCAGTCCGGTGGGCCAGTGACATCTGAGGGTGTTCACATCCTCCGCTCCCTGCGATGGATAACGAGAAATGAATCGAGGTAGCTGTGCATTGAGTGGGGAGGCAAACAGGTCAACAACCGGTTGGCCCAACCTCTGAGTAGCCTCCAGAAAGATCTTGGGGTCCAGATGCCACTCTGATTGATCTAATGTGGCTCTGCTGAGACAATCCGCTTGTACATTTACTACTCCAGATATGTGCTCCGCTTTTAGAGAGAGAAGATGGTTTTCGGCCCACAGGAATAGTCTTTCTGCTTCCCTCATTAGTAGATTGGAATGAGTGACCCCTTGTTTGTTGATATGGGCCTTTGTAGTTATGTTGTCTGTTAAGACAAGCACGTGTTTGCAATGGAGATGCAGGAGGAATTGTTGGAGTGCTAAGTACACCGCTCTCAGTTCTAGCCAGTTGATATTGTGTGCCTTCTCTGAATCCGTCCAAAGGCCTTGCGCTGTATGTGATTGGAAGTGGGCCCCCCATCCCACTAGACTGGCATCTGTTGTAACAATTGACCTGTGTGGATCCTTGAAAGGGCAGCCCTTGTTGATTTGGTCGTGTCCACCATCAGAGATCTGAGAACGGTTGATGGAACTATTACGCAAATCTTGACGTCGTCTCTCCTGGCACGTTGGTATGGCAACAGGAACTATTGCAGGGTTCTTGCATGGAACCGCCCAGGGATAATAGAAATACAAGAAATCATTTTTCGAGCAATTTAGAAAGGAGACATAGTTGTACTTTCCTAAGAGTTCTGATCTGTTGAGCCAAATCTCTAATGCTTTCTTGTCTGTCAGGGAGAGGAAAACTTTGCTTTCCAGGGTGTCAATGATGGCCAAGGTGAATGAGTCTATTATGACTTTTTGATCAATTGATTGAGAACCCATGACCTCTTGTCTGAGGCCAGCTGCAGTTGGCGTGAATGTTGCCTCTGGGGCCCTCCTTGGGGAGAGAATGTTAGAAATAGCCTCCTGGGGAGGTTGTATCAATATGCTGCTCCTTCTGGATCAATCCAGAGGGGCGGTTGGAGGGTTCTGGGCCTGTGAGGTAGAGGGTATGATTAGTGGTGAAGAGGTGGTTTGTACAGCTGCTCGTGTACATTTTTCCACCTGCCTTTCTAATGCCTGAAGGTATCAGCGTGCATCTTTCTCTGCTGCCTTAAAGGGCTTTTGGGGCTCCATGGACTTATCTCTATTTTTAGCAGTTAGTCTAGATCTGGGGTTGTAGTTGCTGGCCATGGTAATGCCTTTGATAGATTAGCAATGTAAAGAGGCTATGAAATTAGGTGGCTGGAACATCTAGGGGCCTGCTCCTTAGGGCAGGGATCCTGGAATAAATAGTTCCCCGATGCCTTTAGCAAATATTGTCTCCTTGTTCTGTTTTGCTTTGTTATTTATTTATTTATATATATTTTAACAAATTAAATATTTGTAGAATTTAAGTCTCTTTGTAATTGAAACTTGGAAGTTGTCAATCAAGTCAATTTTTGAATAAAGTACTTGTAATATCAAATATGGAGACCAGAACACACACCCCCCCCAGACCAGGCACCTATATGAGGGCACAGAGGTCTGTAACTGATAATTAGATCAGTTTAGCTGCACTTATTGCCTGTGGAATCCAGCAATTCAAGTCCTCTATCATCCAGTGGACTGGTGGTAGGGACCCCACTTTCCAGGTCCCCAAGAAGGGAAACCTTGTTGGGTAACTTGCCTCACAGACAGTAACAATTACTCAGCAAATTTAACCACGCGGCCATTTAAAATGGCGGCCACCTCGTGGCAGAATGAAAACAAAAGCAGCTATCACCGTCCGGCCTGCTGAAAGCAAAACTGCTCAGGGGGAAGGCGCAGGGGCTAATTCCCTGCCCTGAGGTGTTCTGCGGAGAAAGCCTTGTAATAAAGGGAAAAAAAGGCTGCACTGTTTAAATTGAGGCTTCGAGCCACAAGGAGATGGAGCGTTTACTCAGCCGTCTGGGAGATCAGTGAGATAAACCTCCTTGTTGAGGAGGTTAAGGCTGCGGCTCTGAAACTAGAGGCTTTTAGCCTCAGGGCAGATTGGAAAGATAAGCCACCGGGTTTATAATAATAATAATAATTTATTTGACTTGTATGCCACCCTACTCCCTAAGGACTCAGGGTGGCGAACATTAAAACAGAACAAATTTACAATAAAAGAGAATTAAACAGCTGAATACAGTTAAAAGTTAAAAATTAAAACCCTCAGCCCCCCCCCCCGGTCATTCCAGGCCGGCCTGTTGAAACAACCAAGTCTTCAGGTCCCGGCGGAAGGAGCAGAGGTCGGGGGCCAAACGGAGATCCGCTGGGAGCTGATTCCAAGGGCAGGCTCCCCACGGAGAAGGCCCTAGCCCTGGGAACCGCCAGCCGACAGTGCCTGACCGACGGCACCCCAAGGAGGCCCCTCCTATGAGAGCGAACAGGGCGATCGGAAAGTGATGCTGGCAGGAGGCTCCCTAAGTACCCTGGACCCAAGCCATTTAGGGCTTTATAAGTTGTTACTAACACCTTGAAAGGAGGTGACGGCAACCAATGCAAGCAGGAGGGGTGTAACATGGGAGTATCGGGATACCCCATCACAGCGACATTCTGCACCAGCTGTAACCTCAGATGTCATCTGCAAGGGAGCCCCATGTAAAGAGCATTGCAGTAGTGATTCTAGAGGTGATGAGCGCATGAGTAACCGTTGAAGGGCATCTCGGTCCAAATAAAGGGCTGCTGCAAACCAGCCGAACCTGGGCAAAAGCCCCCTGGCCACAGCTCCCATGCTCCTCCAAACCAAGCTGTGAATCCAGGAGGACACCCAGGTTCCTCGCCCTATCCACGGGGGCAACACCTCTCCCCATGACCAAAGATGGTACATCAATAAACAGATGCGGTAGAACAGCCACTCAGTCTTGGTGGGGTTGAGCTGAAGCCTGTTACTCCCCATCCAGACCCATACCGCCTCCAGGCACCGGGACATCAGGGAGAGCATCACTGATCTGGTCTGGGGTGGAGATATAAAGCTGGGTATCATCAGCATACTGATGATACCTCACTAACCCCAAACTTTCATGGATGAAGTGAGAGGACAGACCCTGAGGCACCCACAGTGAGGGCCGGGGCGACCTCTGCCCCCTGCCAACACGACTGCGGCCCGAGAGGAAGGAGGAGAACCACCGCAAATGGTGCCCCACCCCCAATCCTCTGAGCCGCTGCAGAGGATACCATGGTCGATGGTATGAAAGCGCTGAGAGATCTAACAGGACTAGGACAGAGGAAAACCCTGTCCGGCCCTCCAGAGATCATCCATCAGTGAGACCAATGCTGTCTCCGTGCTGTCCGGCCAAGCCCGATTGATCTGGTCTAAATAATCAGCTTCCTCCAGGAACAAGGGAAGCTGCTGAACCACCAGCTCTCAACAACCTTGGCTAGCGAAGGTTGGAGACAGGATGATAGTTCCAAAGCGGGGTCCAAGGCAGGCTTCTTGAGGAGGGCCTCACCACGCCTCTTTCAAGGCCAGGAAAGACTCCCTCACTCAGGAGGCATTAACAACTGCCTGGAGCCAGCCCGCGTGTAACCTCCTGGAGGCATACACCAACCAGGAAGGACAGGGTCCAATAAACGTGGTGGAAGACAGCCTCTGCATGATCCTGTCCACCTCATCAAGGGAGACCAGGTCAAACTCAGCAGATGGAATCCACCAGACTCATCGCCACCCCATCATCAGACCACTGCCAATCAGAGTCCAAGCGGCACCAATTAGCGACCTTATCCGCCAGATAAACTGAATTCCTCTGCTCTGCCCTGCAAGGTCATCCCCTCTCAATTGAAGGAGGGGCGGGTCACCGAAACAGGGCAGTAGAGGCGTCATCGGCGGGCGCAATCAGAGCGGAGAAGTAAGCATGCCTGCCGCCCTGATCGCTTCCAGATAGGTCCTGATATAGGCTTGCAACTGGACCGCAGTTGAATTGAGCAGCTGGCCCTCCATCTGCTCTCCAGGCGTCTTCTCCGCCGTTTCATCCCCAGCTCTCGGAGAACCAGAGCCATCGGGGGTCTGGCGAGGAGGAAGAAGAGGCAAAGGGACAACGGTCGAGTGCCTCCGGCCGCCTGTTGCCAGGCGGCGTCAGCTCGGCCAAGCTGTGGTCGAGGAGGCGGGCAAGGACCCCAGCCATCTGAAACCTCTCCGGGTCCATTAGGTCTGGGGAACCATCAGTGGCTCCTCATCCCAGCAGTGAAGGACAGCCAATGGAAAGACCAGCCACAGGAGATAGTGATCTGTCATAGGGAGGGTAGATGGAGAACCCTCCCCAGGCTTCTAGCTGGGAGGCTGGAACACTTGTAAGCGAAATGACTTTTGGAGGTTCCCAGGGGTGGTGCAGGTCATTTGTTGACAGAAACTATGGTACCTGACCTGAGAAATAAATCAGCTAAATCACCAGTGTTCTGTTCCGACCAGGAAAGCAATAACACAACCTGAAGAAAGGCTGAGCTAAAACTGGGGACGCTAAGGAGGAGTCTCATGGAGGAGGAGGAGCGTCGTCGAGTTTAAGCCCAGCCTTCCTAGAAGAGACTGAAGCACCTCCCATCACTGGATGCTCTGAACAGCTCATGGGAGAAGAATGCATTCATATGCACAAAATGCATGGAATGTTAATGGAATGATTTGACTGATTACTCTTTAAAACTTCCTGTAACCTACAGAGGCTGAGCTCTAAGCAGCGTGCATCTTTTCATTTTATTTATTCAGGTATGCAAAAATTAACCTTGAAGAGAAGAAACCACATCAGTCCAGAAAATAATATTTGCTAGAGGTGCTCCCTGTTGTAGCAAAGAAATATAACACTTTCCTGGAACAGAGGAAAAGAACATAAGGAGCAATTTCTCTTTGTGGCCTTTTCTATCAAGCCATATTTAAAGCATTTGATTTTAGAGGCAATGAAATAGTGATAACCATAATGCTGTTTTAAAACCATTTAAATGGTTGACAATCATGACATCTGGCATCAGGGCGGAAGTATTTTATGGCATCTTATTCTAGCGATGGCAGCCATCAGTTATTTTTATCTGTGTTGATTCCAGGGAAAGCACAAAACTTCCCCACTCCCAGAAAATAAAGAGGTGCCAAGCCCACAACAGCAAACAACCATAACTAACTTAGGCACTTTGGCCCAGTCACTTTTCAGGGGACTGGATAGTACTACAGAGGAGGAACATTCTTGCCAGCGTAGATACGGCTAAACTAGAGAAACATTTTTTAACAGTGTGAATAGCCTGATGATGAACCCCACATACAGCTCTTTGGTAGAAAGGCAAATTCCATGTTTGGGATCATTAGAGGAAAAAACCCAGAGCTCAGTTTATTGCAGCAAGTGGACTTAAAATGTCTTCTATGGAGTTTGAAAATGGATAATCCCAATAATATTTTGGAACTATTTGAGTATAAATATAAGATTATAATAAAGGGGGATTTTTAGTTGAGAAAAAGGAGTAACAGGCAATAATGATAGTAAAAAGGAAGTGGGCAGAGTTTTCTCATTTGTTTGTAACCCAGGCCTTTAATAAGTCTGAATGTAAGTATTTCTTTATATAATGCATAGTTAAGTGTATAGAATTTGCTACTATAAGACTAACAAGGATCACTAAAATTTGAATACAGGTAGTCCTCGACTTACAACAGTTCACTTGGTGACCGTTCAAAGTTACAACGCCACTTAAAAAAATAGATTTATGATCATTTTTCACCCTTGCGACTGTTGCAGCATCCCCATGGTCACATGATCAAAATTCAGATGCTTGGCAACTAGTTCATATTTATGACAGTTGGAGTGTCCCGGGTCATGTGATCCCCTGTGAACTTTTGACAAAGCAAAGTCATTCACTTAACAACCAGGTTATTGGTTAACAAATGCATTCTCATAAGAACTGTGGCAAGAAAAGTCACAAAATGGGGCAAACTCACTGAACTAATGTTTCACTTAGCAACATAAATTTGGGGCTCAATTGTGGTCGTAACTCAAGGACTACCTGTACCTTGAAAACAAAATGAAAGAAGGCTATCAATAACATATAATCATGAAGGCTAGAAATTACCTCCAACAGTAAAACTCTTAATATCAAGTTACTAGTGTCCATATGGGGCATTGTTTGTTACAAGAGTAGACTTTCAGTTTTTCAGTTTCCCCATAGGGCACTGTTCTGACCCAAACCTTGTTCCAAGGAAACAAACATGAAACAGAGGGAACAG